>JANRMT010062861.1:27946139-28057608 GCA_026402145.1 Polypterus bichir lapradei
ATGCATCTTTAGTGACATCCTGGCTCCCATAAGCTGATACACTTTCAACAGGTTCTCCAGAAGCTCAGCATTATTTTCTGCTCTGTGACTGCCAAGAAAAGTCTGGACAACTCGCACGAATGCTTCCCAAGCTGCTGATTCAGTGGGCTTCAGTTTCCTTTTGAACTCATCGTCAAACATCAATCAGTTCACGGATTTCAAGAAAAACAAAAACACCTTCCTTAATTTTGGCTTCACTTTTCTCGAGACCAAACTTATTTCTTAAGTGCATCGCCGTTTCTGTCGATCGCCTTGACAAAATTTTCAAAGTACCTGTAATGGTGAATCTAACGAACGAAATGTCCTGAAATGCAATGTTATGTTTAACAGTGAAATCTCTACCTACTGCACCGTCATGTCTGAGTTGTGTCATTATGCCTCAGAGTCATATAAGACCTGGTAAGCAGTAACACTTTTTTTTTTCTAATTAAAAATGTATAATTTTTAAATAAAATTAATAATGACAAAGTAAACAACTCACAACTGTTAGTAACGTGTGGTGAATTCTTTTATCTCAATGGCATCCCTAGTGGAATTACTGGTATTTATCTGCCTTTAGTGTCCAGTCACCCTTGCTGTCCAAAACCTGGAACATCATAACTAAAAAACGGGACATGCTGGGCAAAAACGGTTTTCAGATTTGGAGTCAGCAAGTGAAACCTGTTAAAGTAAAGGTGAAAGACTCCCATTAAATGCTTGTTGACCAGTGTTATTGAGATTACTGAGAACAAGTAGACCAAAGCACTCTTATAATTCTCCGTTATATTAGGGTGTAAATCAGGCTTACTTATTAAACACCTGGCAAGATATTTTTAAAGAGTTACTGATTGCTTGCTTGATAGTAATACAGTCAGTTTTTTAGTGAGTCAACACATTGTCTTAAAGCTTTTTAAGGTTTGTGTAAATCTACGCCGTGCAGAAACGCCCCCTCCCCTCTGTCTTTTCTTTTCCTCTCTCTCTCTCTGTCTCTCTCTCTCTCCGTGCGTGTTTTCTTCGGAGCCGACGTTTAAACTTGCATTGAGGTGCCAACTTAGGCAGGCAGACGCAGACGGATCAGCAGGCGCACAAACTGACGCCGCTCAGGTAAGTCTGGCCGAGTATCACAACTGCGGAGGTCGTACGGTACTGTCAGATAAATGTCTGTTAGTTCAGACCAATAAGCACAGTGGTGAGGCTTAAGGATTTATATACTGCACGACTTGATTTATTTGTCGTTTCTAATGTGACCACTTGTTAACCGAAGCGCAGCTTTCAAACCTCCAATGATTGCCGATATTTACATGGAGATGGGTAAGTCCACAGCTATAACATTACGCTAGCATCTAGCAAGTGATTACGGCTGATCCTCTGACTGTTGTAATAATGTAACATTGTCTATCAATTAAATGTTACTCTGTGATGAGCGCCAGAGAAAACTTCTTCAGTTTCCTCTCTGGCCTTCATAATCCATCACAAAATTCCCGATACAGCCTCTAAATGGTGATTTTAGTCATTGCAGTTTTAAAAACCTCTCATCGGACTGTGGCAGAATTTGGGCACAAAGTCCCTTCCGTGAACGCGCATTAGTAAAGCTCGCTCTCGTAGCAGGGGGTGTTATTCACGTGCGCTTCTTAGAGGTTGTAAATGACAAAAACCGGGGATTTTTTGTAGAAAATTTAATCTCGTTTTTTATCTGCGCGGGGGAACTCGTTTTCTTCAGACGGAAAATATTTTTGATAAACCTGGTTTACAATGGTGTTTTTTAGATGCGTTCAAAGGGTTTGTCTAGAGCTATGCAAAACTAAAATGATTTACACGTAAGCCGGTGAACTTTAATATAACTCATGCATTTCTTCGGAAAAAAAACATATACACACCGAAACGCTTTTTGTTTGTTCCAGTCGCTCGTTTATACAGGATGACATTACTCGAGGTAGTCATACCAAACTATTTGTTTGCAGCCTTCGTTCGGTGTTTCCGATCAATTTGTAGTCGATCCTTCAGGTTTAACAGAGCTTCAACCAGCAGGTGTTTTTAGGAAGTCAATACATCCAAGCACTTAAAAACTAATTTCCAGGGAAAGAGGCAGCATGGTGGCCAGGGCTGGATTAACCATTAAACAAAATAGTCACGTGTTTAGGGCATGAAGAGAACGGGGACACCCCAGAAATTTTCCATTGCCGGATTTACCAAAACTACAAATTGTGCAGCCAAACGAGGTTCCCCAAAAAAGTGCTCCCACTTTAACAACATTTATTTATATAGCATATTTTCATACACATAATGTAGCTCAAAGTGCTTTACATGATGAAGAAAAGAGAAATAAAAGACAAAGTAAGAATTGGAATAATTCTAAATGAAAACGATATATAATGATAGATATTAATCTTGGGAATACAACAAAATTAGAAACTGGTAACTGCCACAGGGACCACTGAGGCTCACATGATTTTTCTTGTCTTGGTCAATTCGGCTGTCCTGTTCTGCTGTCTACTGAAAGTGACTGCAGCTCATATACAGTATATGGGGGCAAAAACAAATTTTTAAGTGCTTAGGGCTGCCAGGTCTTAATCCGGCCCTGATGGTGGCGCAGTGGGTGCCACTCCTGCCAAACTGATCCTGCAGTGATGGTCCCTACCCATTAATTGGAAACTGTAAATTGGCACTGTATATGTATGTACTGTATATACATTTACATTTATTTGCTTAGCAGACACTTTCTCCCAAAGCGACTTACAAAGGAGGCCAACATAATCGAGTTTCATCAGTCTAGTGACTGTTTTGATCAAGCGTAGCAGGACAGGTTGCAAAAGTTGATCACCAGAAGTGAAGAGTCATGAAGCTAGTGTAAGAAACAAATATCAGTATGACAGATATCCACAGAGCAGAAAACATTCATTAAAAATTTGACAGACATTCACAGAACAGTAAGGTTTTCAAACACTTCTTAAACATATTGAGGGAGTCAGCAGCTCGGATGGAAGTGGGCAGCTCGTCCACCAACTAAGAGCTAAATGTGAAAAGAATCTGGCTTCATATTTGATACCACACAGAGGTGGCATCTCCAGATGCTGGCAGACCTAAGTGGGTGAGAAGGAGGATAGCACCTTAGCACACCAGTGTCTCCATATGCATAGATGATGACCCATTGACCTCTCTGTGGGCAAGCATTAAGGATGTGAACTTATGTGCTGCAACGGGGTATCAAAGCAGCGACCTGAGGAGAGGAGTAGCATGCGGCCGTCTGGGCTGGTGAAACAGAAGATGGGACGCTGCATTTTGATAATGCATCGGTCCTATTGCTAGCAGTGATTTGCAGTAATCCAGACATTACAAGACCAAAGCATTGGCCAGAAGTTGTGCTGCATGCTCAGTCGGATGAGGTCCGATTCTGCAGATGTTATACATCTCTCCACACCAGGACACACGGTAAGATATACCCAAGATGTACGAGTCAGACCATCTGAGTACAGTCCAGGACTGTTTACTGCCAAATGCTATAGCCTCTGGTCCACCACAACCCTGAACTGAAATAAAAAGTTTTCAGAATGTTAAACTATGTTAAGTTTAAAGGGTAGTTTACAAATGAGTTTTTGTTTCTTTCTGTGCAAAATATTAAAAAGGTTAACTTTAGCCACAAACTCTAACCCCAATCTAAATTTAGAAAAGGCAGCGTGTTTAATGAAAGCTGTATGTTTTATTTTATTTTTATCAATTGTTTACATGTGTGGTTTTGAAGCGTAGCCTTATCCTTCAAAGTACCAACGTAACATGTAAACGCGCGAAGCCTTAATTCGCAAGCCCATTGTTTTCTCAGAGGATGTCACAACTGAAGGACCCATTGTCTTTTGCAGTGACACCTCTGGTTCCAGTGACTGCTTGAAGTTGAGGTCCACAATAGCTGCAGTGTTTTCAACATTATGCTTTAATTAAATAAAGGCACTGGCAGCTCTTTCTTAAACATGTTTCTTGGTTAAAACTTCATCCATCCATCTCTCTATTCCTGTTCATCTTGTTATTGAATTACTGGGTTTTATTAAAAATATCACTTTTTAAGCAATTTTTCGACTTTTTAAAAATATGTAAAAATCAGATTGCAAACTTGATAGACAGAGCCAAATAAATATGAAGATCATGGATATTGAGGACTTCTATACAAATTGTACCAAATGTTCTTCATTGTTTTACTCCTTCCTTGCGCCTTGTGCTTCTGGGATACGTGAAGAATAGAGATGAACATGAATGATGATTTGAAAACTGATTTATTATTATTTACATATTTGAGTTCACTGAAGACGCACATGCAAACTAGGCCCAGTAATTTCACTGAGGACACATGAGCAGACATCACATATGGAAACTAATCCAAGTGGCTTTCATTGTGAACAAACCTAAAAGACATGAAAGCAGCCACATAATACAAATTAAACCAAAGTGATTGTACAAAGACAGACATGCACCTTAGACTAAACATACTTTAAAGCAGATCCATAAGCAAATTACTCCTGACAGAGAGAGGTCGGGAGCATGCGCTGATAGCACATTGCTGCACCCACCACATGCTGAGCAACCTGGATTGGGACCCGAGTGCAGCGGGTGACACCTCAGCACCACACTGGAACAGTGTGAAGTTTTTTTATGGTGGCTGGAGTGCCAATCTTGCCACCAACCCCAAAGTTTTCCCTATAAGTTGGAGGACCTAGCATGGCTGGATGCAGATTAATCTCATACCAGTATGGAGCAATTGCAGGTTAAGAGCCTTGCTTGAGGGCCCAATACAACAACAACAACAACATTTATTTATATAGCACGTTTTCATACAAAAAAATGTAGCTGAAAGTGCTTTACAAAATGAAGAATAGAAAAATAGAAGACACAATAAAAAAGAAACATAAGTCAGCATTAATTAACATAGAATAAGTAAGGTCCGATGGCCAGGGTGGACAGAAAAAACAAAAAAAAAAAACTCCAGAGGCTGGAGGAAAAAATAAAATCTGTAGGGATTCCAGACCGAGAGACCGGCCAGTCCCCTCTGGGCAATCTACCTAACATCAATCAAACAGTCCTCTTTGTATTTAGGGTTCTCACGGAAGGACTTGATGATGATGGTCACGTAGACTTCTGGCTTTTAGTCCATCAATGTTGGAGCATCATGATGCTTTGAGTAGGTGGTGGTGGCGCAGGCCGCCACCACAAAGAAACCGGAAAAAGAAACAGAAGAGAGAGTAGGGGTCAGTACGGAGTAGAGTCACTTTTGGCATTTATGGAATTCAAACTGGCAACCTTCCGATTGGCGGCGCAGATCCCTAGGCTCAGGATCACCACTCTGCCCTCTACCCGACAGCTTCACAATAAAGTTCAGTTTTACTGTGAACAGACATGCAAATTCAATGGAATTGACTTAAGTGGGCTTACGGCCACACCAGTGTGCACGCTCCTGATCTTGTCTGATCTCGGAAGATAAACACGTTCGGGTCTGGGAACCCCGAGTGCTGTAAGCTGTTGGCCATTACTGTAGGGTGGCACGGTGGCACAGTGTTAGCACCACTGCCTCGCAGTAAGGAGACCTGGGTTCGCCCTCCCTGTGTGGAGTCTGCATGTTTTCCCCATGTCTGTGTGGGTTTCCTCCAGTTTCCTAACATGCAGGTTAGGTGCATTGGTGATTCTAAATTGTCCCTAGTGTGTGTATGCGCCCTGCAGTGGGCTGGCGCCCTGCCTGGGGTTTGTTTCCTGCCTTGGGCCCTGTGTTGGCTGGAATTGGCTCCAGCAAGACCCCAGTGACCCTGTAGTTAGGATATAGCGGGTTGGATGATGGATGGATGACCTAAGTGGACAGATATGCAAATTAGATGGAACTGACATAAGTGGACAGATATGCAAATCACTCCAAACTGGCATGAAAGTAGAGACCTATGATATACCAAATGGACTTGACTGAGGACAGACTTTACTGTAGAGTAGTAAAGACCAGAAGCCAAACATGAATAAAGTCAGGGAAAAAAATACAACGGTTGGATAATACTGTAGGCCTGTAACTGATCCTGGAACTTTTTATTTTTTTAATGTAGCAATCAAAACCCTTCGTTTCACAATCAAATACAAGTATGTGTTAGTTTGCACAAATAAATAAATACAGTGCTACATACCATCCTATTTTAACATTTCCTCCCTACATCCTCCAATACCCATCCAGTGGTAAACAGCATTGGGTAATGCAGTCCTAATATATCAGCCCACCTGCTCGAACCCACAAGGGTTGTATTGTAGGTAAAGAGAAGTGCCGGAAAAAGTCCAGAGAAGAGCCAGGAGGCTGATTCCAGGGCTACAGGGGATGAGTTATGGCAAAGATTAATAGAGCTGAGCCTTTCAGTTTAAGAAAAAGAAGAACAAGAAGAGACATGGCTAAAGTGTTTAAAATTATAAAGGGAATTAGTCCACTGGATTGAGACATTGACTTTAAAATGAGTTCAACAAGAACATACGGACACGGTTGGAAACTTGTTCAGGGTAAGTTTCACACAAGCATTAGGATGGTTTTCTTTATACAGATAACCACAGACACTTGGAGTAAACTATCAAGAAGAGTGGTAGACAGTAGGACTTTAGAGACTTTTAAAACTCGACTTGATGTTATTTTAGGAGAATTAAGTACACAGGACTGGCATGCTTTGTTGGGCTGAATGGCCTGTTCTCTTCTAAATTGTTCTAGTGCTCTAAAAAGCAGACTGTACTGCCTGAAGAGACTCAGGTCTTCTGATGTATGCAGCAAGCTGCTGGAAATGTTCTGTCAGCCCAGAGAGTGGTGTTTGTTTACTGTGATATCCTGGGAAAGCAACTTGAGCTCAAAAGATGCACAATACCTGAACTAACTTATCAGGAAAGCCCGCTCCATGACAGGGTAAACACTGGGGACACACAGGAAACTTGTGGAAAAGAAGATGGTGGCAAAATTGGATACCATCATGAAAAATCCCCTCCATCCCCTTCAGGAGGCCCTCTCTTGGCGCACTTTTAATGTTCTAATTAAGATCAGGGAATGGTGAAGCAGGAGGGCAGAAGTAAAACACTTATGGAAATAAAAATATAACTATTGCTTTGAATGTTATTGATAATCCCCTAACAGGTTTTGAAAATCAAGGAATTTGATGTCTCGATGCATAGGAATTTGATGGATTTTACTTTTAATTGCTGGGGGAACCCCTCATAAGTCTCCTTTGACTTACAATACACTACAGCTGTGGAACATGCCGCCTACCTTCCTACCTACCTGACTCATTTAGAAAACAGACATTTGACATATGAACAAGATACTTAGATACTGGAAATTAGACATATAAGTGAGACATTTGCCATACAAGTTTGATACTTCCTATTTTTCCCAAAAGAAACACATACACATTTGAAAAGACAGAGTGCTTTGTTTATTAATCCATCCATTATCCAACCCACTGTATCCTAACTACAGGGTCACTGGGGTCTGCTGGATCCAATCCCAGCCAACACAGGGCAGGAAACAAACCCCGGGCAGGGTGCCAGCCCACCGCAGGGCGCACACACACACACACCAAGCACACACTAGGATTGCCAATGCACCTAACCTGCATGTCTTTGGGAGGAAACCGACGCAGACACGGGGAGAACATGCAAACTCCACACAGGGAGAACCGGGGAAGTGAACCTGGGTCTCCTTACTGCGAGGCAGCAGCGCTACCCACTGCGCCACCGTGCCGCCCTGCTGTTTATATTTAGCATCCTCTAAATCAGGGGTAATACTGTTATATTCTGGAGGTCAGCAGTGGCTGCTGGTTTTCATTCCAGTCACTTTCTTAACTGGTAATCAATTACTGCTGCTTGCTGAAAATAAATCATTTGCATTAATCTAAATGGCTACTAAGCAAGAAATTGGGTGTGATGAAAACCGGCAGCCACTGCGGCCCTCCAGGATACAAGTCTGATACCTGTACTCTAAATATATAAAAAATAACAGCACAAAAATAAGTGTGCCATTTTACGAGAGTTTTTATATTTGGCACTCTCTAAATTTAGGAATAAAGGAGAATGCAAAATAAAGTGTGCAGTTTTACAAATGGTGCCCCATATATTTCAAGAGAGTCAATATCAAAATATCAGGTTTTATTTCTGGTAAAGCAATACTGTATGTAAAATGTACATAAGGTATCACTGTATAAACCAAAGCTGTTAAAACAAAAGTCATTTTATTACTAGAATATGTTTGCTGGACGTAACTGCCTTTGATCTTGACTGCCTGTGAATCTGCAGCCTTCCGTGTCCTGCACGCTAACAGCCTTAGGTGACAACAAAAGAACAAAATCCAGAAACTTTGCCCTTTCTTCTTGTTGGCCTACATATCCTTAAAATTGTGTTACTTTCTCATCTTTTTCTTGTGTATTTCAGTGTTTTTGTTTTCTTCCTCAAGAAAAGTTTATCTAGAAACTGCTCACATATCATATACAAGGTGCGTAGGGTTGGCAGTAAGCTTAGGGTAATTCAGGGCAAGCAGTGAAGGAAATTGCAATTGCTCATCTTACAATAATCAGTTTGGTAGAAACCCGAGGAAAGTGGGTAAGAATACTTTTGAATATGACATTAACAAATAAGCTGTGTTTTGGAGGACTTGATATTTATAACAAGCAAGACTTCAGTCCTTTTGAATGGTATACAAAATGACCTTATTCTGTTAAATGTGTTGCATGGGAATATTCATGTAATATAATTTTATTCTCAAACCTGCTTAATTCAGGGTCACTGGGGCCAGAGGTGGGCCAGAGCATATACTGTATCAGCAGCAGTGGGTGGAAGGTAGAAAACATCTTTGGACAGGGTGCCAGACAATGGCAGGGTCCACTCAGCCACACACGATAATTACATTTACACAGAGTCAGTTTACACCTGCCAGTCTGTCTAATCTGCGTGTCTTTGGTGAACCCAAAGTGGACACAGAGAGAATGTGAAAATTCTATATGGGAAACAACCAAGCATAGGATTCAAACCCTGGATGTTGGACCCATAATGAGCAGCACTAATCACTGTGCCACCATGGCACCTGCATAGGAATAATGTCCCAAACAATAACAATGATGAATTACCTACAAAATAAGTAAAATAAATACTATGACTTTCCATCAATCCATCCATTTACTAACTTGCTTTAGTTTAGGCTAATGGGCAGCCAGTGCCTGTCTCTCTGGAGACAACATGCATACATACAGTATCACTACTCAACATTATTACAAAGGAACAATGCTCAGTAATAAAATGCCTGTTTTTCCAGTGGTGGTTCGTAATATTACAGCCAATCCTGGACTCATCTCAAACAGCACATTGGACTTAGCAAGCTAGAAAACTCAAAAAGACTGAACATGGCTATTACTTCTCATGCCCTGAACTGCAATATAATTGCACACTGGAACTGCCAGTTGCCAAGGTGAAGCCAAATTCAATTGGTTACATCAGGATGTAGCAATAGCTTTTGGGTTGACCTTTTCATTTTACTGTAAATGTATTCTCTTTAATGTGGAATTAATGTTTGTGGTACAGTGCCACCAACAGGTTTCCATAGTCACTTCTATTTCAGAAGACTGTGTCACGCATTTAGTGATATTTGTGTACAAGTAAAATCTGTTCCCTGTTTATTATTAGATAGCAAGAATGGTGTTTAAGGGTGGCAAGTGGGGCAACCACCCCAGGCTCCATGCCTAAGGGGGCCCCGCTTTTACGGTTCGTGTGTCCCATTCAAGCGCATTTGCTATATTCTCCAGTATATATATATATATATATATATATATTTGAGATGCTTCTAAGAGGAACCCTTTTAAAATCCCTCTTCAAGGTCAAATTCCGCACATTTACATCTTTGAAAAGATTCCATAGTCCACCTTTATTGCCCGAAAAGGGTCGCTAGTATAATCCCTTCCTAAAACAGGTATAGCCCATTAGTCGCTGGGTTGGCATCTCCTATCTATAGAAAAAGACATTGTTTCCAGATTAGACTACAAAGATGTCATCAACAATTTTTCCAATCGGAAGGCAAGAACTCCTTTGGTACTGTGTCTCTCCAGAGAATCCTTGGGTACCGCTGGTTTGACTTTGTGTTGAACAAGAAGATCCTCATGGAGTCCCGAATGAGGCACATTACCTGTATTGTGAGGGAGCGTCAGTTACGGCACTATGGCCATATGGCACAATTCCCTAAGGGGGATCCGGCTTGCAGGGTCATCATTGTTGAGGACCCACGTGGCTGGACCAGGCCAAAGAGCTGCCCATGTAACACCTGGCCGCAGCAGATAGGTGGTTATTTCCAGAGGGTGGGGCTGCACCGTGAGTCTGCCTTGGGGGTTGCCAACCAGAATCCTGAGCTGTTTCATCGTGTGGTGGGTACGGCAATGCACTGTACCCGTGCATGCACCCCAACTTGACTTGACTTGGCTTGAAGGCAAGAAAAGTGGATTTTTGTCTCTGAACCTGGAAACCAGTAAGAGATTTCATGCTAATACCTCTACGTTAATTTCACACTTCCCGCTGAAACACAGAATCTCACACTTTTTTTTGTAGGCCATAAAATGTCTGAATATTAATGCACGAAAACATGTATCGCTAATGATAACCGGCTGATATGACATTAACATGAGTTATGACTTTGACATCCTGCATATCAAGACTCAGAGTATACTTGCAATTTGGGTATTTCTCTAGAAGAGGCCCTGATAATATCTGCATGACACCTCATCTCATTTCACACTGTCGTGGTATTGTCATAAATTATGAATTGCACTTTTTTAATGGATTATATCGCTATATTTTGATAAAGTCTGCGTGTTACCTTGCAGAAATTTAGCTGAATACTGTAATGAGAAAATACAGTGTATGTTAACATTATTTTTTATGAAATTAGCGGCCAAGTTTATACAGTCCACACATACCGGTGACAGTGTTTGATGTAACTGGTCCCGCGTGGGGTTGGTCAGCCCTAGGCCTGGCACACCCCTATCTAATACCTTCTGTTAGATAGATAGATAGATAGATAGATAGATAGATAGATAGATAGATAGTCCCCAAGGGTTCTTATTGGTATTCATTCATTCATTCATTTGTTTGTTCATTGATTTTTTAACCCACTTACTCAATTCAAGTTGGCAGAGAGCTGGTACCTATAATGGTAATATTGGGCATAAGGTGAGAACCAAACTAGAACAGAAAGCAATCCATTGCAAAGCATTCTCACACACACTTTCACTCCAGGCCAAGTTAGTTTGCAATTAACATAACAATCTCATCTTTGAAAAACCAGAGTGAAAAGAAACACTCATAGGGACAAGAAAAGAACGTGCAAACACAGCATAGAAAGTGATGTCTGGGCTCAGGACTTGAGCCTAGGCCTTCAGTGTATTAACCAGAGAATCACTGTGCTGTTTTGTTATTTTCAATACATGCAGAGCCAGGATCAGAAAATCAGAAGTCAGGAGCTGTGGGGCAGCTATTATTTTAAATTTGTGTCCTAAAGGGGAGTATGGTTGTATAGTAGTCAGTGCCATAGCATCACAAGTCTGTTTCAAATCCCAGCTAAGTCAGTATCTGTGTGGAGTTTGCACATTCTCCTCATACAGTTAGGTCCATAAATATTTGGACAGAGACAACTTTTTTCTAATTTTGGTTCTGTACATTACCACAATGAATTTTAAATGAAACAGTTGCAGTTGAAGTGCAGACTTTCAGCTTTAATTCAGTGGGTTGAACAAAAAGATTGCATAAAAATGTGAGGCAACTAAAGCATTTTTTATAACACAATCCCTTCATTTCAGGGGCTCAAAAGTAATTGGACAATTGACTCAAAGGCTATTTCATAGGCAGGTGTGGGCAAGTCCGTCGTTATGTCATTATCAATTAAGCAAATAAAAGGCCTGGAGTTGATTTGAGGTGTGGTGCTTGCATGTAGAAGATTTTGCTGTGAACAGACAACATGCGGTCAAAGGAGCTCTCCATGCAGGAGAAAGAAGCCATCCTTAAGCTGCAAAAACAGAAAAAACCCATCCGAGAAATTGCTACAATATTACGAGTGGCAACATCTACAGTTTGGTACATCCTGAGAAAGAAAGCAAGCACTGGTGAACTCAGCAACGCAAAAAGACCTGGATGTCCATGGAAGACAACAGTGGTGGATGATCGCATAATCATTTCCATGGTGAAGAGAAACCCCTTCACAGCAGCCAACCAAGTAAACAACACTCTCCAGGGGGTCGGCGTATCGATATCCAAGTCTACCATAAAGAGAAGACTGCATGAAAGTAAATACAGAGGGTGCACTGCAAGGTGCAAGCCACTCATAAGCCTCAAGATAGAAAGGCTAGATTGGACTTTGCTAAAAAACATCTAAAAAAGCCAGCACAGTTCTGGAAAAACATTCTTTGGACAGATGAAACCAAGATCAACCTCTAGCAGAATGATGGCAAGAAAAAAGTATGGAGAAAGCGTGGAACAGCTCATTATCCAAAGCATACCACATCATCTGTAAAACACGGTGGAGGGAGGCAGTGTGATGGCTTGGGTGTGCATGGCTGCCAGTGGCATTGGGACACTAGTGTTTATTGATGATGCAACACAGGACAGAAGCAGTCGAATGAATTCTGAGGTGTTCAGAGACATACTGTCTTCTCAAATCCAGCTAAATGCAGTCAAATTGAATGGGTGGCGCTTCATGATACAGATGGACAATGACCCAAAACATACAGCCAAAGCAACCCAGGAGTTTATTAAAGCAAAGAAGTGGAAAATTCTTGAATGGCCAAGTCAGTCACCTGATCTTAACCCAATTGAGCATGCATTTCACTTGTTGAAGACTAAACTTCGGACAGAAAGGCCCACAAACAAACAGCAACTGAAAGCCGCTGCAGTAAAGGCCTGGCAGAGCATTAAAAAGGAGGAAACCCAGCATCTGGTGATGTCCATGAGTTCAAGACTTCAGACTGTCATTGCCAGCAAAGGGTTTTCAACCAAGTATTAGAAATGAACATTTTATTTCCAGTTATTTAATTTGTCCGATTACTTTTGAGCCCCTGAAATGAAGGGATTGTGTTATAAAAAAATGCTTTAGTTGCCTCACATTTTTATGCAATCGTTTTGTTCAACCCACTGAATTAAAGCTGAAAGTCTGCACTTCAAATGCATCTGAGTTGTTTCATTTAAAATTCATTGTGGTAATGTACAGAACCAAAATTAGAAAAAAGTTGCCTTTGTCCAAATATTTATGGACCTAACTGTATGTGTGTATGTTTTTTACCTGCCAGTCCGGTTCTCTACAACCCTCTACTGATAGACCTGCATATTAAGAATACTTCAAAGTGTCCCCGTGTGAGTGTGGAGTTGTATGTGTGACCGTGCCCTGAAAGGAATTCACAAGTGCTGGTTTCTAAACTGGATTTCTATAACTGGCAGCTGGATCAGAGTTTAAACATGGCAGAAAAAGCAGAATGAACTGCCTTTGCCCCTAGGCCATAATGCCTGTTAGCAAGCAAAACGAGCCAAGTTCACTTGTAGGCATTGTAACCAATAGGGGGCACCACTGAGCCCCAACCACAGAACCAACACTGTCCAATACAGCCACAGGTTCAAATAATGGATTTGTAGACCACAAAGCACTTTTTTTTACAATGAAACACAGCCAAAGCCATACAAACAATGAACCTCTCCTTCCACCTCCAGTTGAGTGTTGCCGGCTGCCTCCCAACTCTGACTCCCTGAGGTAAAGCTGCAGGCTCCTTTTATGCTGGACCCAGAACGGCTTCTGGTGACCTGGCATGACCTGTGTGTGGAGTATTTGCAGGTTGTTTGAGAATGAGGGTAATCCTTCCTCAGCACCAAGGATCTCAACAGGGCTGAACTTCCGTACTCCAATTCCCATGAAACCCTGCGGGTGTCCAAGCTGGGATGCCTCGAGTGGACCACTGTCCTCTAACAAATGGGGGGATGAAACTCCTCCTGGCTTCTGGCTTTATTTTATCCATCCACTGGCACCTTCCAGTTTGTCCCGAGGTCTTGCCCATCTGTCCTCCGTGGCACTCATGGCATACATTGACTACTGGGTAAATGAGTTGGGCTGAAGTCACTGCTGCTCTCCACGACTATAAAACATGTTAAACACTGCTCTGTAATGAGTAATGTGCTACACAAATAACACTTAAATGGCATGTTCTTTAAATTTATCTTATCATCTTTATTTAGTAATTTTTCGAGGTTAATAATCAATATGACATTTCTGGACCACTGATAAGCATCACTGAAAGAGCTGATTAACTGATAAGGTAACCTTTAGCCAAGGTGATTCATCACTAGCATTTAAAAGTACTGAACTGTTCTCTTGAAGATTGGAAAAGATGAGTAAGTGACATTTGTAATCATTTATCAACACTTTAAAATGAGTTTAATCCCAAATTGAGTATTTGAATTCTGTTTGACAATCACTAGGTTGGAGAATTTTGAACTTTAGTTTGGTTGAAAACTGCCCTAGTCTTCATTAGCTTTAGTTTCAAACTTTTAATGGAGTTTATTTAAATAAGGGGTGTCAAAGTTCACAAATGTAGCGTGTGATGTGTGAAAAAAAAATGCAGCATGGCCATTGTGTAGCACTATTAAAAAAACAAACACATTTTATTGGTGTTTGAAGATTCTTTTTGATTTTCTGTAAAGAAGTAGAAATGATAGAGAATTCAGTGATATTTCCTCTTGGTCTATGTTTCTGTAATGTAATATAAAAATGTGTTGCTATTGGAACATTTCTTTTTTGTAGCATGTGTAACGCAAAAATACATTTTCATATGGTACTGGGCAGATTCTGGTGCAGATATATAGTTTTGACACAGTAGAAAAAAAAAGTCATTTTTGGTGAAGAAAAAAGGAATTAAAGTTTCTCCACATCCTGGGTGAAGCATGCTTTGTTTGGCGATGAAATACCACCTTAAATATTTCAGAGCACCACTTGTGGCTGACCTCCATCTCATGCTGTATGTCGGACTACCTTGCCAGATACTTAAAATAAAAGCACACATCTATAAAATATTTTTGAAGATTTGCTAGTCACTGATCACCCTCGGTGTCAGGCATACATGATTTCCCCCTGTCTGTATGGCTTTTTCCACATGTATATTAGTTCCCCCCCGTACATCCCAAAGGCATGCATGTTTGATTTATTAGTAACTCCAAACTGACCTCTATGAGTGAGCATATCAGACGGTGGATTAATGTTGCATCCAGAGTTCCTGCCTTAAACCCAGCTCTAGTAAGACAGGCTCCAGCCCCTGTGACAACAAATGGAATTAAAAAGATCAGAAAATGAACAGAACTGTACAAGCCAATCAATTACTTTTTATTAGTGGTCATATACTAATATATGACACAGACCACACATAACATTATTGTGCAGATGATGTGAAAGCTACAGCCACTTGCCATCTGCACTGCCCACCATAGCACAGTACACAAAACAAAGCAGAATGAAACATCAAATTCAATTTCTTCATTCATTTTTGAAGCAGCATCTCCAGTACATCATTGAGGTGAAGTTTAATAAGGCAGGAATAAGCTCTGCCTGTCCATGATGGGTCACAATTCTTTTCACCCTGCCACAAGAAGTTACACTCTATCAGTCAGTCATAGCTCATTGTGAGAGGAAACCCAGCCAAGCATGGTGAGATCATGCTTAAAAATCTTACATGGGAAGGTCCCATGAAACCCTAACATTTCTCTAGTTAAGAGGCTAACCATGAATTCTATTATGACTAATATGCAAATAAGAAACAATAACAGCTGGCTTATAAATCCTAAAAAAGATAATTAGGTTTGTATTACCTAATAAAAGGCTTTAGACTGTGTGGAAAATACTCAAACAAAAAAAGGGAATCCACAAAGATAAAGTTTTGGGGACTGTCCCTGTATATTGTCCTGTGAACAAAAAGATGCAAAAATGGATCAAAAGCACTGAAAAACAGTAACAGATAACACATTGTTGTTGTGACAAGATGGCGTTTAAATAGAGGATCAATTATGGGAACAGGAACTGGCTGGCAGGAAGTGACAGCGTCATTGTGGAGGAAACGAAAGTGATGTCCATGATGACAGGCGCAAATGATGAAGAGTGGAGTCACCAGAAGTGATGTCACGGTGGCCATTTTGAAACCTGGAAATAGCAGCTAATATTTTTCTTTGGTTTTCCTGTTGGGAGAAAAGGTTCAGGTAAGTACCACGTGACAATCCTTCATCTCGCGATATTTCACTCACCTTTCTAACTGCCTCCTAATCGCGCGTGTGTGACATCTGTGAGGTAACCTTAACCCGTTTAATGAGATTTGATGGATGCCAAATTAATATTTGCTGTAAAGATTTCCGCAATTTTAGACCCATAGGCCCGCCGGGTTTGAATGTGAATAATTTAAACAGAACTCACTTGCTGTCCTTAACAGACCCTGCTGTTTAATCAGACACCAGTCAATGTGACCCAGCGGCTCAGCTGTAAAGTTCAGCACTGCCAGTTGAATCCCTGCTTCTAAACTGTGTTCTGTGCCACATTAAAAGTGTCCCTTAAAGTCCCTGTACTGCAATAAAAAAGCCAAACTACTCACTACAATTTTATTAAAGTCCCTCAAGTTTCACATTAGATGCTCTGTAAAATTAAAGAGTATGAAAGTTTCTTGGGGGTGAAAATTCTTGCCATATACAATTTGCTATTCTGATCAAATTCAAGAAAATGTTATGCAAAGGTAAATGAATCCAGCGCTTCTTTTGTTTCTTATTTTTACATACAGTTGTGCTTGAAAGTTTGTGAACCCTTTAGAATGTTCTATATTTCTGCATAAATATGAAGTGTTATTGTAGCTAGCATGGTGTATTAAGTGTTTTAAAGATGCAGTCTCGACAGTTTTACAGACCTGAACCCAGGAAGGTGAACCCAAGAGACAGCTACACTGAACACTGTGCCACTCATGCAAACACAATTAATTTAAAATGAAGGCACTATGTTTAATACAAGACATGAAAAAGCATTCAGATGGTAAATAACTATGGGATTGCTTAATTAAAACATTCACAAATCAAAATTAACTTAAACGTCATGCAAACCTAGAGATGCATAATCCTACAGCAAAAAAGAACAATCATAAACATTTATCCACCTTAATAAAAGGACAAGTGTTTGTGTCTTTATATCTGTGTGTTTGTCTGGTTGCTCTGTGTCTGTTATATCCATCCATCCATTATCCAACCCTCTATATCCTAACACAGGGTCATGGGGGTGTGCTGGAGCCAATCCCAGCCAACATAGAGCGCAAGGCAGGAACAATTCCCCGGGCAGGATGCCAGCCCACCACAGGACACACACACACCAAGCACACATGCACCTAACTTGCATGTCTTTGGACTGTGGGAGGAAACCGGAGCACCCGGAGGTAACCCACGCAGAAACGGGGAGAACTCGGGAAGCGAACCCACATCTCCTTACTGCAAGGCAGCAGCAGCTACCACTGTGCCACTGTGCCGCCCTGTCTGTTATATGCCATTTAGTATTCGATTTGTAAAAGTAGTGCTAATGCGTGTCATGCGCCAACTGTTGGAATGAAAAATGCAAGGGATTTTAATACTGCATGACTTATAAAATACATTCTAATAGATGGTGCACTGCAACCCATATTAATTCTGAATATGTTCAACAGAGACTAACTGCCAGACAGACAGTGTCAGCTTAACCATCGTAATAAAAGGACAAGTGACTATATGTGTGTCTGCATATCTGTGTACCATCTTGTTGCTAGGGTCAGGAAGAAAAATGTAAACTAAGCAAAACATATAGAAGAAGGGTCAAAAAATAAAAAAAAAAACTATAAAAATACCAAATCAGGCTCTAAAAATAACACAACTAGCCTTAACAGTCTATTGTGTTGTCTAACAGCAACATGGTAGGAACTTTCTTGAAACTGCTCAGGGTACATGAACAAGGTTTATATCTGTTATGCTAATGACAGATAAGTTCACCTGGTGGGCAGTGGATGAGGGAAAATAACAATAAATCGATGTGCAGGTTGAGAAACCAAAGTCCTGACATGACTAGGCCAGAGTTGCCAAACCAGAGCAATGAGCAAGTGACCACCACCACATTTTCCCAGCAAAACTGTTTGAGTGTGAGAGTGGTCAGTTTGAAGAGCCATGCTGAGTGGAAGTATCGAAAATGGCCAGCTCTGCCCAAAAAGGAAAAGGCCACCACGAGGGAATGGGATTGGGTACGTATTGTTATACCAGACCAAACAGTCAACAAACGTGTCAAATAAGAAACTTGAAGTCTATGTTGATTAGTTAGATTTTAACTCATTTTAGACAGGTAGCAAAGCTGGTCTATGCATATAAAAGGCTAAGGGTTGTCCATCTGTCACTCAGAAACTCAAGAACCACTGTGCCGTGAACTTTAATTTTAGTCTTAATTGGGAGCTTATATGCGTAACATGACCCATGAATTAGAGGTGCAGGCTACCTTGGCTGTATAATATGGATCCTCCTCACAGCAAGCAGCAGTGTGGATATGCACCATGTGGCTGACAGGCAAAAAAATGCAACGACATCTGCTAATAGTGAAGCGACTTACAGAAGACGATTACATGACAGAATGAATAAGAATGACAGCTCCAGCATCTGCTGCCTGTCATACACAAATATTTTTAATATACAAATACATCTTGTTCATACATTATATGGTTATTATGAAATAAAACTCATTCACCTTAATTAAAAATACACTGCACAACATTCACTTATCCACCAATTTACTAAACTCAACTTTCACGGTCATCAAGTACAATGAACTTTCCCTAGCATGATATTAGTGCAATAAGCTACTATGAAGAAACATTATTTCAGATTCTACCCTTCTGAATTTTTTACCCAGTTTGGAGTGATCTTCAAATGTTTCCAGCCTAATGCAGGCCTTCAGTTGTTAAACTCACAGCCTTTTTAAACCAGCCTTCTTCAACATCATTCACTACATATGACGCCAGGCTCAAAAATACTTATTTATTTTTTTAATCATTCCCATAGTTAATTTATAAAATGAGATCCCTGGGAAAAAATAACAATTATATAACATAATACAGTCTTCCATATTTGTGACTTTCATACAAAACTGGCATTAAATTCATATTAATTTGAAAAAAGAAGCCATTTATTACCTGAATATGCTATTCCTTTATGCAATCTCTCTACATGGACTGAATTAACTGCTAAAAACAGTCCATTTGCATTCACTACTACTTTTAGTGACAGCAGGAAGATTTTTTTTTACTTTTTCTGTCAAGAGGGACTGTCATCTCTAGGTTTATTGTGAATAAAAGACCACACTTTAAAAAACGAAACTAAACACTAAAGCTATTGAATCATTCTTTGTTAAGGTAAGGCAGCTATTGTTTCTTTGTCTGACTGCTTTGTCTCTTTAGACCCTTTCACTTTCTGCCCACTTTATTGATTTATAGATTTACAGTAAGTTTAAATGGATCAATTTGCAAATATTGCCCATAAGTTTACACTCAATAATCCATAATGACAAAGTGAAATCATATTTTCAAAAAGGGTTGCAAATTAATTAAAAATCATGTATTCTGTTTGTTTAAAATTTTCTTTAGATGTGTGTAGAATGTGACTGGAGTCCACCTGTGCAAACTGAACTGATTAGACATTGTTTAGAAAGGCACACACTTGTGTATGCAGGTCCCACCATTCACACTGCATGTCAGGACACAGACCAAGCCATGAAGTCCAAGCAACTCTCTTTAGTACTCTGTGATAAAAATGTGGTGAGGCACAGATCAGGGCAAGGGGATAAAAAAGTGTTTCCAGGAGCACGGTGGCCTTAAAAGGAAGATATTTAGAACCAGAAGGTATCTTCTAAGAGTTCATGATCCAGCTAAACTAAATAACTGGACAAGAATGGCCTTGATCAGGGGAAGTGACCAAGAATCAAATGGTCACCCAAACAAATTTTCATATGTCTTCTACTGAAATGGGAGAACCTGTTGGTAGGACAACCATCTCAGTAGCATGCCATCAATCAGGTGTTTATGGTAAAGTAGCTAGAAGGAAGCCACTCTTGGGTAAAAGGCATATAACAGTTTAAAGGACTCTACTGAACTATTTGGGCAGGACACCAAGCACTACGTCTGGTGAAGACCAGGCACTGCTCATCACCTGCCTAAAACAATACAAAGCAATTTATTTTTGTATTACCCCAAATCACACAAGAAGTGCCACAATGGGCTTTAACAGGCCCTGCCTCTTGACAGTCCCCCAGCCTTGACTCTCGAAGAAGACAAAGAAAAACTCCCAAAAAAACCCTTGTAGGAAAAAAATGGAAGAAACCTTGGGAAAGGCAGTTCAAAGAGAGACCCCTTTCCAGGTAGGTGGGCATGCAGTGGGTGTCAAAAAGAAGGGAGTCAAAACAATACACAGAACAGAATAGAACACAAGTAATCCTCAATACATATATAATAGTAAAATAAAAATATTACAAGTACAGAGCCAAATTTAACAGTAGATGATATTACATAATATGATTTGGATCCACCATAATACCATCTCAATGGTGAAACATGGTGGTCGCAGCATCATGCTGTGGGGATAGTTCTCTGTGGCAGGGAGAGGGAGACTGGTCAGAATTAAGGGAAGAGTAAATGCAATCAAATACTGAGAGGTCCTTGAATAAAACCTGCTCCAGAGTCTACGTGACCTCAGTCTGGGACACTTTTAAAAGTTGTCAGACTATGAAACTTAGCATTACTTTTAACATGTGACCCTACTGCTGTCGAGATTGTGTTGTTGAGTTTAGCATTGTATGTTCAGTTCATCAGCATGAATTTTGCAATTTCTAAAGTATTAAGAGAGATTATTTCAGCCAGGAGAAAAAATATCACCCAAACATTTGCCCCTGGAAATTTATATTATGGATGCTTCTACCCATGGCTGCTAAAAGCATGTGCAAAATAAATTTATGAGCAGCCTGACAGAGTGCAATAGACATGTGCAAAATCATTAACAATAACCCGGTTAAAGATTTACATGGTCACATAATTGGGTTATTAACATTAATTATTAGAGAAATCTAACACTGTTAAGTGGGTTTCTTAGAAGCCAATAAACTGATTTTTCTAACCAGATGAAGGGTTTATATGGCATTTTAGGAACTGGGCTTCTGTGAATAACCAGGTTACTGACTGCAGTTGTGTTTAATTTAATTGCTTACTTCCAGCAACAGTGCACTCCTCCCAAAGGAGAATGGCTGCTTTGATTGTAAGAGTGGAACAAGTTAAAATAAATATATTAATGATAAAAATCTTCATGCTCCAGTGTTAGACTGGTGTCCAATGAGGGTTAGTTCCTGTCTTGTGTTGTGTTGTGACTCTGAAATGGATTAAGACAGTTCAAGAATCTTATATGAGGTCATCTTCATTTTATACTGTGAGTTACAGGAGAGCAAATGCGGCTCCTTGAGAGATTTACATGAAATGTAAATGTACATTTTGCAATCTGATGCAGGGCAAGATTGTTTCCTGTGATTGTATTTCTTGAGAATCCACCACTTCTTCATAAATGCAAATCAAGAAGCCATTTTATTGGGTCATGGTCAAAATTCCTCCAGTTTCTGATATCCATTCTTGGCCTCCTGCCTATTGCTATGCAATAAAGTGAATTTTACATGAACATACAGTATCTAGGATTCCCTTTTTCCTAGGCATGTAATCCCTTTCCACAAATTTTATGTTGTGCCAGTCCACTTTACTGGTCTTATTTGTTTTCTAGTATAAGCAGGAACCGATTACATTATACCTCACTTGAGTCAGCTACCTTAGCTGTCCAGTAGATAGAGAATAGCTAAGAAAAAGAAATTCTAATTTAATATAGCACCATCACAAGGTGCTTTAAAAAAATAAAAGTCACACAACACTCATAGAAATGCAGCCCTAACAGATATAAGAAGAGAGTGAACCCAACAAGTCAAGTCAAGTTGGGGAGCATGCACTCGTACAGTGCGTTGCCGCACCCACTACACAACAAAACAACTTGGGATCCCAGTTTGCAACCCCCCCAGGCAGACACGCGGTCCAGTCCCACACTCCGGAAATGACCCTCTATGTGCCGCAGCCAGGTGTTATGTGGGTGACCCCTTGGCCTGGTCCAGCCACTTGGGTCCCCAACAATGAGTATCTTATGAGCCAGATCACCCTCGGGGAAACGTGCCACATGGCCGTAGTGCCGTAACAGACGCTCCCTCATAATGCAGGTAATGTGCCTCATTCAGGACTCCATGAGCAACCACTCATTCGACACAAAGTCAAACCAACGGTACCCAAGGATTTTCTGGAGAGACACAGTACCAAAGGAGTCCAGTCTTCGTCTCAGGTCACTGGATAGCGTCCATGTCTCACAACCATATGGCAAGACAGGAAGCACCAGGACTCTAAAGACTTGGACCTTTGTCCTTTTGCATAGATATCGGGAGCACCACACACCCCTTTCCAGCGACCTCATGATCCCCCCATGCTCTCCCAATCCATCCACTGACTTCACAGGAAGAGTCACCAGAGACATGAATGTCACTGCCAAGGTAAGTAAACCTCTCGACAAGGTCAACACTCTCTCCGCAAACAGGCACACTGCTGATGGCTGTGCCCAAGAGGTCATTAAAAGCCTGGATCTTGGTTTTTATCCAGGACACTCGCAAGCCCAGACAAATAACTAAATTTTGCTCTTAACCAGCAAAGCTGTCAACAGCAACAACCAGAACGTCTGTTTGTGTGGCTTACTCTGTCTCAACCCATTTGTCATCTGTGTGTTTTCAGTTCTGCTTTTTCTGCTGCTACAAACCCCTATAAATTGTTTGCATCTTCCCTCTCAGTCCCTTTTTCAGGGTATATTTATGAAACTATACCGAAACACTTTTCTAGATTAGATTAGATTAGATTAGATAAACTTTGCTACATTTCCATGGGGAAATTCAGATGTATACAGCAGCAGAAACATAAAAAACAAAGGATACAGATTCACAGGGAAAATAATATACCCAATAAAGCAATCAATCAATTAATAAATACATAAAAATAAATGTATATTGTGCAGATATTTCAAAATGAACTTAAAGAGTAAGCATTGAATTTCCTGATAGCAGTGGGCAGAAAAGACCCCAAGATGCACTTCTTTAGCACACTGCGTTAGAATGAGCCTGTGGCTAACAGTGCTCCAAGAGAGTGCCACCTGGAGGGGATTTTTCAAGATGGCATTCAATTTTGCCACCATCCTCTTTTTCATAACAGCTTCTAGTGTGCCAGGGTTTCGCCATGTGATGGAAGCAGACTTTCTTGGTAAATCCGTTCAGACATTGTGCTTCTTTTGTGCTCCAGTTGTTTCCCCAGGAAACCACATAGTAGAACAACACACTGACTACTGTGGGTTGGTAGAACATTTCCAGCAGTTTGCTGCACACATCAAAAGACCTGAGTCTCCTTAGGAAGTCCAGTCTGCTCCGGCCCTTCTTGTACCGCATCACTGTGTTGTTAGATCAGTCCAGTTTGTTGTTCATGTGAACCTCCAGGTACCTGTAGCGCTGCACCACTTCCACATCCTCCTCCTGAATGGTGAGTTATCTCAGAGGCTGTTTGACATGCTGGAATTCCACAATCAGCTCTTTTGTTTTGCTTATGTTGACTTGCAGGTTGTTATCCCTGCCCCAGAAGATGAAGTCCTCCACAACCTTCCTGTACTCTGACTCATCTCCATTATTAATGCAGTCTATGATGGAGGAGTCTCCTTCTAATTCTGGTTTTCTTAAGGTTCTAAGATTGTTTCTACTCTTCTTCACGGTGTTACATCTCCTGTTACAGCAGATTTTGTTTCCACAGGGCATTTTTCCACCATATCTTCAGGCTAATGATCCTGGCTTTTGCCTGGATTATACTGTATATGGCCCCCAATGACCCAAAAGCTGGGATAACTTAGTTCAGAAAATGGACAGAGAAATTGGTCACTTTAACTGATTTTATTTGAAGTGGCAGATCTATAGTGATGTACAGTATGTGCCGAAGCAGGGCCCCATGCGGCAGATGGCTCCATCTTCCAAAGTAGCTAAAAATTGACTAGCTGTTTTTTTTTAGGCATTAATAACTCAGAAGGTTGTGTTGTTTGATTTCTGAAACAAATGCAGTCTGCTAGAATCCCATGCATTTGTTGTGTTTATGTTAACTCTGCTCACAATGGGCAAAGAAATGTTGAAGTTACCAGAAATTCTAGGTCAGGCTCCCATTCTGCTAGTGAACATAGCCCTTTATTCATTAACCTTTTTAACAGAAAGTCTACCATGAAACATCAATATCCAAGGAGAAGTGAAACTCATGAGAAGAGAAGAAAAAGACAGGAGCGCAAAAAAAAACCAGAAAGGTGCCATTTTTAAATTGTGCTCACTGTTCAAGCGAAGTGTAAAAATATCTACAGCAACAAAAGCTGCATCTATTAGTAGGAGCAGTAGTAGTGATGATATAAAAATGCACAAGACAGCCCACCATCTAGACCCCTGATTTCACTCTGCTGCTGAAGGGACAAAGAAAGAAGACCAGGGAGGCAATGCTAGTGACCAAAAGCTCTGCAAAGCAAAATGTATGTTTTGACAAAGTAGTCTTGTGTAAAGAAATTTGAAAGATACACACACAAAAAGAGTGAGGACTGGGTTTTATATTTTTCTGCATGTGTGTGCATCAGAGAGTGTAAGATAGCTAAGAAGTAAGTAGTATATGATTATAGGTAAAGTGTTTCTTCATATTTAAAATTACACCCCAAATATTAGACAGGACTAGTCTGAGTTTAGTAAGGAGAACTGCATACTGCCTTTATAATGTGACATAACATTGTTTTGTTAGAGTGACTCTTTTTAGCTGCTTGAAATCATTTCTTAAATTTTATTGGTTTATAGGATCATTATTGATACTTATACTGAGTACAGTGAAATTTTACTTGCATGTGCTAATCAACATGCCAAACTATAAAGAGTAAAGGCCAAGAAAGTTTCTAGGCAGGGCCCCATGACCTGTATAGCTTCCATTTGTTTCTGGTATAGCGTCTCTAGTGTCTGTCACCACTGCTTCCTTATTTCTGCTGATAGTTTGATTCTTCATTTCTGTTGTACTCATACTTTTGTCAGTTTATTGTCCTAGTGAGCACAAGCATCATCTGAATAACCTGAACAACATGGAGCAAGTCTGCCTAAAAGAATGGGCCAAAATCACTCCTGAACAAAGGGCAAAGTTACTTCAAATAGTTTAAAGCTAATGTGGAAGGAGACTCTACAAATATTAAACTGTATAGAATGTCCACATTTAAAAAAAAAAAGCTAACTTGAAGTTTTAGTGCATTGATATAAAGCTATCACAGACAACAACATTTCAAGTTAAAATTTGTTATTTTGGAAAGTTTGGAAAAGTTTGGAAAACATTGTGCATTATGAGGTGCAAATGAGGGAGAGGAGAACCAGACCACCTTGTTTACTACCAAAGTCCAAAAAACAACAAAAATGAGTATGCGGTGGAGCAACAGTTGATTTTCCTAGCCTCAGCAGCTTTTCAAAGCTATCGGCTCTCTCCAGCAGATCTGACCAGATGAGGCATGGTTTAGGTGCCCTCACTGGGCAACATCTCAGAGCCTAAGAGGCGAAATGAGATGGTATTGTTAGGGTTGACATCCCCTCTTGCCCTGGCAGTGTGGTGTACTGATTAAGGCTTGAACCTCAAACCCTGAGGTTATGGGTTCAAATCCTGCTACTGATGCTGTGTGACCCTAAGCAAGTCACCTGACCTGCCTGTGTTATGTAAGTTGCCTTGGATAAAGGTGTCAGACAAATAAATAAATGTAAATTGCATACCTTCTCTGAGGACTGGGGACTACACTTTATATTCTTCTAAGATGTACTGAGCCACCTGATCCAGTCACTACAAGATACTACCTTTCTACACCCTTATGAACTGTACAAAACGTCAAATGTACTTGATGTAAAGTGCCACTGAGATGACCTAATAGATTAAATAGGTTCTTCATTGACATGGTATCTAGAATTGTTTTTTTCTTTTGAGGTAGAGATGTTAGATGGGCTCATTCCACATCTAGGTCTTCCTCCTCTGCAAAATGATTATCCACCAAAGCAGTGGTTGAAATTGAATAAGAACATCAAGTGTTTCAGCTTTTTCAGCCAACAATATATATCCATCCAAGCTTTGAGATGGATTGATTTCCAACCACACCCCACACTCCTCACTAAAATTCCAAGGAAATAGCAGCCAGTTAAAAAACTGATAGATACTGAGAGGCTGTGAGAAGTGTTGACTTCAAAACCTGCTTGTACACATGGAAGGTCTCCCACTACTCCAAACAGCAAAACACAAAATTGCCAGTATGGAATAATGGTGGGCATTCCAAAAGTCCACTTCAATCACTGCAACAAAGTTGAAGAAATATTAACCACTCTCCCATTTTCAGTCATCTCTTTTGCAACACAGTATTAAGGGTTGCCCATCTCTACTGCATTATAACAAAAGACAATACACTTCTGCAGATAATGATGGAAACTGGAAACTGCTTTCCATCTCAATGATCATAACAAGCTTTCCAATGTAAAACAGTTCTTTCCATAATAGCAAGTCTATCTTTATTTCTTGGCAGGTATATCAAGTATGTTACATGCTCTCATTTGGCTGTTTTTTCTGTCCATCACATCTTTTCTGGAATACACCTTGACAGAAACAACAGATGGTAAGTGAGATATGTATTTTACTGATTTAATGAAAGTCTCTAAATCAGCCAATCTCTATTTTATATACAGTAGTGCCTGTCTCAGTATGTCTTATGCAAAATTAAAGGACAGTACAAGCCATTCATTTACAAATTGGGCACATGTAAAAACAACCAAAAAATTACACAATAATTATAAGACGAGCCAAGAAATAACATATAAAAATACATGGTACATTTACATGTATATATTTAGCTGACATTTCAAGTCATAGAAGAAACAGACAAAGGTGTCTGATGAAGTGATTGCAGACTAAAGTGCATACGGACCCAGCTGCCAAACTTAAGGTTTACAGTCATGTCATACGCTTTAATCACAATGGGGCCACACTCACTCCCTGCTAGGTTATACAGATATCCCATAACAATACAAAGAAAATACAGTTCTGCCCTTTTGTTAAATTTGTTTCTATAATGTATTTTTTTGGTGCAAATTGTATCTTCTACAAAAAACACTGTGCACATTCCTAGGCTGTACACTTGATATCTGGCAGTATATTTAACAAGGAAATAGCAATGTCAGAACTGACACCAACGTGGTACGTGGTAGAGGACAGTCTCAGCATGGGAACCTCTGCTGCCCCTGTAGTGACACAACAGGAGGCACCACGGTGATAGAGTGGGTTTGGTAACCAGGAAGGGAGTCTACAGGATTTCTCCAGGAAAAGAAAGGACAGCAAGTGGGGTTTGTTTTCTTTTGTTCATCAAATTCTATTGTCGCTTTTGCATTTTGATTAGTAAACATGTCGTTATTGATAACCCTTTCCTTTTCATAAGCATTATCTGTAGTTAAAGAGACAGTAGTGTGTGTGCCAAAAAAATCTATTCATAAATATTAGCATCTGCTCTCAAACATTTATTTAGTATTGTCTCCTTAAATGACTTAAAACTCAGTCAACACAATGTGGTCAAGTTGGGTCAAATACATTTGCTTATGTTCAACAAACTAACACAACCTCAACATTGTTTTATTTTGCTAGATTTAATAACTCCAATGTATATATTTTTAAGTAGTATGAGCTAAATGGATGTATATAAAAGATACAGTACATCACAGCATTTTGTCTTTACTTAGCTGTACAGCAGTGGCCAAATGTTTTGGCAGTGACACAAATGATGTGTTTTGCAACATTTGCAGCTTCAGTTTTTGTGTTGGCAATTCACGTTGTTTTTATATTATTGTGCAGAGTGATCAGATGCATATTAATTCATTACAAAGAGCTTTATTAGCATAAAATGTTAACTTTACCACAAAACCCATTTTCAGTTATTTTGGCCCTGGCACAAAATGATCAACTAAAAGTGTCCAGAAAGCACCAGGAACGTTGCCTCCTGAGTAGTCAGCTACAAAATTGTGTTGCCAGCAGTGCAGCGTTTGCTCAGTTAAAATGACAGCAGGTGAGTGTGAGGGCATGTGTGAGTGAAGCAAAGACTTTTGGACAAATGGCCTTGTGTCAAGAAGGGCAGCAAAGAAACCACTTCTTTCCAAGAAAAATATCAAGGACAGACTGAAATTCTCCAGGAGGTATAAGGATTAGACAGCAAAGGACCAGTGCAAAGTTATTTTTTCGGATTAATCCTCCTCATTGTGCCAACAGTGAAGCATCCTGAGTCAATCCATGTGTGGGGTTGTCTCTCATCCAAGGGAGTGGGCCCACTCATAATTCTGCCCAGGAACACTGCAATAAATAAAGAATGGTATCAAAACGTCCTCCAAGAGCAACTTCTCCCATCAATCCATGCACAATTCAGTGATGATCTGTGTATTTTCCAGCATGATGGAGCACCATTGTCACAAGGCAAAAGTGATAACAAAGTGGCTTGGAATCATAATATTGAAAGTTTGGACCTGTGGCCAGGAAACTCACCAGATCTCAATCCCATTGAGAACTGGTGATCATTTCTCAAAAAGTAGATGGACAAGCAAAAGCCCACAAATTGAGATCAACTCCAAGCACTAAAAAGGCAAAAATGGATCAGCATCAGTCAGGATTTGGCCCAGAAGCTGATATCCAGCATGCCAGAGCGAATTGCAGAAGTCATGAAGAAGAAGGGTCAACACTGTTAATATCGACTCTTTACATACAGTACATGTGACATATTTGCCAATAAAAGCACTGGAAACTTATGAAATTTTTATAATTGTTATTCAGTATACCATAGAAACATGTACAAAATTAATCTGAAAATGCTGAAACAGCAAAGTTTGCAAAACACAACATTTGTGCCACTGCCAAAACTTTTGGCCACTACAGTAGGTAGTAATACTAATGAATTACATCTTGTGTAATAAATATTCAAACTATGTCAGCATTGTTCAATTTATTTAGAGTGTAGTCAATGGCATTTGGAAAAAAATAATTTTATTAAAAGTCTTTAACTTTCTTTCCAAGTTTATAAAGATGTGAGGATCCCTCGGAATGTGTTGTCAACAAAAGGGCCTGCTCTTCAAGCAAAATATCACACTTTAGGCAAATATGGGATAGTCATGTACATAAAACTTGACTATTTAAAAATGTATCATTTTAATTTAACTGTGCATAGGGAAAATGGGAATACCAGTTCTGATTAAGGTTAACATAAACTTAGTGAGTAATGACAATAGTCCCTGAGATTGGTTATGCTTTTGTTGAACGTATAAAATCTGATGGTGCTGTTTCGACCGAAATTGTGTGACAGCTAACAGATGTAAATTAATGTAACCAGAAAAAAGTACGTATTACTATAAAACATCATTATTTTAAGTTGAAGTAATTTAAATTAGGTATCCTCAATAGATCATTTTTTTGTGTGCGTGCAGAAGGCATGAGTGATATTACAGAGTGAAATAATAGAAGTTACACCAATTGCAAGAATATCACCATCATCATACTTATTTAACTTTTCTTTCAGATCAAATTGATTTTACATGTCTGAATGATTATATATATACCGTAACATGTACATTAATGATGAAGGAGGACAGTCCTGAAGAGCCAAATGTGTCTTATCTGGTGGAATCCGAAGATAAGTAAGTTCACTTATTTTTATTGTTATTTTTCACTGTCAGACTAACATTTATTCCATTCATCCATTTTCTTGCCCAATCTTGTAACAGTAATTAAATTGAAAAAAAAAACACACTTAGGCAGTGCATTGCAGGAGACACACACAAATACAAATGACCAATGGTTTAGGATGATTTTCTACTGATTTCCAGTAGTTGAGTTTGTTGGAAGGATTAAGTGAAAAATAATCTCTTTTAGTCATAAACACTTTGCTCTGTAAAATGAAACTCAAGTACTTAAGTGACTAGCGGCAACCCACCCAGTGTAGGGAAACATACAAACTCCACCAAAAAGTAACTCTAGAATAAAGTTGAATTGAGGCCATAGAGATGTGACACACTAATGCTGTCAGCTCTCCAAAACATTCATCAAAAAACACCAGGCCTGCATCTCATTCATGGTGTCCCACTGAAGAGTTTTCACCTCCCACCCCACACTCCATGCACATAAGTATCCACTATAAAGCTTTTGCAAAAATTTGCACACAGAGTGACAGGATGGCAATCAATCTGTTAGGTGTATTAGCTAAGGTCTCCAGGAGAAATTCAAACAGACATGGGGGAAGAAAATCAGATGCCACTGAGAAGGCAGCCTGGTCTGGAATTGAAAAAGAATGAAGATTTGTAAATTGTTTATGCTGTGTTTCATGTTAAAATACTATCAAAGCCCTAAACTGTACTGACAATACACTGAAATGGGAACAGTGAGCTTCTGTACCTAGTTTTGTTTTATGACATACACAACCCAGTGACACAGGTCAGAATTAGCATTCACCAGAACAGAAAATATCACATTTCTGTGGTCCTACTGAAAACCACTTTAAAAAACAATAATTTCCCTGTATATCCAAAATTGTATATGCGTTCTTGTACTGGTCGCAGCAAATCTATTGTAGATTTTAGGATTTTCCAAGTTTTACTTTACTTCTACATTTTTTCCAGATATGTATATTTGTTCCTTTAGTAGACATTTTGAAATACTATTGAACTTCTGTTTGATTATGATGAGCCACACCATCAACACATAACCATAGCAACATAATCTTCTTCCCTTTCTGAATGTTCTCTCATATTGTCATGTTCCTCCTTAGCACTATTAGTTAATGTCAGATCTGCTTCATATAACCTGGATTGTTATTGTTATTTTGGAAACAAGATTTATTTGTCTGTTTTACTTTATGTGAAATATCCAAATGAGAACATTTTTGGGACTGATACACAGTGCAGATCATGAAGTGTTTTTCAATATATGGTGGATTCAGAAAGTATCCAGACCCTTTTACTCTCTGCACACTTTGTGTTGTAGATTTAGTTTTAAATGGATACATTTGCCATTGTTGCTCATCAGTCTACACTTAATAACCTATATGTTTTCAGAAAGGTTTGCAAATTTAATAAAATTCATATAAGTATTCAGACCCTTTGCTGTGGCACTCCGAATTGTGCTCAGGTGCATCCTGTTTGCTTTAATTCTCCATGAGATGTGCCTAGAACTTGATTAGAGTCTACCTGGGACAAACTGAATTGACTGAACATCGTTTAGAAAGGATTCAGCCGGTGTATATAAGCTCTTACAATTCACGCTGCATGTCAGGAAAAAGACCAAGCCATGAAGTCTGTTTTTCCTGTGTTGTCATATTTTTTCCCCCTCCATGTCTAAAAGATGTTCAGATTAGGTTATGTGGTGACTTTATCTTCACCCAGTATGAGTTATTTAATTGGATTAAATGGTTCTAGAAATGGATGGATGGTCATTGTGATTAGTATAATATAAAATTTGACTTGATTAATTGATTGAAGTACACATATGCTTCATCAGTTTTCTAAAAACCATCTTAAACTGCACATTTTCCACTACTCATAATATAAAGTAGTACATTTAAGCTGTATATATAATATCAAAACATTTTCTTTTTCAGCACATCAAGGAAGAAAGGAAATTGCACAATAGTAAAACGTCCCGGGAACTTTCCTGCAAACTGCTCATTAGAAATGGAAGAAATAATGATGGATACGGACAGCTATGATATTACTCTTCAGAGAATAGGCAGTGATAAGACCATAGTTTACTTAACAGTAATCCATGAATATATACCAGTTGAAAACAGTAAGAGACTTTTTAAGTATTTGTTAAAGTTTTTTTTTTCCATTTACAATGAAACAGGATTTTCAATCCAAAGGTTCCAGTTATGAACCTTAACATAAGAAATAATTGTTAGAAAGCCATCTGAAACTCAGACTGAGGCTGGAGTGTAATTTGGCAGCTGCCTCCATGACTTGGCATCCCTATTTAGGGTTCCTTCAACTAATAATAATAAATAATAATACATTTTATTTATTCATAGGTGCCTTTCTAAACACTCAAGAACACTGAACAATAGGTAAAACACACATTATAAACAAAACTAAAATACAAAAATTAAAATCAGACAGAGCAATTGTAATCAAAGAGATTACTAAGAAACTAAGCCCGTAAGAGGAGAGGGCTAGAAAAGATGCCTTACAAAAGTACTGGCATGAGAAACCAGATATATGGGAGCCACTTCAAAACAGAACCCCCAGCCCAGACTGTACAAGAGTTTTGAGAGACTGCGGAGAGAGACAGAGCAATGTTGGCAGTAACAAAAGTTGTATACTGCAAGTAACTTTGTGCAAAATTTTCTTTTTAACATTTCATCTAAGATGAAATAGAGGTTTTCTATAAATGAATTTTACTCATTCAGGATGCTCAAAATCAAATTATGTTTAATCACCAACTTTTCTTGCCTGCTGTGCAAAATAGTAGTTTATGAATTCTGTCCAACCATGTTATCCTTCCACATATTGAAATTTATCCTACTTTTCAGAACAAACACATATACTTTTAGTCTAAACTGACAAGTGAAAAACTGATGTGTCGTATTAGGCGATATCACATGCAACAGATACAAGAAAATCTGTGTAAGTTAGCTAGTGGACAATGCCTAGATCCATCACGATAAGAAAGAGAAAATAACTAAGCGCTGCCCAACTCAAGCAACTGGCCCAACAAGCTATTGCCAAACAACCAAACATAACATCTATGCTTAAAGCATCAGTGCAAGAGGGAATTGGAAAGTGCTGCCCGTGTCATAAGCGAAACAGGATACTGTATGTCAGTCAGGCAAACTGAGCATCACAGCAAATGGGACAGAAAAGAATTATTCTGCTTCTCCTCCTTGTTCACCTCCAGACGACCACAAGCTTATTTACTGTATAATAATGTGCCGTGTAACCTTACAAACACTAAGCCCAGGTAGAAATAAGAATACGCAGCATTTGAATAGAAATAAGTAAATAATATCATTGGGGCCTCAAAATGATTCATTAATATATGATAATACCACAGCAGATTTTGTCTGCACTGCAACAAATTGGCCAAGCACAGCATGGGTATAATGTAGACTATAAACATTTAAAAAGTTTCTCACCTTAGAGGGGAGGCAAACAAGTTTGTAATACAGGAGAACACCCATGTAGCTTTTTTCTAAGGACCTACAGAAAAAAAGAGTTTAATGCAGGAAATTGTCGATCAGATTTTTTTGGAGAAGTGTGATTAGCCAAAAATGTCATGGAATCAAATCTTTTCTGAAAGTATTTACATTGCTCTTTTAACAACTGTTAGTTTCCAAACTGTCACCAGTCCTGTCACCTGTTTTTTGAGCTACTTGTTTCTATTGTGAGAAGAAGCAGCCACCCATATAATATGTTCCTGGCTGCAAAAAGAGTAAGGTTTGTCAAGCAAGTAATGGTTACAAGCCAGAGTCCAAAAAAGAACTGAACTCCAGAGGAAGGGAGTGAGGCTTTATAGGAAGTCTGGAGTAAGTGATGTCGTCCTCGGGGCCAGGCCGGAAGTGATGTCGTCCTCACGGCCGGGACTAGAAGTGATGTCGTCCTCGGGCCCAGGACCGGAAGTGATGTGTCCCAAGTTGAGGCAGTGGTTCCTGGTGGCATTTCCCGGGAAAGGTCTGCAGGAGACTTAGAAAGAGAGTTAGAGCACACCACCGCCCCCTGGACAGATATGTTACCAATAGTCTTTAAGCCCTTCAGCTGCCTCCTATTCGCACGTGTGTACAGAACACCATCAGGGATAAATTTTCTCAAACCAACACCTGTAATCTTTTGTTTCTTGATTCTCTTCCTTGCCATCATGAGCTGATGAACTCACACACATTTTGCACTGAAACAATGTGAATTTCACCAGCAACCAGCATCTTTTAGTTTGCATCTGTGTGAACAATTGTTTTATTCATATTGAGCATGTGTGGCACATTCAGCATAGACAAATTTGGATCAGTCACAAAACTTATCTGATCAGACAAAAAAAAAAAGGTAAGGCTAAAATCAGTAAATGGGAAATCAGGATAGTCATTTTAAGCTAGACAGTTTTAAAAAGCTTGTGCATCTTCAGACAAGAGCTTTTTAATTTCTACAGCAACATCCATATAGTGTTAAATGTGTGAAATGCTAAATATGAGACTGTTAAAATTGGGGTTCTATTATAAATGCTTTTTTTCAGGAAGAGGCCCCTATGGCCATTATTGTGGCGATGCCCAGGAGCTCTGCGCTACGCTGCTAAAAACAAGTTCATTGCAGAGCACACTTAAACATACCCAGTCAAGTACATCTTCTAATTATTTATAAAGCATTTTTACTTGTAAAGGTAAAGAAAATCTGGTTACAGTTTAAATATATCCTGGAATGGTACAGACCTGCCATTTTTTAAACCATTTAACTCCAAAAATGTACAAGTAAAACAGTGTTTGGTTTTGTTTTTACAGTCAAGCCGGTTACTCCAATCAACTTGTCTGTTAATTATGATGAGAAGCAATACAAATTAACTTGGAATACTGGATATGACAGTAATAACTATCTGCCAAGTAATCTGCAGTATGAGGTTATGTATTGGCAAAAAGGAAGGAGCTTGCTGGTAAGAATATACTTCTTTACTTGGTTAAGGGCACAAAAGAAAAGTAGCCCGTCTATAACTCATAGGGTTTGTTATTATTTGTTTTATTGCTCCGTTTTCATAAATACTTTTTTTAATATTTCTGTGCTATTATTCATTGTTAAGGGTGCTATATTAAATAAAAGATAACATACATCCTTGTTTTGCTCTATCCTAAAGTTCGATTTTTATTTTTTTATTTAAAACAACAGTGTGGCTAAAGATGCTTCATTTATTTTTCTAGAATCCTAAAATAGGAAAGCGCATTAATGACATCACATCTTTAAACATTCGAGAGACTGAATTACAAAAAAGCACTACTTACCTGGCAATGGTCCGTTCAGCTCCCAACAATATGTCTTACAAAGGCCACTGGAGTGAGTGGAGCTTAGCCACTGAATGGACGACAAGACCTTCAGGTATATTAAAAATTGATTTTTCCTTTCATCTGTTAAATTCAACTACAAAAAAATTTATTTTTTTTTCTTAAAATTTTACTTTAGCCTGCAGTTATGTGAAAATATAATTACCCCCTCTTTCTGTTCTATGGCTTTACAACAGCGTATAACTAACAGTCATTTGATCTTCACAAAACCACATATTAAAAAGTTGCACTATATAATTTTGTATTGAAATAAAAAAACATTCAGAATCAATGTAGGAAGAAGTAAGGATACATCATTAGTCACTACCTTGTAGCACAAACGTTTTTAACAATAAATGTATGTAATTCTCCATATGAGTTCTCACATTGAACTGGAGGGAATCAGGCCCACATCTCCTTTCGACTGTTTCACTTAATTTGTGTTTCTTCTATGAACAGCTTACTTAGGATCCCACTGCATCTCCATAGAGTTGAGGTCTGGAACGGGCTTGACCGTTCCAAAGCTTTGATTTGTTTATTTTTCACCCATTCTGTTGCAGATTTGCTGGTATACGTAGAATCATTTTCCTGTTGCATGACCTGATTTTAGCCTGGCTTTTACTATACGACAGATGGCCTCATATTTTCCTCTAGAAAACTGTGCTAAAAAGGAGAGCTCAATTTTGTATCTTTATAAACAAGCTCAAATGACCATAAACACTGTGTTTTTGTTATAGGTTTCCTGCTGTGATATGTTTTGTTTGGTTTTCACCAAACCATGGCATTGGACATAATCACCACATGCCTCCAGTATGGTTTTGTCTGTACAGTATAGAGGTTCTGTGGTTCATTCAGAAAGACATTTTCAAAGCTAAGCCATGCTGTTATATTCTTTTTGGAGAAAAGAAGTGTAGTCCTGCTTACCCTTCTATGAATGCCATGATGGTTCATGATTCATAGCTGACTAGTCAACTGTAACATTGAGTAATCCTTCAGTATACATTAGTCTCTGGGTTCTTTGCAGTTTCTCTGAATATCAAGTGCCCTGCTCCTCAGTTGAATCTGCAAGGATGCCAACACCTGGGAAGATTGCTGACTGACTTGAATGTTCTTCATTTGTAAATAGCCCCACTCACTGTGGAACTGGCGGAGTTTAGTTTGTTTGGAAATGGATTAGAACTTCTCACAGACTGATGAGCAACAGTAGTTGTATTTTGTCCTTGGCATAAAATCACCATATCTGTTAATGCTCTAAACCAGTTTGCCAAAGTTTCTGTTTTTATATCAAGGTGGCAACACTTTGTGATTACCAGCCAATCAAGTGCCCTTGACTAAGAGCCCTGGGCTTTAGTTAATTTCTTAAATGATACAGAAGCAGCAAGGGTGTACTTCATTTTGCACAAATGGCTTCCGAAGGCTGGACTATTTTTTGCTTAATAATGGTATAAAGTAAAATCTCTTACTTGGTATTTTTCACCTAAGGTTAGATTTGAGGACTTGGTGAGAATTAGATGATTTTTAATTATGTCTTGGTATGGTAAACCATATAACTGATCTCAAGCAAACTCTGGAAAATTTGTAAGACAGGCACGTGAACAACAGTTTCAGTTTACTCAGCACTTATTGTAAATATACATTGTGTTAAATTAAAATAAAATTGTGAAGAAATTGTACCCATTTTTAAGCATTTGCTAAACTTAAACTTAACTGTAACTGTTAAAGAAAAACATTATGAGACTAAATGTTGGAAGCCCATGCAGAAAAATGACCATCACTATAATAAAAATAATAACCTTCCACCCATTCACCATCAGAGCAGCCTGACCCAATTCAGGGTAATGAGAGGCCAGGATCTACCTTCACAAGTCAAGTCAAGTCAAGTTGTGGAGCATGCACTTGTACAGTTTGATGCCACACCCACTACACATAAAACAACTCGGGATCCTGGCTGGCAACCCCCCAGGCAGACACGCGGTCCAGTCCCACCCTCCAGAAATGTCCCTCTATCTGCCGTATCCAGGTGTTACATGGGCGACCCTTTGGCCTGGTCCAGCCACTCAGGTCCCCAACAATGAGGATCTTACAAGCTGGATCACCCTCAGGGAAACACGCCACATGGCCGTAGTGCCGTAACTGATGCTCCTTCACAATGCAGGTAATGTGCCTCATTCAGGACTCCATGAGCAACCGTTCATTCGACACAAAGTCAAACCAACGGTACCCAAGGATTTTCCAGAGAGAAACAGTACCAAAGGAGTCCAGTCTTCGTCTCAGGTCACTGGATAGGCCCATGTCTCGCAACCATATAGCAAGATAGGAAGCACCAGGACTCTAAAGACTTGGACCTTCATCCTTTTGCATAGATATCAGGAGCACCACACATGCTGTTTCAGCGACCTCATGACCCCCCATGCTCTCCCAATCCATCTACTGACTTCATAGGAAGAGTCACCAGAGACATGAATATCACTGCCAAGGTAAGTAAACCTCTCGATGAGGTCGACACTCTCTCCACAGACAGACACACTGCTTATGGCTGTGCCCAAGAGGTCATTAAAGGCCTGGATCAGGCCTTACCTTCACAACAGCTGAATATTTATGAGAACCTCAAGATCAGCATCAAGATTTGACTTCAATGATACTGGTGTGCTCAGGCTTCTGTTTTCTTAATACACACTAGACCATCAGAGGAGGAGGATGAAAATGCTTATGAAAAATTATTTTATGACATGAGAGCAGAATGGTGTATCCAAGTGAAGGTTTGCACTGCTAACACGCCTTTTGCAAGTAGTTACATGCTTGACTGAAAGAATGTATTTTATAGACTTTACATTTTTTCTGGAATATTTTCTTAATTGTTTTTTAGATGTACAGAAGCCACATGTTTCACCTTATATCAGTACAATCGGGATGCCATTTGCCCTGGCACTCATCATACTCTTCGCAATGTACTTTGACCTTCCAACAAGGTAAATTATGTCTTCTTTATCATGCGGTTTCTGAAATGTAATAAAAATATAAAATGTAATTGATTCCAGATCATGAAAAGCAGGTGTAGTAAAGAAATATACCATCTGTCTTTCTTTACCTAATTGTCATCCAGTTACTCTCTTTTATTTTGCATCTGAAACACCATTAAAGAAAATCTTAACTCCATATAATTGTAATGCACAAATGATTATTTTTTTGTTTTATAAAATATTTTTAGAAACCTCTTTTAAAATATGTATGCAGTCACAGCTATACATTTTATGTTCATGTGAGAAGAGTTTTGCAAAATCAAAAGATGCTTCGTTTATAGGACTAACAGTTTCTATACAGCTCCTAGAAAAACTGGTAGTGTTTACAATTTTTCCCTCTTCCCTGCCCTGTCCAATGCATATTTCTTACTAAAGAGCAAATTGAGTAATTATTCATTTTAGTAGCTTCAACAGAATTATGAGTGATCAGCCTTACAGCTGAGGCAAAAAATAGTAGACTGTTTCACGTTTGTACAGTATCGGTCTATGCATATTGCAGTTGTGGGTTATTGTGTTCATAAGAATTGATTACAAACACTTTAAAATCATTTCAGAAAACCCCCATGTATGATATACCATTCAACTTGTCTTGATATCTAGTTATGCAGGATGTCACAGTTATTTGAGACACACACACACACACACACTTTATATTTGTGTCCCTCTACTCCCTATAAAACAATCATTTGTATGCCATTTTTGGACCATAATTTGTTTAGGAAATTGCACCCTTAAATGATAAAGAGTAAACCAATATGTGTTTTCAGCAAAAATGATCAGGACTTGAAGTTGTGCATGCCACATCAACCGATCCCAGGGATTCACGCCCTAATAAGATATGAGTGGCCAAAGGTACTCCAATTTGCAAAACTTTAAAAGACTGGAGATTGGTAATATTGACATGTGGGGTATTGTTTTAGACTATTTCAAGGTCAGTGAAGGCAAATATGATTTTATTTCATTTCTAGCCCTCTATGGACTTATAATCGAGAATATTTAGACTTTAAACATTTACACTGAAGCACACAATTTTCATATTTCAAAAATTTAGCACAACTGCTCTTGTTTGTTATGTACTTCTTCATTAATTTTCTTATTAATTCACCATGAATTAGGGCAGCTTACACTAACTTTTTATCATCTGTTATATTTTAAATTACTGGTGGATCCCAAAAACACACAATCTTGGTTGGTTTGGTGTGTGTGGGTAGGTTTGTGTGTGAATGCACTCTTTGACAGAATGGTGTCCTATTTTGGATTGGTCCCTGCTTTGTTTCTGTGCTTCTTACAATCATGGTCCTGTAACAGGGTTAAGTATGTTCTCACGGTAGATGCATGACTCCCATCACCCTTTTCTGACACCCACTTAAATATACTGTCATTCTTTTGATCTCTTCTGAGGAAAAACAGGGGAGTTCACAGAAGTAGCCACTTAGTCCAGAAAAAAATATAAAAAAAAAACTTTAGTACTTATATAAAAACCCGAAAAGTCTCCCAAAATTAATACATTCTGTTAATTTTACAAATATTCAGTAATGTTATATAATATTCATATTGTATTCTGTCAGATGAATCTCCCTTGCCTTAAAGTAACTATAGTATACTAGCCGCAATTTGAACTATCACTAAGATTACTTTTCACAAGCGACTCTTGTTGAATATTCACTATACTTTTTTTCTTTGCTCACCACTCAAGCATCCTGTGATTTATCTAAATTCTTAGTATTTGCAAAATGACAACATCTGCACAAGGGGAAACTCCCTTCATTTTTAAAAAATTCTAAAAACCATCAGAAAGTTCTTTCTGATTTTAATTGTTTTTCTGTTTTAGGTTAAAAAATAAAATATGTGCAGAGGTTCCCACACCTGCACCTTTTCTACAACCACTCTACAATAATGACAAAGGGGGTTTTCGGGTGAGTATAAGTACAGCTCCTGTAAATGCTTTTGATACTTCTTACCACTGGCAACATGCTCTGTCACTGCAGCAGTCTACACCAGTCAGTGAGCTTCTTTCATCTGAAATATCTTGTGCTTCTATCTTAAAAACCTGAATGAGATGGCTTCATTGTTTTAAGGCTGCCACTAGGAATGCATGATTTGATCAACTGAAAAGTGTTTTTGTATTCTTTCAGAATTCTTTAACAACAGTACACAACATGTATTCATCCATTTTTTTTCAGATTTGCCTGTTTGGGGTATTGGGTTCCCAGAGCTTATTCTAAAACCATTGGATACAAGGTAGCAGCCAAGTATGGATAGGGTGCCAGTCCGTGAGCAGTACACTCTCTTGCACTCACTTATACTGAGCTGATTTAGATTTGCCAACCTGCCTAAAACACATACCTTTGCAAAGAAATCACAGTACCTGGAGGGAAACCCCAGACAGACACAGGGGGAATTAATACCAATTACACAATATAATTTTGCAAAAATGAATCCATTATGAAATAATTAAGTTACATTACTTGCTGATACACCTCAACAGTAAAAGTAAAAAATTATCCAATTTCTGAACCACTTCTCCAGGTTGTGTCTATCCAAGCAGCATTGAGTACAAGGCAGGAAACAAACCAGGATCAGATACCAGCCCATTGCAAGACACGGCCATATACACACACTGACACTCATTCATACTGGTTCATTAACTTAATATGTATGCCACTGGAGATGCTGAAAGGAACACTAGAGCATCAGGACCACTGTGCAAACTCCACAAAGCCAGTGGTCAGGCCGGGACTCTGGAATTGTGAGACAGGAGAAATAATCACAGTGACAGAAACCAAAGTAACAATATTCCTAAAGCTCACTCCAATAAAAAGTTTCATGAAGCAACAGGAAAGTACAATATCCTTTTGTTACTAATATTTTATTTAAGATGAAGAAATAACAAGTGAATGTAACCCAAACACCAATTTACTTAGAGAGTGTTTCAAAGACCTTTTTGTAAATGAATAAATATGTCAATAGGTATGTTCCATTATTGTTTTGTAGTCTTTTAGCCACACTGTCTTAAATCAACATCTTACATGAACAGCTCCACTCAGGCCATTAGTACTGTTTTTTTTTTTTTAATCAGCTGTTGCACATACTAAAAATATTTTTTTTTTACATTTATGCATCAGCTCTAGTTGGGATGGTCTGGTAGACCTTTTCATTATGATGAAAGGCAAACCGTAGGACACATCTGTGCTCATATCCACACTCACTCTAGGAAGGCCAGTTTTCAGAGACTATCTAACAAGAATATCCCTAGGAAGTGAGCAGAAACTGGTGCCACACTACACAACCCTCATACATACAATGAGAAAATGCAATCTCTACAAAGGTCTGGGCTCAAGTTTATAAAACTTGTGTACGTACAAAAAGAGACTTAAATTTTGCGTATGCAACTTTCCATAAGTAAAAACTTGCATATATTTATGGCAGCTCTGACCCAGCTGTACACAACATTTTGGAGAAGCTGATTTAGTAGGAAAATGCAGCTAAACCAGATAAATAACACCTCACACATATAATAATTCATATCACTAATCCATTATTATAATGCTGCCCGGGGTTTGTTTCCTGCCTTGCGCCCTGTATTGGCTGGGATTGGCTCCAGCAGACCCCCTTGACCCTGTAGTTAGGAAATAGCGGGTTGGATAATGGATGGATTATTATAATGTGCATCGATGTGACAAACATATTAAAGCACACAATTGATGAATATGATATACAGACTCTATTTTATTTCCCTTTAAAGATGGCCAATGCTGTGCTAAAGAGAAGTTTGGTTTTTCGTCAGTTTAAATAGTCTACCTGTTGTCAAATCTGGCCTACAGGTCAGAAATATCTCAGCCAAGCTTGACTCTATCATGTTTGCTATGCTGAAAGCCAATAACCGAACTTCGAGGCACTACATTCAGTTTTCAAATGGTGTGGGTATAAATACTTAACTTATTGCAGTAAGTACACTTGGCGAGAATGATGCTGCTTTTGTTAACCATAAGCAAGTAGACTTCATTGAGGCACAAGTCATCTGTGATCACAGGATGAGACTGACAAAGACTCACTCAACCCATGATCCATTTATTTTGAAGCAAAGTAGGTTAGTGGTTAAGCCTTCAGTTTTTTATGTGGCCTATTCTGTTCATTGTAACAGCAATCATGTCATTACATGTGCCAGGTGATAGTGGTGCTCAGCTGCTGGTGCCATATGTATTTTCCCGACTGGCACTCTCAGTTGCGCCATGCACAATAGGACTTGATGCAGCTGGAGGAAGGCCGCTTTACCAGCCAATGAAGTTCTGCAGCATCGTGACTGCATATGTATGAGGCTGATTAGCATAGTCCATATATGGTTGCTTCAAGGTGGCAACCGGGTGGGGGTTCTGGCACATTCACTTAAGCACATTTACAAGATGATTTAGATTTTTAAAGAGTAAATTGCATAGAAATGTGCATAAGGCAAGTTTTATAAATTAGATTTTTTTTTTGCTATGCATTTTCCTGTTTTTTGGCACATGCATATTTTTATGCTTGAATGAACACATAGTTTTATAAATAAGACCCCATGCCAGGATTCAAATCAACATTCCTGCACCTGAGAGTTGCCAGTACTATCATCTATCATTTTAAAAATACTGCATATGTTAACAACTTACAAGTGCTTGTATACATTTCACTTTTTGGCTATGTTTCCTTTTGTGTGCATTTAAGTTAACAAACTAACTTTAGTGTTCACTTAATAGAACAAAATATGTCAGGTCTTCTCAACAACAACAACAACAAAAAATACAGTGCTAAACCTTTCTCAGATGTAAATGTAAAAACAAAATAATTCAAAATCTATTAATTCTTTGTCAGTTTTTTATAGATTTCTAGGGTATAATTATCATAATTAGTACAAAAAGATACTGTGCTCCATAAATCTTGTTTTTTTTTTGTTTTGTAAAGTCATAGGGGATGTAACTGTAATAACAATGCCAAACATGATTGTGACTGGTGGTCTTTTCACAAGCTACGACATACACATTCACAGACATCATAGACTAATGATAAAACTTAAAATGTTTTGGCTGGTTTTAGCAATTCCTGCTTTTAATTTAAAACAGATTATGAACGTGGCAATTTTTCAATTCTGATTAAACCAGGCAACATTTCCTAATGAATTTCCAGATGCTACTAGGTATGTTAAATTTTAAGAGTAAAATTTAGAATTGCTAAATAAAGTCACTGCTTCTCAATGCCTTAAAAAAGAGCATTATCTTTACAGTACCACGTGTTGTAAATGAAAGCATAGATGACAGCAGTATTTTGTCAAAGCGAATGTCAACTTAATGTTTCTGGTTAAAGGTGGGGAGGAAATAGAGGCTTTTCTTCTTAAGGTTCAAAGCATAATACGAAATAAGTCACAACAGTTCTCAAAGTATTTATGTTGTTTAATTTTTTTTTAGAGCTGTTTTTTGTCCCCTGGCAACCTAAATGATGCATTGAAGAAAGAGGAAGCCCTGAAAATTGATCATCTCATTGAGACAAAGCCACATAGTGTTGAAGCTTCAAAAGAAGACTTTTGCAAAGTTTTATATGTTACAAAAGATCAACATAACGAGAACTGCCAAGCTAATACTGAAAGTGCCTCAAATGAAGTTGCTGCACATTCTAAAAACCATGTCACTTCTCCTCCCAGTTTCTTCAACAGCCAGGATGAGAGTTTTAGCTCACATTTATCGGAGAACTTTGAATCAATAGATTCTGGATGTTTTGATGTCAACAGAAGCAGTGATGAAACAGAGAAGGAGACCACTTTCTCCTATGATGTGCCTCCTGAACCAGAAAGTCTGTGCTACAGTGATGACTACTGCACCCTTTCGGAAGCAAACAATGGACTAATTCCAAGCAAAAAAGTCAAGGATATCAAAGCAACCTGTGGCAAGTGCATTGAAATAGGCCTAAAGGGCCCAGTACCACTTTCAAGTGTTACAGATTGGCCTGTCTAACCCCAGATACATTTGTTATTTAGTCCTGTTCTCAAACCATTTCACATTGTGCCAGTAGCTCCAATGCACAATTGCTAAAAATATGACATAATTAGGTTCCTCAGGCCTCAAGATCTTTTATTGCAATTGTCCCGTCAGTGCTATTAGAGCTAGAGAAAGGAAATGCAAAAAAAGTTCATCCAGTTCAGTTAACACTTCCTATTAAGCCCTGTGTGTCTCCAGCAAGCGCAGATTATGTGCTTTGTGATATTTTTGCAGAATGTTCCTGCATCAGTCTGAACTAATAGGCAGATTTCAGTATATACAGGTAAACACAGGGGTACTGTGTAATTCATTTTCTTTTTTTATTCAGTCTTTTTTCCTAACTAAAGAGCTCATTGTCTTCTTGCTAGAAACATCACTACTTTAATGACCAGAATATTTTCCTAGGCATATTGTTAGAAAATGTAGTTCTTGAGTCAAAACAAGTGTTACAGTTACAGATGTGTCTTTATGAAAAAGAAAAGGTAAAATCCACAGGCAAATCACAGTAATGCAGAGGCGGAATGGTAAATGTGTGAGAACTTCCAAGAACACTTTAGATAAGACATTTTACAAATGATGAGAGACCATTCCATTCTTTGTCAATTGTACTAATATCTTATCCAGATAGAAGTTGTCAAGGTGTCTAGTTCAACACTGTTGTTTGTTTCAGATTCTCACAATGCTTTGTCTGCGGTGGGCTGGCGCCCTGCCCGGGGTTTGATTCCTGCCTTGCGCCCTGTGTTGGCTAGGATTGGCTCCAGCAGACCCCTGTAACCCTGTAGTTAGGATATAGCGTGTTAGATAATGGATGGATGGACAATGCTTTGTGTAAAGAAAGGAAGTGCTTTCTGGTTTGCATCTAAAATGCACTCCTCCTTAAATATCCAGTTGAATCCTCAAGTACATGTCACTGTTTTTAACATGATCAACTTTAATAATGGCTGTGAGAATTCTGAAGACCTGAATCAGGTCTCCACATAGCTTTCTCTGTCTGTTCAAGTCTAAGAGACACCATTTAGTCCATGAATGTGTCTGGTTGCTCTTGTTTGTATAGCTTCTAGAGCTGATAGCTATTTCTTGCTATACATGTTATGGGGCATTCTGTAGCTACCTGAGGTGTCCTGTGGATTGGAATATGTAAACATTTGCTTTGTTAAAGTGTATTTTATATACACTCATCGAGTAATTAGGGAGAACTAAATCAAAGGATAATTCTGTATTGTGTTTATTTTTTTTTTTCATATTTTGGTGTACTAATTATTGATTCATAAGGCATTTAGTTGAAAGCAGTTTTGGGCAACATGCTTTAATCAATGACATCTTATCAAAATAAAAGTTACAGAAGTCTTCCTTGGGATCACAGTCTTCATATGTGGCGATGTAAAAATAGTCTTAAAGACCATTATGTACAATGTAAAGCAAAGCATTTATTGTCGCATTTGGTGAATATTTTATCATTTTCCCCTGCACTTCAGGTTCCACTATGCAGCAACTCTCACTTGATAAAAGGAAACTTTAAAGAAATGTATTCTGAATCGATCAAAAGCATAGATTCTAACCGTCAGAAAGAATTAAAAAGCTAAAAGTTGTCAAATAAACCCACACATCCTGTACATTTTATCCAGTAGGATGTTGAAAGTATGATCTTTTTTGGCTTTCTTGACCTTATCTTTCCATACTGCCTGCTTTGATCATACATTCCAGTTATAGTATGCACTAGAAATCACTGATTTTCTGCAGTTACCAGAAGAAAGGAATTAGGCCACAGGCCATTCTTAAACAAGATAGTCAGGCTACTAAACGTGATTGTTAACTTTAAATGAATAATCTCTACATCACTAATTGCTTTACACTCCACTAAGCAGAATGGAGTAGCTGTATATCTACTGGAATAAAAGAAGGGATGTGTTAGTGCACATCTGCAAAAGAGGAAAAGGACCAAGATTATCTGCACATTAAAAAATAAAAAGAAGGTATGATAGTTTGCATGTAGGCTAAAATATTGTATTGGTAACCTTTTGGCACTAAACTTCACCTATTTTTTCCTCCGCACTGGCAAAAGTAAATTTTATGTACGAGGTGTGTCTATTCAACAACAAGACTGAGTAAATAACTTACCTTTATTTATATGTATTACAAATGTAATGCTTGTCCCCTTCAATATACTCCCCATTTGCACTAATACATTGCTGCAGTCTTGTTTTCTACTGGTCGAAGGCATGGAGCAAATCAATTTCTGTCAGCTGTTTTAACACATCCGCCGTTTTCTTCTTTACAGCATTAGCTGACTCAAAACGTGCCCCTTTAAGCACTGATTTAACTTTTGAGAAAATATAAAAGTCGCACGGTGCTAAATCGGGCGAATATGGAGGATGTTCAAGTACAGTACTGTAATGTGCTTGTCGATCAAAAACTACTTTACAGAAACTGCTGTGTGAGCAGGCGCATTGTCCTGGTGAAGGATGAAACCATTTTCCCACAGTTGCGGCCGTTTTTTTAGGACTTTTTCTCTCAGCTTTATCAAAACTTCCTTATAATAATGCTGGTTAACTGTTATGGATTCTGGAACCCACTCTTCCAAAATTACACCCTTGATATCGAAAAACACAATGAGCATGGCTTTGAATTTTGACTTGCTTTGACGATCCTTTTTTTCTTTCTTGGTCCATGGCGTTCATCATCTTCGACATTCTCACGTCCCTCGCTGAATATTTTGTGCCACTCAAACACACGCGCACGAGACAGGCCGTCATTCCCATAAGCTGTAGTAAGCATTTGAAAACATTCTGTTGGTGTTTGTGCAGTTTTACTAAAAATTTCAAATTGACACGTTGTTTAACTTTTAAACTTAGCATTTTTTCGGCACACTACAGAAAACACAACCAAACTAAATGGCGACTCACAATCAACTGAACGTCATAGAGTTTTGCTGCTTGTCATGCAGGTTCAGACATTTTCAAGGTCACCACGCATGCAGTTATAACCGGCTCTGACTGCTTTGTTTACTAGGTGGAATCACATTCTCGTTATTTAATAGACATACAGTACCTCGTATACTTGGATTAAGTTAGGGATGGAGGAGGTTTTGTGCATATAGAACATCATTTGGAGACAACTTTGAAAAGAATGGGAAGAGTACAGGATCCAATATTCATGATAGCATCATGGGCTACACAGCCTGTTTCAATGAAGTAAAATTTAATGTAGTACCATGATGAATAGTCAGTGTGTGGTAACACTGCAGTGTATATCATATTGTTTATATTACATGTAATAATTACTAAATTGCTTGGATACATAAGCTGTTTGGTTAGTAAATTTACTAATTATCCCATTAAAACCAATTTATTTTGCTGCTTTGATTTATAAATAATTAACTCCTTTATGTACTGTATGTAAAGGTGATATTTTGCTGCTGTTACATAAAACATAATACAATAAAGAAAGCTATTAAAAAGGCAAGAGATTTAAACATTTTAAAAATAAATGATTATTTTCTGCATTTAGTTATGTATTACTATGTATGTTTGTCAGTTTGTTCTCTGAAAAATCACATCTTTACAATCTACTACTTTAAAAAAATACTCTTTAGCATGTGGCTTAAGAAGATACAAATGGATAATTATAGGTACATGATAAAATAATGTTAATATTCAACATTTTCTGGGTCTGCTCTTTCTAATGCAAGGTTTTCTACTTGTCGAAGGCATGGAGCAAATCAATTTCTGTCAGCTGTTTTAACACATCCACCGTTTTCTTCTTTACAGCATCAACTGACTCATGGAGGTGGGCACAATTCTGTTTCAGGCAAAAAGAAAACAAGTTCTGGGTTATAAAATGGTAAAAATATAAATGTAAAGCCAAGTGTCACGGGAACACTAAAAATCCAATAAAAAATGTAATTACAAACATATCGTAACTGACATATCTGTATAGCAAAATTCAAGATATACATTATATTGCAAAGCAAACTTGCCACCATCGAGCAAATTTTGATCAGCATATGTGGCACAACATCACTGGCACGTTTGTATGGCATCTCTCAAAAAGACTGTATGTTAATGATCAAAAAATGGCCAAAGGAAAAAAAATGATTACAACTTATTATGGGGTTTTTCTTTTCTTTAAGACATCACTTCCTTTTTCCTACAGTAGTCCTTTGGTGCTGAGGCTGTTCTCTCATTTCAGCTAAATTGTGTGTAATTAAGGTGCACTTCATAAAATGTAAATTAACTGCAGTCCAAGGCTGAGGAGGCCACTTTTGCCCCACACAACCTTGGGTTATCCCATTCCACAGTTCTTTAACTATATCATATAAAACACCAGGTCTTAATACTAAAAGTAATATACCTTGTAACATCAATCTGTTCCTCAAATCGATTACTGTAACTGATTTTTTACATAACAGCCATACAAAATACTCTGTCACAGAGTAGAATGAAACCTGCTGTTGTACATTGCTATTAGGAAGCACTATCTTTAATTAACAACATGCTGAGGACTGGTGACCCAACCCGGTGTCCCACCTCTGTTCACTCTGCTGACTCATGAATGAACAACTACTTATAACTCTAACACTGTCATTAGGTTTGCGGACAAAATAACAGTGGTGGGGCTCATCAGCAATCAGGATGAGTAAGCTTACAGAATGGAGAACAAGAATCGGCAGACTAGTGCCAATTCTACAGCCGCACAATCAAGAGCATTCTGACCAGCTGCATCACTGTCTGTTTTGGGAACTGCAGAATCTCTGACCATAAGGTCTTACAACAAACAGTGCACTCAGCAGAAACGATCATTGGAACCTCTCCGGCCTCCATTAAGGACATCTTTATAAAGCAATGTACTGTAACTGCAAAGCCCACAGCATTGTGAAGGACCCGCTTCCACTCCTCCCACAGTTTCTTTGTCCCACTTCCGTCTGGCAGCAGGTACTATAGCATCCAATCCAGTTCTTCCAGGTTCTGCAACAGCCATCTGTCCAGATGCTGAACTCTGTTCTGCACCCTGCACTCAGATCAGCTCCTAATAGTCTATTTATATGCAGTATATTTGTTACTCTTGCTACTTCTGTTTTTAATTATTAGTTGTTATTGTTCATTTATTTATTACAAACTACAGTATTTTAAATTATTACTGTCTATTCACTTGCCTATTATTTATGTATTAACTTATTTATTGTTTATAGTATTGTATAGTTCTTTGCCTGCCTTGTACTTGTCCTGTGTTCATGAATATACTGCACTGCGGTCCTGGGGAACGTACTTTTTGTGGCACTGTATGCTGCAATTCAGTGTATGGATTGTTTGACAGTAAAACCACTAGACTTGAGATGTCTTAAATTTATCAATTTTTATTTGTTCTGTTTAAAATATATATTTTTTTGTATATATAAAGTATAAAATATGACCCTCAAAAATTATTTTTAATTAATTGTTTTCACGTGATATATATAATTAAAACATCAACAGTAAATGTTATTTTAAACTGCACACCTCCTGTCAAAGTTAGTTAAACATTTCTTTTTGTGTTTTGGTAATTAAGTAAATGCTTGCCTTCACCATTTGATTGTTGAGTCCTCCGTGCCTCTAGCCTTGTCCTTTCTTGTCTCCTGGTTTGTGGAATGGTGTTTTCTTTCCTGATCAAGTACAGATTATCCTCTGACGTAAAAATATCTTTGTTTTCTCTTAAATGGCTATCTTTCCTGGCTACTAGTCTGTCCACCTTTGAAAGCTATGCTGTTAAATACCTTCATCTCCTTGTATCTGAAATACTTCTTTGTGTCCATTGTGAGGGCGGCACAGTGGCGCAGTGGTAGCGCTGCTGCCTCGCAGTTAGGAGACCTGGGTTCGCTTCCCAGGTCCTCCCTGCGTGGAGTTTGCATGTTCTCCCTGTGTCTGCGTGGGTTTCCTCCCACAATCCAAAGAAATGCAGGTTAGGTGGATTGGCGATTCTAAATTGGCCCTAGTGTGCTTGGTGTGTGGGTATGTTTGTGTGTGTCCTGCGGTGGGTTGGCACCCTGCCCAGGATTGGTTCCTGCCTTGTGCCCTGTGTTGGCTGGGATTGGCTCCGGCAGACCCCTGTGTTCGGATTCAGCGGGTTAGAAAATGGTTGGATGGATGTCCATTGTGAACCACTAGGGCACGGGTGTCAAATTCCAGGCCTGGAGTGCCGCAGTGGGTGCAGGTTTTCTTTCTAACCCTTTTCCTAATCAGTGTCCAGTTTTCACTGCTAATTAACTTCTTTTCCCTCTATTTTAGCAGCCCTGTTTTTAAGGATTAAGTCTTCTGAATTGGTTCTTTTCTTCATTAAATGACAGCCAAACAGAAATGAGACATGAAACGAGCCAACAGATGACCAGCTAAATTGGGGCTTCAAACACCAACCAGTTCCTTAATGAGAAGCTGATTCTTGCTGTTAATTAAACCTGGTATTCAATTCCATGGCTTGTTGCTGCTCTCTTTTTGCCACAGCAGACATTTCCAAAACTGTTGATATTCTGTTTTTTTTCTAAGAACTCCTAAAATGTTTTGGTAACCTGAGGGATCAACCTTACTGAGACCTTTATTTTTATTTTCAGATTTTGTTTGATAGGTACAGGTAAGCTGGTCATGTCCTGCTTGTTTTATGTCTCATTACTGTCCGGCTGCTAATTAAGGAAAAAACAACTAAGGGGCCTGAGTCAAGCTAATTAAAGCTAAGGCTAAATAAGCATAATAATTAGCATCAAAAACTGGTCACTAATTAAGAAGATGGTTAGTATGAAAACCTGCAGCCACTGCGGCCCTCCAGGACTGGAGTTCGACACCCTTGCATTAAGGGGTATGTAGCACCTCAAACCCCAGCCACAACAGCACAGACACAGTTCCAGATGCCACTAAAGTGATTCATTGTTACAAATACCTTAATAAACTGCACAGCTCCACCAATATGACTCTCCCTTTCTCCACTCCACCCAGGTGAGCTTCATATTACTACACTTCCAACTACCCAGATGAAGCGGAGCAGCTTCTGGGTCAGGTGGAACCTCCCCATTAAAGGAGAGTCTGCCTCCAGACCCTATTGGCACCTGAGGACCTCAGCAGGGCTGCCCATAGAAAAGTACAACTCCCATGCAGCACTGTGGGTATCCAACTTGGATGCACACCAGAGGGATGATGCAACTTAGTGTACTGGGGATGCACATGGTCCTGGGAAGCAGTCTTCCCCTGTGCATTCAGTATAACCACCTCCTGATCAGGAAAGGTACTACTGACCAACCTGCTCAGGATGCCCATCCACTCGCATCCTTCCATTAAAAAACGGACTATCCATCATGGGTTGCCGGACAACTGATGTTGTCTATTACACCAGGTACTGCCAAACTAAAAGTAAAGCATGGGTAAAAAAGGAACAAATTGAAGATCTGGCCTTCAGGTAGTGTTAATCCTCCGTGTTGTGATACAACCAAGTTATTAATACATTGCTTAAATTCAGGCAACTAAATGAACTGATCACAGTCCTGAGCTCTATATGCACAGTGTTAAAACTATTACAGTTGTGCTTGAAAGTTTGTGAACCCTTTAGAATTTTCTATATTTCTGCATAAATATGACCTAAAACATCATCAGATTTTCACTCAAGTCCTAAAAGTAGATAAAGAGAAACCAGTTAAACAAATGAGACAAAAATATTATACTTGGTCATTTATTTATTAAGGAAAATGATCGAATATGACATATTTGTTAGTGGCAAAAGTATGTGAACCTTTGCTTTCAGTATCTGGTGTAACCCTCCTTTGAAGCAATAACTGCAACTAAACTTTTCCGGTAACTTTTGATCATTCCTGCACACCGGCTTGGAGGGATTTTAGCCCATTCCTCTGTACAGAAAAGCTTCAACTCTGGGATGTTGGTGGGTTTCCTCACATTAACTGCTCGCTTCAGGTCCTTCCACAACATTTCGATTGCATTAAGGTCAGGACTTTGACTTGGCCATTGCAAAATATTAACTTTATTCTTCTTTAACCATTCTTTGGTAGAACGACTTGTGTGCTTAGTGTCATTGTCTTGCTGCATGACCCACCTTCTCTTGAGATTCAGTTCATGGACAGATGTCCTGACATTTTCCTCTAGAACTCTCTGATATAATTCAGAATTCATTGTTCCATCAATGAAGGCAAACCTTCCTGGCCCAGATGCAACAAAACAGGCCCAAACCATGATACTACCACCACCATGTTTCACAGATGGGATAAGGTTCTTATGCTGGAATGCAGTGTTTTCCTTTCTCCAAACATCACGCTTTTCATTTAAACCAAAAAGTTCTATTTTGGTCTCATCCGTCCACAAAACATTCTTCCAATAGCCTTCTGGTTTGTCCACGTGATCTTTAGCAAACTGCAGACGAGCAGCAATGTTTTTTTTGGAGAGCAGTGGCTTTCTCCTTGCACCCCTGCCATGCACACCATTGTTGTTCAGTGTTCTCCTGATTGTAGACTCATGAACACGAACATTAGCAATTGTGAGAGAGGCCTTCAGTTGCTTAGAAGTTACCCTGGGGTCCTTTGTGACCTCACCGACTATTACATACCTTGCTCTTGGAGTGATCTTTGTTGGTCGACCACTCCTAGAGAGGGTAACAATGGTCTTGAATTTCCTCCATTTGTACACAATCTGTCTGACTGTGGATTGGTGGAGTCCAAACTCTTTAGAGATGGTTTTGTAACCTTTTCCAGCCTGATGAGCATCAACAACTCTTTTTCTGAGGTCCTCAGAAATCTCCTTTGTTCGTGCCATGATACACTTCCACAAACATGTGTTGTGAAGAGCAGACTTTGATAGATCCCTGTTCTTTAAATAACACAGGGTGCCCAATCACACCTGATTGTCGCCCCATTGATTGAAAACACCTGCCTCTGATTTCACCTTCAAACTAACTGCTAATCCCAGAGGTTCACATACTTTTGCCACTCACAAATATGTAATATTTGATAATTTTTCTCAATAAATAAATGACCGAGTATACTATTTTTGTCTCATTTGTTTAACTGGTTTCTCTTTATCTACTTTTAGGACTTGAGTGAAAATCTGATGATGTTTTAGGTCATATTTATGCAAAAATATAGAAAATTCTAAAGGGTTCACAAACTTTCAAGCACAACTGTAGGTGAATTGACTTCATTTGCTATGTAGACTCTGAAACATACTACTTCTGTTTAAACTGCTGAGGCCCTGATAGTGGGTAGTCTGCTCTTATTTTTTTTTCAACATGAAAAGTTATTTTCTACATTACAATGGACAGAACAACAGCCTGTTGGCACTTAATGGCATTATGTGAAGTTGAGTTCAGATGGAATTTATTAAGTTCAAAGGAAATCAATAACTCTTATTAGTGTGGGAGTAAAACTAGTATTGAACTGTGTCATAAACTTTCAAACTTTAACTGTATACACCTGGTGGAATTTCAAAGTTCAACATGGTTTCTAGGAGAATGCTAAAACAAATTAGCATGCTGTAATCCATGCATGGATTTGGATAACTTAATTGAACTGACAATGAATGAAATAGGGAATCATATCAATGAAAGACAAAACCAGAAGAAGAGTTGACTGTCTTAGTGTGTAACACTTTCAGTGAGGCACCTACAAAATAATTTCAAGAAAAGTCACAGTCCAATAAGGCATGTATGGTCAGATTAGTCATAGCAGGACCGGTTATTGGCATGGAACCCCAAAGTTTTAGGCTAAAAAGTCTAAGTACCAGGTTGTGCAGATCACTTACACTGCGAAATATGAGTCTTCACCCATTGTAGTACACGTTTATGCCTCATAAAGAATTGTAAATAGTGCTATAGTTCAGCTTTTTCCAGTAAGGGTGGCTATGGTAATCTTTATATATAATACGCTACTGTGGCTGTTCGTTTGTCTGTCCAGGATTTTAAATCACCTGTAGCTCACAAGCCGTTTGACCTATTGACCTGAAATTTGGTACACATATACGTGACCTCTACTGCCTGCTTTCGTGGTGATGTTTGACTTCCAAACCTATTCCGCTTTTTATTTTTATTTTATTTTATTGTAGAATCAACTCTCAGCAGTGACCAGCAGGGCGGCACATGCATATGGGCACCGTTCTCATTACAACCTTCGCCGTTACTTACCCTACCTTTTCATATCTTAAATCATTCTTGAGGCAGATTGAAGACTTAAATGCCAGCTTAAGTGAAAAATTAAGGAAAATGTACTAAGTAACTGCAACACAAACACTGACTTAATCAGTTTTAACGCAAAAAGATGTTGATGAAAGAAGAGAAGAAGCGGGCCGCTAGGGTGGAGAAAAGAAGAGCTGCTCAGGAAGCAGCAAGCGCATCAACCTCTGAGCAAACAAATTCTAAATAGAGACAGAGAAAGAGGATGAGAAATAGGAATGCTCAAGTCGAGTGTATTCACTGCGCGTTATCGTGCAGTGTGCCGTTACTGGTATTTTATAAACTTCGTCAATAATGATGGAACCAGAAATTAGGCTGGGAAATATTTTACACTTCTACATGTTTTGACACTGTTAGTAATTGTTCTGTGACAAAAATGTAGTTGTACTCAGCTACATTTTTATAATTTGCATGAAAGGCAGCATATAGAACAGCTGATATGTGAGGATGAAACTAAACAAACTGAGGAAAATTGAACAATTTTTTGTTTCAGAATAGGAGTACAAATTGAGGTCATTACTATTACATAAAATCCCTATTATTTGATGTGCAGTTATTATGATTCTTTGGTTTTGAAGTTTTTATTTCTGATGGTATTTTTTTTAATTTCTAAGTAATTTGGACAGCTTTTTGCCGCCATTTTGATTTTAGCCTCAATTATAGGTGCTCGTGTTTTATGCATTGCTTAAGTAAGCAAATACTTACTCTGCACAGTGAAGCTATTTTATATAGCATCACTATTATGCATCCAATTTGCAAATAACTCTTAAGGAGGTAGAAACTTTTAATGTTCTTTTGGCTTAATTACTGAGTTTTAAGTTGTGAAAGTTTTAAGTTGTGTCTTGTGTCTCTAAGCATGTGCAAATACTGCTTGAAAAGGCAATGGTCTGCACGGAAATTGGAATGGGTGGATGTAGATATCCTAGTATGTACTCCATAAGGTTCATTAGAGACAGGTCCAGGGACTCCACTGATCAAGGAAAGATTCAAGAATTCATGTAAGTATTCCCAGGAAATGACTGCTGTGTCTGGTTAGGCATTTCCCTGTTGGAAAATTTCACCAGAAAATTAATATTTTCCATAGGCTCTCGTCAAAGTATCACTGTGTGGTCAAACTGCCAGCATTGCCATTAACTACAAAAGATAAAAAAATTAGTAAACCCTGAATATGACCGAATACCAGACTATGACAGTCCAGGCTTATTAAGATACAGACAAAACATAGCTACTGTTAGTAAGGTTAAACTGGTCAGTTCAAGAGAGTGAAATCATTAATGAAAAGCCACTCATGTAAGCTGACAACTCATTATCTAAAAGACATTACTGGATGATCATTTAAAGGCACCACATCCTTGAGAAGATACTGTGATGGGCAGTCACATGTTCCACCACTCATGCTATGGCCGTATTGCTCTTAGCCCCCTGATTAGCAGCTTGTAACAGCCTTCATTCAATCATTATCATTAGCATTCTATTGCTGTGATAGCTGTAGTACCGACATGGGTTGCAACAGGTCATCACAGCCTTCTTCACTCAAAAAGACCAAACGTTCATGACCTATTAACTCATTCTTGCTGCACTTCATTGGCAGTAAAAGCCTTCTGAGGTCAGCATCGTTCAACCCTTTCTGGTAATTCCTTTTTCTTGCAACCCTGATTTACAACCTTGTAAGTTGTGGCACACAAACCTTATTGTTTGTACACTTATTCATGCTAATCGTCCTAATCACTCGTAATTGCAAAAGTTCTTTTTCGGTTTCTTTGTTTATCAGGGTTTAATGTTAAGAAATTTCCTGGCGTATCAGGAGCTCCCTCTGCTGGTGACTTCTCTGCACTACTTGCTGACTGCAACAGAAATTCTGTACATTTTTAAATGACAGTTCTTTTTTTAGTTCCGGCAGCACACAGTTTATTATTTGATTCTCAACTCATTATCCATCCACTTGTCTTGGAGAAGGTTATGGTTGCAACAACCTGTGGAGCCCACACCAGATTTCTATTTCTCAAGTGACAATCTCCAGCTCCATCTGTGAAATGTCCAAGCACACCAAGCCATCTGAGAAATATAATTCCTACAGAATGTTTCAAGACTGCTTCATATGCTCTGTCTCCAAAATAACTCTTTTGGGACAGGAAGTGCCCAAAAAGCAACCTGTTAGGATTAATTGGCTGCTGTCAGCCTAGAGTGGCTGTGGCTCTACTCCAAGATCCCCCATAAACGACACACACACACACAAACACACAAATTTGCCAACCTCACCACACATTTGCAGACATTTGATGGACTTTATTCTAGCCAAATGTATTTGCAATCTCATTCATTGAAGCTCTACTCAAAGTTCAGAATAGTAGGGGAAAAAGGTTAGATTGACAAACTGGAATTTTTCTACTTCGCCAACCTACCTTACATAAAACCTGCCATACTGCTAATCCATTGGTCAATCTCACAAACATACTTTTGCTTTTATTTATTAATAACAACTTAAAGCAACTTATCCTCTTCACCTGAAGGCAGTAAGTTATTCTTTTCCAGGAGAGGACCATGAACTCAGATTTGTAGATGCTGATTTGTATGTATACCACATCACTCTTGTGAACTACACACAGAAAGGGCCAAACAGACAACAAAGAAATAAAAATGCAACACTTATAATTCCAAAGCTGCATAAAGCCTAAGCTCTTTCTCATACAATTTAAAGTGGCAGAGGAGAAACAACACACACATGACAGAGTAATATGTTCAATTTAAATGCATTTGACTTTATAGCCACAATATTGATATTATTCTAACACCAGAAACCCGTACTTCTGCAGCTTCTCCCACAACTTACACCAGGTATGGTATAGTCAACAACCTTGCTTAAAGCTGCAGGAAGATTGTTCTCCATTGCTTCAATAAATTCCCTCTATACTTAAGCCTAAACTTCAGCCAATGTAGCAGATGCCTCCTTATTAGCTTGTCAGTGCATTATCAGTTATTCAGTAACCCCCTTTCAATCACAGTTCCTTGTTACTGTTACCTCTACTAATGTGTTAAACAAAGTCTTTAGAAAAAGCTATCCCAGAAATTGAGGTTAAACTCATCCTTGAAAACAGATGTTTGCTAGGCACCTTTAGGACAATCTTACTCTCTGTTTGAGAGTCCTAACTCTGTGCCTTTGTCCCAAATGTTCTGGAAACTTGATTACTTATATTTAGAGTGACCAGATTCTCCACAGATCATTACAGGATGGATTGAGAATCAAGGAGTTTAAGTCCGTCAGGCATTGTCCAACCCCCTATATCCTAACACAGGGTTACGGGGGTCTGCTGGAGCCAATCCCAGCAAACACAGGGAGAAAGGCAGGAACAAATACCGAGCAGGGTGCCGGCCCACCGTAGGGCACACACACACACCAAGCACATACTAGGGACAATTTAGGATCAACAATGCACCTAACCTGCATGTCTTTGGACTGTGGGAAGAAACCCATGCAGACACGGGGAGAACATGTAAACTCCACGCACGCGCAGGGAGGACCCGGGAAGCGAACCCAGGTCTCCTTACTACCACCGTGCCACCCAGGAGGTTAAGTGACTTATATTAATTCATTCATTACATTTTTCCTCTCATATAATGTATATAATGCCAGGCTTATAATACCTCATATGTGAAATTAACCACACATTAAGCACGCTGGAGAACCTGGTGGAGAGGTGGATTTTTAATTCAAATGCTTAATTCAATGCAAATTGCATTCCTTGTTTATGCCCTGTGCTAATTTTCTCAGAAGCATTTACTTAATAATATTTTAGCAAAAAATTCCTGAACTTTGTACATTATGAGCATACGACTGAACGTGACACATGGGCGGATCTACCGCCAAGCTGTTCTGGGTGTACGTCGAGGGGCCTTTTCACTGATCCACCCCCCATCCATGCTAATTTCATTGAGCAAAAATGAATAAGGGGAACCCCCATCTAAGGATCTGCCAAAAGCAAGAATGGAAAATACTGCACTGCATTAAATGACAGGGTGTCTGTGTGATGCATTGAGATCAGCTCTCTGTTAAATAGCTCTGTCATCCAGAGGCACATGGGGGTTATATTTCAGGCTAGATATGACATATGGATTATGAATAACATACAAATAACATGAGATTTTTTTTTCCATAAATGTTTTCAATAACATTTACTGTGGTCCAGCATTATTCACCATAGACTGCAATTCTAGCATTAACTTTATAATCCTGTTCTTCATGAAAAGATGAGATTAAAATTCTTTATTTGTCATCACTACAAAACACTTACGGTAAGTAACATGTAAAAAAAAAAAATCACTTTTGTTTATAAGTTCAGATAAGCCATTCCTCCAAATCACCGCCAGGTGTCTCCTTCATTCTTAATGTAAGCACTCAAGTTTCATAGTAGGACTATAGAGTCTATATGTGTAACCCAAGAGTGGTACAAAAAACAAAAAACTAACACATTCAAGTTCTCCACAAGGCTAGTTTTATTCTTTATGATACTTTTGACAAACACATAATGTTTTAATGAAAATAAACATTTAGAAGCTCCATTTGCCAGCTTTAATATCATCAGAACTGAACAGGAGACAACTTTTCCATACTTGTAGATCTGCAACATTAGGACAGTCTTTGATGCAGTTGGAAAATTCTTGTGATGGTTTGTGACCAGTCAAAGAATAAACTGTTCCTGTTCTTCATCCTTTGTCGGTATATCATTGTACTTTTCAAAGAGACTGCATCATTGACTACCGTCATGCATGCCGACAGTTCACAAAATTAATTGAAGATTAGGTCTTTCCACTGTTCTAGTGATTTTTTGAGAAACAAGTGAGACCTTTCTTTGCCTTTTTCCATAAGTATTTCAAAGAAGGACGTTGTTCTTTCTGTTAGCAGATCCTCCAACTATGATTGTTCCAATTCATTTGTCAGCTCAAGTATGTTAATGGTGGCTGCTGCAGGTTTTGCAGTATCTTTTCATTTGTTTCTGCTGAGACTGGGCTAAAATACAATTTATTCTAATTACTAAAATGTTATTGAAACTCCTACTTAATCCTAGAATGTTCTGGAAAGTTATATGGAGAAACAACTCTACAAACATTAGCTCTTTGCATTGGTTTGTGAACCATTCTAGTGTAAGTCTTCTAAGCATTCATCTTCTCTAAATATTCATAATTGAGAAAAAACACAAAACAGCAGGTCAAACAGTGGTCAAATTTTTCCTCTCTGCAACATCAAATCACATTGAGATAACTGACTTTTTTTCAAACTGAAAATTCAGGTCACCCATCTAGATGCCACATAACTGCAAGGATCTCTGTTATATGCCATCCAAAGTCATGATCCTAGGAGACATACAATACACTCATAGCATACTAATATATGCAACTATATTAACCAAAAACAAAATTAGCATTTAATATTGTCAATTGGTAAAGTATTAGATGAACTGTTTCAATAAACATCACTCAAAGAACTGTGTAATTCTAAGGAAATCATTTTAAATACCAATGCTCCTATAAAAATGGGAACTATGCTCTTGTACACCTTATTGATTCATTCATTTGATCATTTACAGTACTCTCTAAATTTGTCTATTCAATAAGAAGCCTGAAATTCATCCTGACAGCATTAGGTGCAAAGCTGAGCAAACCCTTGATGAAGTGCAGTCCATCACATAGTACAATCACTTACATTCCTGCGTTCATTCTCATTGTGCCAACTCAGAGTAACCAATTAACCTACCACACACCTGGGCCTCTAGAAAGAAAACTGGGGCTATATGGTTAAAAAAAAACTATGCAAACAAAATAAGAGCATGCTAATTTTACATAGAGAGTATGACAAAATCTGGATCTGAACCTAGGACTTTTAAGCAGTAAGATAATAGCAGTAGCAATTGTGCCACCTACATATGATTTGAAAATTGATAAAAAGTGCCCAACTGCCTTATGCTATTAAGATGTTAGATGATTACTTTTCTGTATGTCTACACAAAATGCAATTGATATATCAGATACTGTATATGCACATGGGTGGCACGGTGGCGCAGTGGTAGCGCTGCTGCCTCGCAGGTAGGAGACCTGGGTTCGCTTCCCGGGTCCTCCCTGCGTGGAGTTTGCATGTTCTCCCTGTGTCTGCATGGGTTTCCTCCCACAGTCCAAAGACATACAGGTTAGGTGGATTGGCGATTCTAAATTGGCCTTAGTGTGTGCTGGGTGTGTTTGTGTGTGTCCTGTGGTGGGTTGGCACCCTGCCCAGGATTGGTTCCTGTGTTGGCTGGGATTGGCTCCAGCAGACCCCCGTGACCCTGTGTTTGGATTCAGCGGGTTGGAAAATGGATGGATGTATATGCACATTTTATGGAAGTCACTTTCTACTTGAATTAAAGTAAACCCAGACCCATATAAATTAAATGACTCATACAAAATGGAAGCCAGGGCAGCCCATTTTGTTATTAAAAACTATTCTTCTAGGAACAGGTGGAGCAACAGAAAGTGCATACAGAACGTCTTCTCTGAACTCCAATAAGGCATCATTCAATCTTAACATTTGAAACAGACAAACAGATCCTCCCAGTCTCTTCTCCAGACCTCCTTATATGGTGCTGGGCCTTCTACATTCCAATATGCAGGAATTCTTTTCTCACATTCCTTTCTTACATTCCACAGATCTAAACAAAGCTCCTCCCTGGGTTTGTACAAAAAAAAAAGTAAAATTGCTACTTTATTGTTATTCTGTACTTAACTGTAATTTACTCAGCCTCACTCAAAACATATCTTGATGATGACTATCTTCTAGTTTTTCTCTCTTCTGAATCTTTTTTTGTCTCTGTTGTAAGACCTACAAACAACATGTACTGTAGCTCAAACAGTAAATAACTCATTGCTAAAATTGATTGTGCGTTACAAGAAGATAAAAGATAGTTTAAATGTGCCTACCAGGATATTCTTGTTTTATTCAGACATGCTCAGTAGCTGCTTTCAAAATTGATCTTTATCCATTAGGAGAACAAGTATGCAGAAGCGGGAACCTGTCACTTCACAGGCGGTGGATATGGATATAGGTACACCCACCATTTGCCCCATTTGGATCTATATTGTCCCTATATATAGAAGCATTATGCCTCAAGTTCTTTATAGTGTGTTTTATACAAGCTGCCATATGTAAAGATGGATAATGCAGAAAAATTAGCAGAAACTTTGCGCATTTTATACATTTTCTAGCTTTTTCAAGGTTGAGACTATGGGAAAGAAGAGGCTATCCTCGAAGAAAAGAAGTCAGAAGAATTTTACTCTACACCGTCCATGTGAAAATAATGAACCTGTAATCAAACAAACCCATAACCTTATAAACCAACCCTGAATACTTTGTTATAGCATTTGTTTTATCACTCACTTATTTTCTGAACCCACTATTCCAAAAGAACTATCCCAGAGAGTGGAGCTTCTGTGCCAAAAGGAAACTACCCTTGGGTGGGCCAGTCCATCATAGGGCATACTCACTAACACATGGCTAATTTAAAGATGTCAGTCACCCTATCATTAATATGTTCGGGAAAAGGGAGAAAAGAGAAGCACATGAAAAAAGCCCACAGAGACATAATGAGGCACCAGATATAAATCCAAATTGTATAGATTGTGGCAGCACTATGTTATTTGTTTGTGTACTAATAATACTCTGTGTATACAGATTGTTTCAGGATGTATACCATCTCAAAGTTCTTCACACCTGTCATAAGTCAACAGAATCTTAAATGTTAATGTATGTTGGTTTGTTGACATTGCTGAAGGCCATAAAGTACAAAATGGGAACTTGTAATTCTGGCCTAACTTCTCTGTGGTTTACAAATTGCAAAGAAACTGGTGTGAAACCATATAGATGATAAGACTGTGGTGCACTTCAGCAAATTGTGTTATGCAAATCCAGGGGCACAGAATATTCAAGGTTATTTTTCAAGGTAAATTCAGAAGGAAAAATCATGCTGGAGAAACACAAACTGTATTTATAATACAGTTGTTTTTGAGGGTCTGACACAGAGTCAGATGACAGAGTGGACTTTGTCATCAACTAAGAACCATCTGGTAGAGATATCTTCGACATTCTGCTGTGAACTAACCAAATGGGTGAGATTCAAAAAATAAAGCACATCCATTTATCTATTTTCTCTAATCTCTCTTCCAGTTTTAGGGTTACACACAGTGTCAGCCTACCTTGTTTGTAGTAAGCACAAAGTACAAACAAGAACTAGGTAGAGCACCAGTCCATCTCAGGGTACCCTCACTCACTCAATCACTAATAACAGACAGTTTAGGTCTGTCATTCAAGCTACAACCCAACAGAAATGTTTTTGGGATGTGAGAGGAAAACCAATTTAGATGCAAAAACTCACACATAAACATGCAGAGCATCCAAATTACACATAGATAGAGACCAGGCCAGGATGAAAACTCAGTTTCCTGGAGCTAATAAGAAGCAGCAGCACTTGTTGCATCAGAACTGCAACCTGTTGATTAAAAACTTTGTTCTTTTTTCCATAGCCACATGATTAGTATCTGCTCAACAATTTTCTTCTGCATTTAACTAGTCAGAATCCTAAAAACATAAGAAGGTAGAGAAAATACAGGGTTATCGTTCATTTGCAAATTTTAAAACAGCCTGAAAAAACAACCAGCCAGTGAAACTAACAAAGAGAAATATGATCATAATAAAACCATTGTCAGCAAATTATTTAGACAAAATGAAAAAGTGTTTTGTTTTTTAATCTCATAAATGTATCAAAATAACAAGTGTATAACACAAATATATTTTACTTCATAAATGTATGCAAACTTTTAGAAATTTCATTAATGTATAAAATATAATTCATTCAGCTATTTTGCCAATAGTAAACAGTCTTCCAAAACTATGGAACAGAAATGAGAGGAGCAATGGCTGTTGTTTCTGGAAGAACATTTAGTATCAAAACTTGAATAGCACATTTTGAATAAGACATTGAATATTTATATACTGTACATGACTACTGTAGTGTTGTTATGGTAACTCCTTTAATGTAAATATCCAATATAGTATAATGCAGCATTCAAATCTGAAGCAGGCACCAGCAGAGGGGTCCAATGATAGCTATATACAGTACAGTCAGTCATTGTCCAGCCCGCTATATCCTAACACAGGGTCACGGGGGTCTGCTGGAGCCAGTCCCACAGAGCACAGGGTGCAAGGCAGGAACAAATCCCAGCAAGGCATCAGCCCACCACAGATATACAGTACAATACTTACAAAGTTCATTAAAGTCAAGGACTAACAAACAAAGCAGTTCAGCTTGCAATGTTCAGATAAAATTGTAAGGTGTAAAACTGAGGATCTCCTATGCCACAAGCATAAGGATCATCCAAAGAAAACATTTTCATGCTCGTATTAATAACAATTTTTTTCTCAGAAAAACACAGCAAAATGCTCAGCAAACCATGAGCACCAAAAGGAAAAATCAATTGTTTCTTCAGATTAAGAGAAGTAGTCGGTATGTCACCGGAATGTCTTATGATTAATAAACTGGGCACTGTCTACAGGAAGATCACAGAGATGTTGACCAAAATGTAATTCAAATAATTTGTATATGATCTCTAGCAGAACTGGAATCAGTACATGTGGAAATTAGACTACCTAGCTCAGCTTGTTTCCACTTTTTCCCTCAACAACTGCACAATGATGTACACATTTAGTTATATCAGGATAATGTTGGGATGGTAATTAGCCTAATAAGTTAGTTTCTAAGATGATGTGGAATTGTGGAATGTGGAATAGACAAATCAACAAGGGAATAATATCACAAACCCACATAAACAGTGACTAGGCCTAGAAGATAAAACAAGAACCCTGGACCATTGAAGTACCAAACCTAACTAGGCTCTAGTGTTTAGGATTCAGTATACTAGTTGTTTTATGAGGTCTACCTAAGTAAAATCGTTATTTCTCTTTGTATCATAAAAACCTCAAACTCTTACCAATCATGCCATAATTATTCTCCTGGATATTTTACATCTTCAGTTGGTGCAAACCCAATTAATTGTAATTTTATATAACATGCACAGTGGTTAGGTCAAATTGGGAGTAAAGGAAATGAATGAGAAGTGGAAAGGACTGCACTTGTTCAGGAACATAAAGAATGCTATAAATATTGTTTTAATGTGAACTAAATTTGGGTTCTTTCAAAAGAAGCATTAGCAAAATGAAATTAAAATTTAATACTATTTAGCTCCAAAATCCTGGATTACAATTCTCGGCTATCTCATTGTCTAGGTGGCTTTTCCACATTCTCTAGTTTTCCTCCCACACCCTAAAGACACATATATTGCACTGATAGCTCAAAATGTGCTTGATATGACCAAGTGCAGCTATGTGTGTGTGTATGTGTAGGACAGTGGTCTGTAATGGACTGAAACCCAGATCAGAGCTGATTGGCCCTCTGAGTTTTTACCGTAGACTCCTAAACCCAAGACCCTGAAATGATGTAAATGGATTAGAAAAAGGATGGTGAGATAGATGGACAGATGTAGCACTTCTGCCACTTTATGGTGTCTTCTGCATCTTACATTAAAATTGGTATGGCCACTGGTATGCTTACTGGGGCTTTCAGCATATTGACAATGAGGCAATTTAATGATATTGCCCATGTAGTTTTAATTCTGGTCCTTCACTTCCTGTGTTGGATCAGAGTTACCAACTGGTAAGTTTCTCTGGTAGTACAGTGGCAAGAAAAAGTATATAAATAGCTGCATTCATGTATATGTTTGTCTTAAAATATGGTCCAATCTTAATCTAAGTTACAATAATGAACAAACACAGACACAGTCTGTTTTAACTAATAAGCACAAATTATTGCATTGTTCTTGTACATATTGAATTCATTATTGAAAAATTCATAGTGTATGTGAACCCCTAGGCTGATGACCTCAATAAAACTAACTGGAGTCAAATGATGGCAAACCTGGAGTCCACTCAAAAAAACAAGACCCTAGGTGTTGTTTAGAGATACTTTGGCCTATAAAAAGACTCAAACATGTTCAGCTTGCTATTCACAAGAAACATCTGCTGATATGAAGCATGTATCGCAAAAGAGACCTCAAAAAATCTATGGTCAACAACTATTGATTTGCATGAAGCTGGAAAGAATTCCAAAAGACACAGTGCAAAATGCTCAATAAGGTAAATGGAACCCTAGAGTAGCAGCTAAAAGCTTAAAGGAACCATTAGAACAGGTTAACGTCTCAACATTGAACAGGCCTTTTATTCACGGAAGGACAGAAAGAAGGAATCCACTGCTCTCCAAACAAAAAACAGTGCTGCATGCCTCAGGTTCTCATCTTGAGACTCCACAAAGCTATTGGAAAAATATTTTGTGGATTGATGAAACTGAGGTCGAACTGTTCAAGTAGAATATGCATGGCTTCAAAAATCGAAAATCCACCTTTTGGAGTGGCACAGCCAGAGCCTAGACCTTAATCCAACAGTGATGCTGTTTAATGACATCAAAGGAGCTATTCACACCAGACATCCTAAGAATATGGCTGTGCTGAAGCAGTTCTGTAACGAAGAATGGTCCAAAATTCCTCCTGAACATTCCTCGGGAAGTGCTTGTGAGAGTCTGCTGCTGCCAAAGCAGGTTTGACTGGTTATTAAATCCAGGGATTTTCTTATTTTTCTACAGCACACTGTATACTGTATGTTTGATGGGAGTGTTCAATAAAGACATGAAAGATTATAATTATTTGCATGTGATTAGCATAAACAAGTTGTGTTTGTCTATACTTGAGACTCGGATGAAGATCAGTGCCTGTACTTATCAAGCATCTCAGAATAACTCCTAGGTAGTGCACTAAAAGTCTGACTAGGACAAGAATTTGTCCTACGCCAGAGTAAGACAAGAGAGCTTTTTGGGAAGCATCCTACACTTACTTCCAACTAGGAGTAGGAGTTCATGCTTGAAAATGAATGACATCACAATTTTACAACACACCGAGACTCAAGAAGGCATTTAGTAGTTTCCTTGGAAATCAAGATGATGTTTCAGCCTTCTGATACTAATGCTACAGCTTCACTGTAAAAACAGTAATATTTTAAAGCAGCAGGAGGGGAAGAACAAAGAATAATGAAAACATAATAAGGTAGGATAGTGTGCCAAGTTGCTTGTAACTGTTCACAGCAAAATCCCAAAATCAGCACCAAGAGGAAAAGTCCAAGGCACACACCAAATAAGAGTAAAGGACGATATTGGGCATGTTTATTTAACAATGAATGATACACAGCTGTATCTCCAGAAGGCCATGGGAAACACTGTATAAAATAACAGGTAATTCTAATTCTGAAGTCTCATTCATTATTCTAATGTTCCTGATTATCCTCCACTGTGCCCTGTCTCTCTCCATGATTTCCCTTATCTTCTGCAAGGCTCTACTTACCCAATGCCCAGAGAGCCTCTGTCTGCCTTCTTGAACCATGCTAGGCTTCTAAAATGTAATGGGAATGTTCCGGGGAATTGTGGAATGCCAAGGCTCAGTATACATATGTGACATTTTGCTGTCATTCACCCATCCAGCTCTGCTTATTTTCAGGGTAATATGCTGGCTACTGCAGTACAGTTTGTATCTGTGAGGACCTGTGTGTTGATACTGTGATATCACTTGTAATTAACATACGCATGCTCATCTACACTTAGGGCAATGATCTTTATGTACATAGCAATTTGAATGAATGCACCCTGTTTTAACATTACCTCAGGGGAGGAAGTGTATAAATCTGCATATTACCTCAAGCATTGTAAGGGCTTTCAAGGTTTCAAGAAACGGTTGGCTGTCCCATACCCAAAGTATTGCTATTGTAGATCTGCATTTTACACATATTGTTACCAACACTTTCATGTTGGCTGACAGTGCATGGCTCCTCCACATACATGGAACAATCACGTAATTTGCAAGATTTGTTATGGATATTTTTCCATCTCTGTCAAAACAGTATCATTTTACAAGTTTATTGTTGTTCAGTATTTTCAAAAAAAAAAAAATATATATCAGCATTTCCCAGGATGTGTGTGCCAATCTTTACTTGAACGTCATCTTCTGGAAGCTCCTAGCAAATCAGGACAGATTACAAGCTCTCCTAAATCCTGGTGAAGTTAGTAGTAGTTTCCTAAGTTAGGGGAAAAAAGCCTGAAATGCAATGATTTACTTCATGAGGTAGTAGTACATAATAAAAAAACAACAGTTGCATCAAATATTTGAAATATTAAAGCGTGTTTTAATTTTAGTGTTTAAAATCTAAATATTCTTCAGTGTAACAAAAAAACCATTATATTCATAATCAACAACCTTAAATGGGTCTAAAATGACACCCTACATGCTTATGTTTGAAATGTGTTATTTTTCTTTTTAAACCATCTAGGAGTGGCACTTGGACCACCAGAAAACAATCACATATCAAAAATATTTGCATTGTTGTGATCAGCAAACTTGAAATATAATAAAGTTTTTTATGAAAATGAACACATTTTACTCCTTGTATCTCTTCAGGGGTTGAAGCCCTAGGGTCGTTGATGCGGCAAGCACAACTTAAAAGTCCTTCTCAACATTAATGCTAAACACTTTACCATAATAGTGTAATTTTCTGCATAAAATATAATCCAAAAAAGGCCTAAATATGAGAGTTTTTCGGCTCTAGAAGGCAAAAAAAAGAGAACTTCAAAAATCTTGACGAGTCAAGAGACGCTGGATAAAACAAAAGAACTGAAGTGATTTCAAAATATTCATTAAGTAATACTTATGAACATAAAAATAGATAAAATGCTTTTCAGCAAATTTACGTCACTCTGAAAAGTGTGAGCCACTTACGGGTAATTCCAAAAGGTTCAGACACTTACTTACCATTGTAATTACACTAATAAGGTGTGTCAAGAAGCTTCCATGGTTGATTACAAGTGATGCGGAGTATCTTACATATCCGGTACCGCCAATAGTGCACTTAGTAGTCTGGTGTGGTATCTTCTATACACCAGTGCTTATATTAAAGTACTCTTTGGAACTTTTCATTTACAATTACGGTGCTTTTCAAGATCTAGTCCGCCTTTCTACGCGTCTCGCGAAAACGTTTTCATAACTGGTATATCAAATGATCTAATTCAAAGACAGTTTCACACCGAGTTCTGAAACACTTATATTTGCCTTTAGCACGTATTGCAACTAAAATAATTCATGCAGTTTTGGGCACACCAACGTTCTTACAATATCCACTGACGTTAGAAAGGTCTTTCGTTACCAGGTGTTTCCTTCAAGAGACCTTCCCCATCATTTCATGCAACTTTTCTCCACCTGGTGTTGCCTTCTGGGAACTTTTCACCTACGGTAATATCTTTGCGAAACTTTCCGAAGCAGTCGAGCCACTTTCAAGGGAAAGGTATGACATGACACAGCAAGCACTATCTTCCTTTTTAAGGCGACAGCAGCTCCCTGCAACACACAGAGATCAGGCAAGAGTGACTGTGCAGCATTTCTACTTACCTCCCATCTCCCTAGCAAGTCCAGATTGACAGAGGGCGAGTCCAAACAGCGCGGCGGCGGGCCGGGAAAGAGGCGGGACCCGCGGCTCGCCTGCGTGAACATTGTTGTGAAGTGACGTCACCGCCAGAAGATGAAGGCGCAGAGGCAGCCATTACTCGAGGTTCTGTGATTATTACCACCGAATAAATATTGGCGAATAAGTTCCATGGCAAGAACCACTAGTCATATTGTGAGTACAAGGGTTTTCATTAAGCTACCTGTTAGTGCCAAGTGTTATGCAGTGCGGGAGGTGGCGCTGTGCAGAAGAGGTGCGGTGTAGGCCCTTAGCGTTTACTGTGCCCTCTCAGAAGGGCTTCACGGCTTCAGCTGAATTGGCTCAACTTATGTAATACCGGCAAATTGTTTTTAACTTTGCTTAAAGATGAGCTGGCTTTGCCCAGAACAAATATTGGCGTTTGATACATAAAGCTAACAGTAGCGGAGGCGAAAAATGAAGGAAACGGGCTTAGTGTTTACCTGTTAGTGCCTCACGCATTTACGCACACCTAGGACACAGGCTGTAACAGGAGTCCGCCTAGTTCATCGCAAGTCATGTTGAAGTTCATATATCATGTCACCGCAGCAGATAGCTTATTTAACGGCATTGGGAGGACATGGTTGGTCTGTTGAGAAGTGGACAACACTAAATGAGCAATTGGAGGGGGATGGGGACAACGGATCGGCGAAAGCAGAAGTTGTGTTGGCACTTGAAAAGGTCTAGAAAAGAAATTGTTGGCCTAGAAGGGCAAATGTTATAAGGAGACCCTGAAAAATAACCGAGCTATCCAAAGTTCCGTCGTGTTCCTCGATGTCCCATTCATAAGTGGTGCGCTTCAGGTGTGACTTTCTGTCGCCTGAACCCTTTCGATCCTCGAAGGTTTTCTCCTTTTTTCATGTGGGCGCCTCATAATAATTAACGTACTGAATGTCAAATATGAGTAAAATAAAACTCTTTGTGCCGCGTAGACCCCTAGGGCCGTTTCTGTAACAGCAGATGAGAGGATATGTGATTGCATTTGTTGACACTGTTGAAATCAAGAGGAATGTAGTTTTCTGTTGCAGAGTTTCGGTTAAGTTTAAGAAGGAAGGCCAGGACATTTATTACCGGAAATGCTTAAAAGACATTGTCTAGAGGTGCTTATTGGCCTGCTTTGCCAGTTGCCCGAAAGGGTGGGAACTATGCTGTATTCACCTGTCTTGTCCAAGTCAGCTGTTTTCCTATGTTCAAACTAGCTGTGTTACTCGGCTTCACATGAGATATTTCTTAAAACAATGGGCTATGCTGTTAATCGGACGTATCAGAAGTACTATGTAAATTAGTCCTTTTTTTGCATACGATATTTATTTTTTTTGGTGTTAAATATTAGTTCACTGGTGCTGCTTACTCTTCAATATGTTACTTACATTTGCATATCAGTAAAATATTCGCGCCGTAGATCAATTCTTTATTTTCTTAGTGATTGACCTTGGCTTTATTTGATGGTCATTGCAAAATACAATTTTACAGGAAGCTATTATTTAGAATTAAAATAGTTAATTAGTAGGAGTAATGGGAGTTTTGAATATAAATGTAATTTCAGCTAGTTGTATATCATGTAAAAATGTTAGCTTTAATCAGATTTGAATTAATGCTTTGACCTATATTCTTGTACCGTTACAAAGTTTTGGAGGGTTTAGATCAAAAGCATTATACACTGAACCATGGTTTATTTTAAGTTCTTAAATACATCATGGATGTTTACAATCTGCACATTTTACATGATCCATGAAATTAATTTTAAACATTGTACAGAAAAGAAATGGTGAAAAGATAATATTATAAACTATGTGCAGTGTCAGCTTTCTGTATGTTCTGGCCATGGGAGACCCTTTTAATGAGCTGGGCAAGTATTTAAACTGACCATTCTATCTATCTTATCTATCTACATACATACACACTGAGTGGTATTAAATGTATGTTGAAACATGATTTTTTTTATTTCTCCTTACAGTGTTTCATGTTGATGCTAAATTATCTCTGTCATTTGCCCCATTCTTATTTCATCCTAAAGTATATAGAAGGTCATGATATGCAGAGGACATGCATACTTCACCCAGACTATGATTGTCCATAGAATTGGATCCCAGATGTAGAGCCTGTGAAGAAAATATGCATGTTAACTTTCATTTATAAAGTGGCTTATTGAAGTAATAGAAGAAGTAATTTACATTAGTGATGCTCCAATTGATTCGCTGACCATTAGGACTGGCCAGTTTTTCACCTCAAGTGACTTTACTGCTAATCAGTAAATTAGCCATTTTCAGAATCCGTTTTTTTCTAAGCCATATTGTAATTTAGTTGTAGTGCTGTTTTATGTGAAGGATTACAGTACCTGAAGAATTACAGGTGTCATTTTGCTGGTGTTCCTAATAGCAATTAGTATCTTTGAATTCATAGTGCTCACATTAGTGGAAAAGAAAAGTGATGAAACCAGGCTTGGTGTTGACCAAATAGTGACAACATATTTACATACACCAAGTACATGATCTGCAACATGAGTCTGCCTAGTTCATCACAAGTCTTGATGAAGTTCATATGTCACACTGTAGGTATTTTAATTTACAGCATTGGGCAGACATGTTTGGTCTGTTGAGTAGTTGACAACACTAAATGAGCAACTGGAAGGGGAGGGGGCAACAGGTTTGCAAAAGCAGAAGTTGTATTGGCACTTGCACAGGTATGTAAAAGAAACTTCTGGTCAAAAGGGCAATGTTGCATGTAGAACCATCCAAAGTTCCATTGTGTTCCTCAGTGTTCCATTTATAAGTGGTGCACTTCAGGTATAACTTTCAACTACCCAAACTCTTCTGATCTTTGAAGGTTTTCCATCATGATACAATTCATTTGCGATTCAGGTTTCACAGTACAATATTCCCACAATATGAAATCTTGATAAAGAAAATGTACTATTTAGATTTAATTATTGTTAGACATGTTGTTATTAATCAAAACATTGGAAAATACATTCAAATAAGTGTGCAAACACACATTTTAGCATATTTTTTGTAAGCGTTTTCTTTTTTTTATTCAAATAAAATAATCTTTATGTATTATATAATCTATACCAGGATATTTGTTTTTAACACTGAAAGATCATACTCTGAGAAGTAGCATTTTTTCTACTGTTATGACTATGGGAAACGTTTCATAAAATAGCAAACACCAAGTGAAAACTAGCCATGACTATTCTTGGGATGTTCCTTATGTCACTTTACTCATCAGCACCACAGTTTTTTTGCCACGGTTTCATACTGTCTTTCTGCACAATCCACTGTTGACTGCTGTCTTCTGCAGAAGCCTTTATTCTTACTATACTCTGAAAGTCTCCGCCTGCATTCGTGAACCTTTCCTGGCTTGTAAATTGTATCATGAGTAATCCTGTGGTTTATGGGATGTAGAGCTTGGCGTACATGTGTGAGAGGTCAGTGTCAGACATGCTGCTAGCCCTGCCCATTTTCGTGGTAATCTGCTGACTGGTACAATATTAGCATAATATATTTGCCCTGCAGTAAGATATGTGTTCCATGTTGATTAGAACATGCAAGTAAGAATTTCACTGTACTCTGTACACATGACAATAATGATCCTATAAACTTATAAAGATAAAGTGGTGCAAAACCATCCGAATGTAAACTTATCTTGTTTTCTGAGGTAATATCACACATTGCTTCAACAGTGGCTGTTCTTTCATTTCCTGTTTGAATGCTTTTTTTTTTTTTTTTTTTTTCTCGGCATATTCAGTTTCCTGTATTAGGAATTTGTTCATTTTTCGCAGTGTCCTTGGAGTAATTGCAGGTTAAGGGCTTTGCTCAAAGGCCCAGCAGAGTAGGATCTCCTTTGGCAGTAACAGGGATTTGAACCGGCAGCCTTTTGAATACTACTGCAAATCCTTCGCCTCAGAGCTATCTTCTCCGCCTTACTGACGCATTAGCTCTGGGTCCTAACTTGATATACAGAGAACTTATAATGTTATCTTTCCTTTAAATAAAAACGAGGATGTCATCATTCTGCATGAATCTGAGACCTTTCCACAGTGAATATATCCCCTGCATTTGAAAACGCTCAATATTTGGGTGCAGACATATGGCTTCACCAGAAAGAAATCATTGGGGATTGGGTTGCTTTCTCTCTCCACCATGCTAGATGAGAATTGCTGCTGAGAGCAATGCTAGACACACTGGAGTATAATTTCTGATTCAGTATCAGTGATAGGTGTATTGATGTCTCAAGCACTCGGTCTCATGTTCACAGCTCATAAAGAACGGCAGTATATACAGCTTCCTTCTCCAAGGGTCTATTTGAGAATATCCTGAGAAGCGTGTAAATAGTATACGTTTGTTCTTTACCACTCCCAAAAGATTTAGATTTGTAAACAAGCCTATGGACTCCGAGGTGCATTTATGAAACAATGCAGTGACTTGCTGTACTCATTCAGGTACTGTATGTGCATGAAAAGCTAAAGTTGTAGTCCCAGGCCACCTTAGCATCCATGTAGAGCTCTGACAACCTTCACCTTCACATCATTATATGGACACTGAATAAGGGTTCTGGCAAAGTGCAGTCAGTTTGTCATGTTATATCTTAGTTATAGTTCGCAGTCATATTTTTAAATTCCCTTCTTTTGAAATGTTTTTTATTTGCCATTGTGTTTTATTTCAGTCATGTGGTAATGTCATACAATATACATTACAAGGCCACTTTTGTTAATGGCAGTATTTTCTGTCACAAAATTTGATACAACAAAATTTTGTCTTATGTCTGGGGCTTCTTGTGTTAGATTGTTGTTTCACCTAGGGCTGCCTTGCACCCATTTTTCCTCTGGTAGGGTTCATCTCTCTGTTGCCCTGAATTGGATTAACTAAGTTTGAGAATGGTGTATTTTCAGTTTATGGACTTAATGCAGTAATGGAAGAGTAACTCATTTAATTTGGAATGAAGTTAGTCTTTGTGAGAAATGGCAACTAACAACAATAAATAATAGAAAAAAAAAATTTAGAATGAAGTAATTTTATAGTAAGTAAAGCTAAACAGTATTATTTGCCTAACTGTAACATATAACTGAATGACCATTATACAAGTTGAAGGCAAGTGAACATTTCAGTAAACAAATATGGTTTTCAGACTACTAGTATTTATATTTTTTGTTTTACAATTAAAGCAATGGGGAAGTCCATCGACTATCTTGATGCTGTATTGCAAGGTAAATGTGAGAATTGAAGCACCTTATTTGTTTTTAAAGTCCAATCCTTTAGCTAACAGCCCACACTCATCATACCATTAGATCCTAAAAACATCTTTAGTATGGCGGCAGTTGTTCTATGCATAGTGGTTAGCACCACTACCTTTCTGTTTCACAAATATGGATTTAAATCCCATTTTGCTCCTCCTCTGTTTTTAAGTGCATTTTCTTTGAGTATCCCAATATATTTTCAAAACCAGATGTTGTATTTGTTTAAATAAATAATAATTTGGCCTATTTGTGTTTTCTACAGCTTCAGCCTTCTTTGACCTCGAGTTTCAGAGAATGTGTAGATAGAATCCCTTTATTTTAACGTTGCACAATTTTATTCTAGTCAAAATTTAAAAAAAAAAGAGTGTAAAATCATACATCAATTTCTTTCAAAATCAACCTTAGAAGCTCAGTGAATCAAGCTCTTACCGTTCAAACTAGGTGGACCACGCAGAACAGAACACCAAAAACAATATCTTATTATATTTTAGTACACGAAAATCCAAATCTAAAACATGTCAACTGTTTTATTCATTTTAATATAAATATAATAACTTTATACAATTGTGAAAAAGTTCTAATATGTTAAAGAAATTAGGTACTTTGAAAAACTCTGGATTGTGTCAGAGTATTGGGTAGACTACCCAAAGCATATACAATATTTAGTTTGCAAATAAAAAGGGCACACGCGATTTTAGTTTATAAATGACAAGAGCTTACAATGGAGAACCTGATTAATTCCTTAAAAAATACAGTTATCTTTTATAAACAATGTATATTGTTATATATCTAGAATCTGATTGAACTTGGATGACCATCAACTACAAATAAATCTTTGTCTTCTGAATGCTATCAATTGAAAAATTGGTGACTAGTGAATTGTATTAGCGTTATTGTAATAAACACCTATCATGATTCTGTAAAAGGTTACATTTTCCCCTTGGGACAAACAAAATACTATGTATTTCTATATAAGACTTGTAGATGTAGTTTAGAATTACAGGAAGAAAAGTGAGTAAGGCAAAAAACAACTGTAAGATGGTCCCTTACATCACACCCTTAAGTACACATCTACACTGAATCATCACTTGTCAGTTTTCAGTTAGCAGTTAACTTGACATGCATGTGTTAAGGGTTTTGGAGAAGGGTGGAGGTAGAATTGGGGGGATTTTGCTGGACCCCAAAAAAAAACTCCTGTGATCAGGAGAAAAACTTTCAGACTGAATGTACATAGTGGCTGGAATCTGAACTTTGTTTTATTTTCAGCAATTAGTAGTAGTGCAAGCTATTCACTTTTCCAGTGTGCCATCCTGGAATTAACTAAAGTAATTACTGAATATAACATTTTTACGTCTCTGTTTTTACTTGTACTTCAACTAAATTAAGGCAACAACTTTATAATATAAATTTGGTGGTACGTAACATTTTTCTTCTTTGTAAGAAATTGATTTTTTTTTTTAATCTGTTTTTTGGTGAAGATCTTTCCTCACTCCTGACATTAAGTGCCCAGATTAGATGATTGCAACACACTCACTAACACTATCTGTAATACATGTCTTTGCTTTCAGGAAACAATAAAATGAAGGAATGTTCCAGTACATTTTGACCACTGCCATGTAGTTTGATAACTCCCTAATTAGCTAATTTATTAAAGAATTATCCATTGACATCATGCTATAATGGCATTGTGCACAATATTGGTGGGTGGGTCCAGTGTGTTTTCGATGTATATACATACTTAAATGATGAGATCTGCACAGCAGTATTTGTTAATTTAGTAATGAATTAAACAGCTTAAGGAGCTCTTCTATTCCAAAGCATGTAAGAACCAAGTCTAAAATCACAGTATGGTTGTTTTTACCATTTGAATTGCCTACCAGGTATTTTAATTAAATAATCCATTCGGAATCTCCAGTTCTGTTGGGATTAATAGCACAGATATGTGGAGGACAAAAAAAGTGATACAAAAGCTGCAGGGACCTTGCAATATACAGTATGTACATCCTCCAAATAAAGAGCTTCCATCTGTTAAAATTTAAATATTAAATTGTAAGGTTATAGTATTTTAATAGTTGGAATCTTTTAGGCCACTTTAGAGTTCAGTGGAGCAAATATATGTGATTTTGGGTTACATACTGTGTTTTTTCTGTATACAGACATTTTATATATACTCAACAAAAAAAGAAACGCCCCTTTTTCAGGACTGTGTATTTCAACAATAATGTTTTAAAAATCCAAATAACTTTACAGATCTTCATTGTAAATTGTTTAAACAATGTTTTCCATGCATGTTCAATTAACCATAATCAATTAATTAACATGCACCTGTGGAATGGTCGTTAAGACCTTAACAGCTTACAGAAAGTAGGCATTTAAGGTCACAGTTCTAAAAACGCAGGACACTAAAGAGACTTGTCTACCGACTGTGAAAAAAACCCAAAGAAAGATGCCCAGGGTCCCTGCTCATCTGCGTGAACGTGCATTAGGCATGCTGCAGGGAGGCATGAGGACTGCTGATGTGGCTAGGGCAATAAATTGCCATGTCCACACTGTGAGACGCCTAAGACAGTGCTACAGGGAGACAGGAAGGACAGCTGATCATCCTCGCAGTGGAAGACCATGTGTAACAACACCTGCACAGGATCGGTACATCCGAATATCACACCTGCGTGACAGGTACAGGATGGCCACAACAACTGCCCAAGTCACACCAGGAACACACAATCCCTCCATCAGTGCTCAGACTGTCCGCAATAGGCTGAGAGAGGCTGGACTGAGGGCTTGCAGGCCTGTTGTAAGGCAGGTCCTTACCAGACATTACCAGCAACAACACCGCCTATGGGCACAAACCCACCTTCGCTGGACCAGACAGGAGTGGCAAAAAGTGCGTGAGTTTCTGCATGACAGCAATGTCAGTGTTCTTCCATGGCCAGCGAAGAGCCCAGATCTCAATCCCATTGAGCACGTCTGGGACCTGTTGGATCGCAGGGTGAGGGCTAGGGCCATTCCCCCCAGAAATGTCCAGGAACTTGCAGGTGCCTTGGTGGAAGAGTGGGGTAACATCTCACAGCAAGAACTGACAAATCTGGTCCAGTCCATGAGGAGGAGATGCACTGCAGTACTTCAAGCAGCTGGTGGCCACACCAGATACTGACTGGTACTTTTGATTTTGAGCCTCCCTTCATTCAGGGACACATTGTGAAACATTTTTAGTTTATGTCTTATGGTGTTGACTCTTTTAGTTTTCATACAAATATTTACACATTAAGTCTACTGAAAGTAAAAACAGTTGAAAGTCAGGGGACGTTTCTTTTTTTGCTGAGTATATTTCAGTTGAATAGCATTAAAAACTAAAATCAATTGCAGATATAGGACCACACTTTTTACACTTCCCCATTTTTTGAATGTATTTTTGTTCGTTTCTATTTGATGCAAAATATTAAAAATAATATAGTATTCCTATTTGCTAATACACTGTTTATTTTAGTGTTATATATTTGAATCATTTTATGTTTCCTGTTTCAGTTAAAGTGTTGTCTTAACAAGAGCATTTTCCCCTCGGGATAAATAAAGGCTGGTCGGTCTGTCTGTCTGTCACACAAATTTGTTTGATAACCTTTGAGAAGATATTAAATTTGGGTATCGATAAGTGTTCGATAGTAACAAAGGCTGGTACTGAATGATTAATATGCTTCTGTTTGTGGCAGCATCTGAGAGGATTAACTTAAATAGCTAATGCTATCATTAAGAAATGTTCAACATACAGTAAATATTAAAATTAAAAACATGGTAATAGTGTTGCATCAACAATATTTAGTGTTCCACAAATACAGGTAATGGCAATATCATAACCTCAACTCTTAATGTCTTGTTAAATGTATTATCAAGATTTAGAGAATTCATATGTACAGTACATATTCTCTTTTAAAACCGTAACAAATTTCCAATGTAAAATTAGTTCTTTACAAAAGATTTTGACTTTGTATTATAAGAAATTTATGACAAGTTAAACATTACATTTTTGTGAACAACTTGGTAGCTGCTTCTGCTTCATGAGGCCAGCTTCCTGAGCTTGATATCTAGCACCTGGATGTTGTTCGTACTGTGTGGAAGTTGCACTTACCCTTCATCTCTGTATGGCTTTTCCTACCATATCTTTATAGATGGATAGAACTTTATTTGTCCCCTGGGGGAAAATTGTAGACATGCAGATTAGAATAATTGACTTGGGTGTGGAGGTGTAAGTGGGTCCTGTGATAGACTGGTTCTTTCCTCAGTTGTACCCCATAATGCTGGGTTAGTCTCAGGCTTTTCGTGATCTGGAATTGGACTAACTGGGTTTAGCAATGACTGACAGACTTAAACTATCAACCCTTATTGGAAATATTTCAAACTAATTTTTATTTTTAGTGTATGTTTTAAAAGAAATAAAAAAAAGCTTGCCTTTCAAATTATTCACACAGGATCTCACAATAAAAGAGCAGTGAGATATTCACACAGGATACACTGCCTTTGTGAAAGTATATTTCTCAATTTTATAATATATTTAATGACTGTATAGCTGTTTCAAAATCTTATTTTTGTTTATAGTTCTTCACTTGTGTTGTCATTATGGTTTTGTAAGGCATCCTTCACTCCTTATAATTAAAATGAACACTGCATGTAATTTATAAATATTTTTACTCATTTAAGATTACAAAGTCAGTCATAATGTTAATATTCTTACAGATTAGTGCTTCTGATGTCATTTTTCAAAGTTATGTAGAATTTAAAGAACCCTTTGTAGCATGGATCAGGATTGTGCCCCATTCTGCCTGTACATTTCTGGGTTTAACATGACATTGCAGTGGGTAAAGTGAATAACCAAATGGAAGATGTATTTACTGTATGTATGAACTTTTAATCTTGTTATGCTTTTTGAATTTTTCTGTAAAGTAATTATTGGTAGTTACTTGTTTTTGTTTTGTGTTTTAACTATTGAGAATGAAAAAGTGTTCTTCATATGCAGCCAGACACACAATTATATTGGGTAAGCTAATTTTGAATTTTTATAAAGAGTAGAAGAGAGTGCTTCACATTGCTGTCTGTTTTGAATTATTGTCACTTCTAACTCTTTAAAGAAGCTCAGCTACTTTGCCTTAATTTATTCACTGAAGGATAATGCCAAATGTCTATGTTTTTACTGTGTTGTGAGAGAGGTTTACAACACTATTTCAGAGCAGAAGAAGGGTACTCAATGTTAAATGATGAGAGTGGAGTGAATGGTGGTTTGAGTTGCACAGCAAAGTTATTTTGGTTTATTCTTTTAGCAGTTTAACAGTAGTGCAAGGTGTCACTGGCAGAGAACCAAATAATTTTTATTTCCGTTTCAGCTCAAGTCACAGTGTTCTTACTGAGGCTAAATTTGGGTCAAGAGAAGGCAGTGAATGCAAGCTAAAACACTACTCTGACAGCATGGTAGGTGTCATTGAGTACACTAGTCACCCCATACTGTATGTGTGTGTGTAGTACAAAATAAACTTTTCACTTTGAGAAACAAAATTGCATACTGCAATATTGAGTTTGTAACTATGAAAATTATTTTCAGTTGATTAAAAAATTTTGCTTAATGTTTTTATTTTAGATGTTTTAGGAAAATCTTTTATAGTTTATCATTTAGAATCATTATTTAACTGATGATTTAAGTCTATTTTTTAAGTGTTGAAAATAAACAATAGTTTGTCAAGCCCTGAAAATAGCTTTAACTGTATTTAAAACTAAAAAAACAATTATGGTGGAGCTGTGGTAATGCTACTGCCTTGCAATAAGGAGTTTATGGGTTTGTGTCGCAGGTCCTCCCTGTGTGAAGGCACTTTGAGCAGTGAGAAAAGAGCTATATAAATGGTGGTGTTGTTGTTATTATTATTATTCAATAATAGCAGGTATATCCTTGTGTAAAAAAAACAGTAACTCATTTAGTTTGATTTTTTTTTCTGCTGTCTTTATTTTTGCCTCTCATTGCTCTCTATTTTTAACTCTGACATGTGACATGACAAGCTGAAACTGTATTTAAATTGACAAAGAGGACGGTTTCTTTCTCAAAGATTGATTATTTATAAATACAGACTCCACACAGACAACAGCTGGGAGCAGGATTCAAATCCAGGATACTGACTCTGTGAGGTGGCAGCAGCACTAAAGTGCTGCCTCATATATACTACCAGTAATACAGATATTTAACAATTCTTAAACATACATTTCAGATCTGCTTGCTTTAAATTTAATTTCAGTTTTATTTGGGATGGCATTGTAATCAAATACTATGCTTGTAAAATATTAATTTTGATTTGTTTGTTTTTTTTTTTTTAGTAGTTGGCTTACAACTCAAGGTATTCCATTAATTTATTTTCAAACACAGTTTGCATATGTGTTTAAGAAAGTTATTTGTCTGCTTTATCTAATTATGTAATCTGGTACGTGCACACACTTCCATATAATTTACTTCTCATTGGTTCTAACATTGTTCATGAACATTGCAAATTGATGTTTTAAAACTGTCATGACCTGTATTGAAAGTGAGGAAGAAAAAACATTAGATATACTATACATAATGAGTGGATACAGACACTAGTGAAAGTCACCCATACTATCACATTTATTCTCAAAAAGGGATACTAGGTATGTATAATCACAGATCACTGTAAATTATTACACGTTTTGGTAGCAAATCAGAAAAGCTTAATTTTTACTATAAAAGTTATTCTTGTCCCTCCTGAGCTGTCCTAGTGCCACTGCATATGTACTGTAAAAAGTTTGCTGCAGTATTTTGCTCTTTAGCTGTTCAGAGCACTGATTGGGCAAATTGCTGTTTCTAATCCAGAGTATTACCTGACACTAATAAGCCCAAACATGATCTGCTGATGATGATGACAGATTAATTTTAAATTGCTCTTTGATTAAAAGAAAAGAAAAATAAAGAGTTCCTTATAACAAGTATTATATGTAAATGTTTGCATTTTTGTACAGTCAGCCCAAGTTGCCTTCTCTGCTCTCCTTTGGTTCGAAAATGTAACTGTCAGTCACTAGAAAAAACTTTTTTAAAATTATTTTTTAAGGTTTAATTCAGATTTTAAATTGCAGGTGTTGAGGAAACAAGCTAAAAATGGAAATGGGTCTGAATACAACGGGATCATTCCCAGACAAAATCATATGGACAAGTGGGCACAGGACAAGAACAAAAATCCAGGGAAAACTGTAAACAGACAAGTGTAATTGTAATTCAGTTGTGCAGAGAAGTGTTGGAACAAAAAGACACCACTGATTATGGCCCTTTCAGCTTCTGGTGGTTCACTTTTAAAACTAAAACGAAGACCTGTGTCCAAAGACACAGTACTTCTGGGGATACAGGGATATGCAGTCCATTTAATTAACGCTGCTACAGCGTACTCGGCAGTTTTCAGCAATAGATTGCAAAACTTCTTTTCAATTATTGATGACAAACCCACAAAAAGATAATCTGTGAATTTTACACCTGCAAAATCACAAGGGCTGACCTACAATCGTTTGTGACAGCCCTAATAAATATACACTCTCAATATTAGAATACCGAAGCGCCAGATGTTTTTGAAGGATGTGATTGCACTATGAATATGCTTTACATCAACACTGTAATGTGCCATGATGTCTTAGGCCTGTGCTTTCTTTTATTGCCTGCAGATCTGCTCTTATAATTAGCAGCTGCACTGTTTATGGAGTGAAAACATAATTTTATATGTCCTCTAAGAAAATTTAGGACACTATAACAGCATTGTGGCTACAGATTCCAAATTTCTGTTAAACGAGTCTAACTAATAACCCTAGCCTGGAAACATCACTTGCTAAACAACTTACAATCTTGTTCATCAAAACCTTTTTAAAAATTACACTATAAAAGTGATGATCATTTTTTTTCCTTCTCCTCGAAATGCATATATATGAGTAAGAGATGGACATTAATTGTTTTTCTGTTTGTTTAATTCGAACCATTTGGAACAACTACAAGATAAAATTTGGAAAACTATCTCTCCTTCTTAATAATGTTATTTCATAAATGTAGCCAAAAGCTAATCAACAGGACATGAGGGAAGGATGCTAAATGTTTCAAATATATTTTTCCATTATTATTATTATACAGTGCATCCGGAAAGTATTCACAGCGCATCACTTTTCCCACATTTTATGTTACAGCCTTATTCCAAAATGGATTAAATTCATCTTTTTCCTCAGAATTCTACACACAACACCCCATAATGATAACGTGAAAAAAGTTTACTTGAGGTTTTTGCAAATTTATTAAAAATAAAAAAAACTGAGAAAGTACATGTACATAAGTATTCACAGCCTTTGCTCGATACTTTGTCGATGCACCTTTGGCAGCAATTACAGCCTCAAGTCTTTTTGAATATGATGCCACAAGCTTGGCACACCTATCCTTGGCCAGTTTTGCCCATTCCTCTTTGCAGCACCACTCAAGCTCCATCAGGTTGGATGGGAAGCGTCGCTGCACAGCCATTTTAAGATCTCTCCAGAGATGTTCAATCGGATTCAAGTCTGGGCTCTGGCTGGGCCACTCAAGGACATTCACAGAGTTGTCCTGAAGCCACACCTTTGATATCTTGGCTGTGTGCTTAAGGTCGTTGTCGTGCTGAAAGATGAACCCGTCGCCCCAGTCTGAGGTCTGGAGCAGGTTTTCATCCAGGATGTCTCTGTACATTGCTGCAGTCATCTTTCCCTTTATCCTGACTAGTCTCCCAGTTCCTGCTGCTGAAAAACATCTCCACAGCATGATGCTGCCACCACCATGCTTCACTGTGCGGATGGTATTGGCCTGGTGATGAACGGTGCCTGGTTTCCTCCAAAATTGATGCCTGGCATTCACACCAAAGAGTTCAATCTTTGTCTCATCAGACCAAGCGTGGCTTCCGTCTGGCCACTCTATCATACAGGCCTGATTGGTGGATTGCTGCAGAGATGGTTGTCCTTCTGGAAGGTTCTCCTCTCTCCACAGAGGACCTTTGGAGCTCTGACAGAGTGACCATCGGGTTCTTGGTCACCTCCCTGACTAAGGCCCTTCTCCCCCGATCACTCAGCTTAGATGGCCGGCCAGCTCTAGGAAGAGTCCTGGTGGTTTCGAACTTCTTCCACTTACGGATGATGGAGGCCACTGCGCCTCGGAGGTCTACAGACAATTCCTTTGACTTCAAGCTTGGTTTGTGCTCTGACATGAACTGTCAACTGTGGGACCTTATATAGACAGGTGTGTGCCTTTCCAAATCATGTCCAGTCAACTGAATTTACCACAGGTGGACTCCAATTAAGCTGCAGAAACATCTCAAGGATGATCAGAGGAAACAGGATGCACCTGAGCTAAATTTTGAGCTTAATGGCAAAGGCTGTGAATACTTATGTACCTGTGCTTTCTCAATTTTTTTATTTTTAATAAATTTGCAAAAACCTCAAGTAAACTTTTTCATGTTGTCATTATGGGGTGTTGTGTGTAGAATTCTGAGGAAAAAAATGAATTAAATCCATTTTGGAATAAGGCTGTAACATAACAAAATGTGGAAAAAGTGATGCGCTGTGAATACTTTCCGGATGCACTGTAAATGCAGCCACTAATGTTCATGTAGCAATGGCAAAACGTAAAGAATTTTATAAGATATTAACTAACTTATTCTCTGCATGTCTTGGCACTGCACAGTCATGGCCAAAATTATTGGCACCCCTGGAATTTTCCCAGAAAATGCACCATTTCTCCCAAAAAATTGTTGCAATTACAAAGTGTTTTGGTATACACGTGTTTATTTCCTTTATGTGCAATGGAACAACACAAAAAACAGAGAAAAAAAGCCAAATCTGACACCATTTCACACAAAACTCAAAAACCGGGCTGGACAAAATTATTGGCACCATCAACTTAATATTTGGTTGCATGCCCTTTGTAAAAAAATAACTGAAATCAAGCACTTCCTATAACCATCAACAAGCTTGTTACACCTCTCAACTGGAATTTCTGACCACTTTTCTTTTGCAAACTGCTCAGGGTCTCTCAGATTTGAAGGGCGCCTTCTCCCAACAGCAATTTTGAGATCTCTCCATAAGTGTTCAATCGGATTTAGATCCAGACTCATTGCTTGCCACTTCAGAACTCTCCAGCGCTTTGTCTTCAACCATTTCTGGGTGCTTTTAGAGGTATGTTTGGGGTCATTGTCCTGCTGGAACACCCATGACCTCTGACACAGACCCACCTTTCTGACACTGGGCCCTACATTGCGCCCCAATATCTTTTGGTAGTCTTCAGATTTCATGATGCCTTGCACACAGTCAAGGCATCCAGTGCCAGAGGCAGCAAAACATCCCCAAAACATCTTAGAACCTCCACCATGTTTGACTGTAGGTACTGTGTAAGTACTAAGTAGTACTAAGTAGGCCTCATTCCGTTTTCTGTAAACAGTAGAATGATGAGCTTTACCAAAAAGCTCTACCTTGGTCTCATCTGTCCACAAGACGTTCGCCCAGAAGGATTTTGGCTTCCTCAAGTACATTTTGGTAAACTCCAGTCTGGCTTTTTTATGTTTCTTTGTCAGCAGTGGTGTCCTCCTGGCTCTCCTGCCATAGCGTTTTGTTTCATTCAGATGTCGACGGATAGTTCAAGCTGACACTGTTGCACCCTGAGTCTGCAGAACAGCTTGAATATGTTTTGAAGCTGATTGGGGCTGTTTATCCACCATACTGACTATCCTTCGTTGCAGTCTTTATCAATTTTTCTCTTCCGTCCATGTCCAGGGAGATTAGCTACAGTGCCATGTGTTGTGAACTTCTTGATTATGTTGCGCACAGTGGACAAAGGAACATGAAGATCTCTGGAGATGGACTTGTAGCCTTGAGATTGTTGATATTTTTCCACAGTTTTTGTTCTCAAGTCCTCAGACAATTCTCTGCTCTTCTTTCTGTTCTCCATGCTTAATGTGGTACACTCAGACACACAACAGAAAGGTTGAGTCAATTTTTCTCCATTTTAACTGGCTTCCGGTGTGATTGCTATATTGCCAGCACCTGTTTCTTGCCAAAGGTGAGTTCAAACGAGCCTCATATGCTTGAAATAAAACTATTTACCCACAATTTTGAAAAGGTGCCAATAATTTTGTCCGGCCCATTTTTGGAATTCTGTGTGACATGATGTCAGATTTGGCTTTTTTCTGTTTTTTTGTATTGTTCCAATGTACATAAAGGAAAAAAACATGTGTATACCAAAACTTTTGTAATTGCAACAATTTTCTGGGAGAAATGGTGCATTTTCTGGGGAAAATGCCAGGGGTGCCAATAATTTCGGCCATGACTGTATTTATAGTGCCACATTTTTCATTTCACAATGTTATACAATTGCAGGTTTCAGTGAACTAAGACACAGTTGCATAGCCTGCTCTGACATTAGTTTGTTAATTGCCACATTTTTCAAAACACCTGCTTTATCATGATATCACTTTTTAAAGTTGTTAGGTTCCATTTTCCGTGAACGTTATAAATGCCATTAGTGTATGAGTTCATCACCCATGAGAAAGCTAATTGGAAGGATAACCTTTGCTGTCACTTTTGTAACAAGAATTGATTCTTTAACATGGCTTGTTACATTAGATTGAGCATGTATTTTCCAGCAATAACCAGATACGTTTGCATAAAAGCCACTAGATGGTCCTGAGTACTATTTAACTATCAGTCTATAGTTCTTCATTAAAAAGTATGCTATTTAATATAATGAATGTAATTAACATGTAGGTGAATGTGAACCAGTACAAATACTTTGTCTTCACTTTAAATCCTGATTTGACCTTTTTTATTTCTATACACCACACCTGTTGCAGAATTGTCCCTTATAGTCTGCTTTGACTTTATACTACCACCATCATGAACCTTCATCTAATAAGCTGCCTAACAGATGGAGAAATATATATGATTTTTGGGAAAGATCGCCTACCCCTAATTTGACTAATAAAGTTTTCAAATTTATGTAGGATTCATTAACCCTTTGGTAAGCTACTTGGAAAGGGGTTGCGAGCGACCGGTAGCTTGCGAGCGATGTGTTGGAGACCCCTGTACTACACTATTGGCATGTAGACTTATCTTGTCCAACTGGAAGAATCATAACTCTCCTTTTTTAAGTCAGTGGTTAACTGATGTTATATAATCTGAAATTGGAAAAAATCAAATTCTCACATAGAGGATCTGTATAAAACTTTTTCAAAACATGGCAGGGTCTAATCAATAACATTTTAGAACAAACATTTTAATTGAGGAAGCAGATTCTCTCCCCTGTTTTACTCTATTTTTTATTAATTTATTAATTTATCTATTTATTATTTTTACCAGTTTAAAGTTTTACTCTGCTGGTCTAGCTCTCTTTCTCATGGGTGGGGGTTGATTTGTTTTGAACCAACTTTGTAAAAATTTACTTATTTGTATGGAATGTTATTCGATTTTAATAAAATCCAAAAAATAAAAAAGCATGTAGTGATTTACACACATAGAGTACATATAAGAACACATAGAATACAAAGCATGTAACATGCTACTTTAGTTACGATGGGATTTGAGAAACTAGTAAATTAAACGATTTTAAGATGAAGTTTGACGTTCTACTTTAATGACAAAATAAACTACATGATAGACGATTGAGTTGACATTTCAACCTTTCCCCCCCCCCCCCCCCGTGTCCCTGTGTTTTTTTTTTTTCTTTTCTTTTCTCTGTACCCTAATACGCTTCCATATGACTCTCAGACGGTGGGCTGTGACTCGCCTTTTCACGACGACTTAGATATCTGAGTACTTCTTATTTATTTCAGGTCCTATGCGACTTTCTACACTTGAACTTTCTAGCTTCAAAGGTCTATGTCAAGGGACACATAGAGAATAGTGAAATCCTTCCCAACGAGGAACTTGAAGATCTGTCGAAGTCCTCTACAGAAGATGATAATGATGCAGAAGATGTTAAGAAGGCTGACGTGTAATATGTAGTTAGTAGGCATGTAACTGTTCAAAAAGGTCACAGTTTGGTTCACACTATGGTTTGACCATCACAGTTCAGTACGTTTTTGGTACATTGAGATTTAAGCAACAAAAAATGTAAATGCAAAGGGCTAGGTTTCTTTTAATTTATTTTGCATAAACAGAAGTAAAAGTTACCATCTACTAACCCCTGAGGTTGTTTAGTTGATAGCTATCAGCCTGTAGTGTATTAAGCTGTAAACCCATAACACACACTCTTGCGTACATTTTTATGTATGGCTTATAAAAAACAGTAACATCTTGTGTTAATAAAATAAAACATCCTTCACTAGTAAAGAGTGATAGAGATAGCAGGTTACAGTCAAGCATCATTTTGCCAACTTGCAACTTTGGTTACTTATTTATAAAAATAAGAAAGTAACACCTTTTCGTGTATTACGTAGTGTAAATGGCAAACAAGTTCAACATATACAGAAAACTGCACACGGGATGGAATATTGTAGCGAGGCTGGAGCAATTTTACTAAATACCTGAAGCTGGGGTCTTCTACCATGGATATGGCTGCATAGCTGATGAAATGTAATTACCAATTGCTTCTGTAATTTTTTTTGGCTCTGTCTGCAGTTGCATATAGAAACTGCTTAAAAAACCTGGGGTCAGTAGTCTCCACTCCCCCAGCTGTGGTAATTGGAACATATGGGTTTTGCTGCAGAATATGCGTTAGCATGTTTGATTTGTTTCTACACACATGCCCTACAGCAGCATGTTTGATTTGTTTCTACACACATGCCCTACAGCTGATGAACAACATCGACACACCGTCCTAATTCGATCTGCTTCTCATTCTCCGTTGCTATCATAATTCTCTGGGATCCCAACATGTTCCCACACAGCTGATTTAAAAGAAGCAGGCAGGTGTTTCAACTCATCAGTGGAATATACACTCACCATAGGGTGACTGATTTCGTGAGACACCAATCAGCTTGTGGCTAAATTTGATAGAGGCTTACAATTTAAGGTTTCTGTGATGGAACTCATGCTTGTAAATTTGGTTCTGCATTACGTTAACCAATCTTCGCATATTCACTGCATATTCACTGCACGACTGCATGTACCAAACCATAACACCCATACAGTGATGGTTTGTATGAATACACATACCATTAAGCCCTTGTAATTAGGCATACGATGGTTGCATCTATATTGAACATGGACAGACTTTTTTTTCTTGTCATTTTTTCCCTAAACAATAAAGTACAGTATAACAGTTATTCACATAGCATTTACATTAGATTTATAATACTTAATATAAAGGTGATTTAAAGTATACAGGAGGATATGGGCAGGTAATATGCAAATACTAAGGTATTTTAGTTTATAGGAATAACTTGGGCATCCATGATTTTGGTGTCAGTGTGAGGTCTTGGTACTGGACCCCCATGGATACAGGGGGCCAACTGTGTTTATATTTTATATTGTATTACAGAAAATGGCACAATATTGTTTACTTCAGTAAATGGAGACCCTCTAGTCAAAAGCCATTAAATGGGATTTCTGTCTTTGTTATGGTATCAAAAAGTCTTGCTGTATTGGTATCAAATATTGTGATGAGAGAGGCTCGTGGCATTCTAAATTTTAAATAAACAATCTGTCGTCCTGGATCGTGCTGACTCTATATGGGTACAGCAGTAAATGACTGACTATATGTACCAGGGAAAATCTGTTTGATTATGCCTGCTCTACATCTTGTGATAACAACTTACTTAATGACCCGTTTTCTCCCGGTCAATACTTATTTAACTAGTGGAACTTACCCTGCAGCTATTTCTATTCAAGGGTGATCAAGAGGTTGAGAGCCTGAAGCTGAAAAGAGTATTCTACACTGATGATTTTTTAAGTGGCCAGAGGTTAGCTTCTTTGTGCTATATATATGTAAAAATACACATATTGTAGCATTTGTGATTTATAGTAGATGTTTCTTGTTGCAGAGGTAAGTAAAGATGGATGTTGAAAACCACCAATCAAGTTTTTTTTTTTTTGGCTATCATTCAGTTTCTACCACTAGAGAACAATTTGCTATTTTGATTCATTCCTGCCTACTTAATGAGTACCAAGACCAATCTCCTTCATATGCCACAGTTTTACTGACTTGTGACAGACAGTAAAGAAAAACAAAAAGGACTGAGAGGTACACATTTGTCAAAACAAATCTTGGTCAGAACCATAAGTCAAACCAATCTTTCATCAGAGCCAGTAAAGAAACCAAAAATCTAATTTCGGGAACCAGAGCAAGAAATTTGTTTCTAGGAAGTCAATAAGTGGAAAATAAAATTGCAAAGGAAATGTTTATTTGTTTGTTTATTGTCTACAAATTCATATAGGGAATAGCTGCCAGAGGCAACCTTTTGACTCTTTAAAGTGATTGACACCCAGTGTTGTGACTTTTGTGACCACGCCCCTGACGTCATGATGACTGGGTCGCCAATCAAAGAAAATAAAGATGGTTTCGCAGCAAGATTCTAAAAATATTAAACGTTGTCTAATCTACTTTAAATGCAACAGTTAACATTCATTATACATTACGATTTATGAATAGATGGATACATATTTGCTTTTTCAAGCTGATAAATATTCCAGAGGCATATGCAAGTAAAAGAAGAATGGGATGAGGTGATCAGTGGAGTCTTTCTTTCTAATTTATTTTAATAATGTTCATGGTGATATATGGAGTATACTTTGTAGTTTGCAGATAACCCAAAAATTAAAGGAGTAACAAATCTCCAGGATTTTTTTTTCTCACTTGCATCTTACTCAGCGCCACGTTAATGCAGTGGCTAGAGCTGCTGTCTATACTCTGTTGACATGCTAGTAAACCTGACCTTTTCTTATGGATCACGTGTCCTGGTTTGAATCCAGCAACCAGTTTACTGTCTGTATTGTGTTTGCAAATTTCCTCACATCTGCCTGGATTTCTTTCCCAAGGTAATCTATTTTTTCTTCCATACCACAGCATTTTTCAAGTTAATTTTCAGTTCTAAGTTGGCACTGTCAAATGCTGGTTTCTACCTTTTGCCTGATGTTGTCTGGAGAAGCTCTACACCCCTACATTTCTGAATTGGATTAGCTTGGCTTGAGAGTATTATATATTTAAATAAGCAACAATTAGATTCAAGTCCAACATTTCTGGATTTGCAAAGTCTCTGATTTCAGAGAAGTAGGTAGGCAGCCAAAGAAATGTGACTGAAATATCATTTCTGCATGTTATCCCTTGTTTAACATCTTGGTGCTTGTTAAAATATTTTATGTTGATGCAATTAGTGTGCAACATGATACACAAGGTTATGTTCATACTATGACTTAGTTTGGTAAGTGAGGGTTTTATTTGGGCAAAACTGTTTTTAAATTATATCATTACATATAGTGCATCTGGAAAGTATTCACAGCACATCACTTTTTCCACATTTTGTTATGTTACAGCCTTATTCCAAAATGGATTTAATTTATTTTTTTCCTCAGAATTCTACACACAACACCCCATAATGACAACGTGAAAAAAGTTTACTTGAGGTTTTTGCATATTTATTAAAAATAAAAAAATTGAGAAAGCATAGGTACATAAGTATTCACAGCCATTGCCGTTAAGCTCAAAATTGAGCTCAGGTGCATCCTGTTTCCCCTGATCATCCTTGAGATGTTTCTGCAGCTTAATTGGAGTCCACCTATGGTAAATTCAGTTGATTGGACATGATTTGGAAAGGCACACACCTGTCTATATAAGGTCCCACAGTTGACAGTTCATGTCAGAGCACAATCCAAGCATGAAGTCAAAGGAATTGTCTGTAGACCTCCGAGACAGGATCGTCTCGAGGCACAAGTCTGGGGAAGGTTACAGAAAAATTTCTGCTCCTTTGAAGGTCCCAATGAGCGCAGTGGCCTCCATCATCCGCAAGTGGAAGAAGTTTCAAACCACCAGGACTCTTCCTAGAGCTGGCCGGCCATCTAAACTGAGCGATCAGGGAGGTGACCAAGAACCCGATGGTCACTCTGTCAGAGCTCCAGAGGTCCTCTGTGGAGAGAGGAGAACCTTCCAGAAGGACAACCATCTCTGCAGCAATCCACCAATCAGGCCTGTATGGTAGAGTAGCCAGACGGAAGCCATTCCTTAGTAAAAGGCACGTGGAAGCCCGCCTGGAGTTTGCCAAAAGGCACCTGAAGGACTCTCAGACCATGAGAAACAAAATTCTCTGGCCTGATGAGACAAAGATTGAACTCTTTGGTGTGAATGCCAGGTATCACGTTTGGAGGAAACCAGGCACCGCTCATCACCAGGCCAATACCATCCTTACAGTGAAGCATGGTGGTGGCAGCATCATGCTGTGGGGATGTTTTTCAGCGGCAGGAACTGGGAGACTAGTCAGGATAAAGGGAAAGATGACTGCAGCAATGTACAGAGACATCCTGGATGAAAACCTGCTCCAGAGCATTCTTGACCTCAGTCTGGGGCGACAGTTCATCTTTCAGCACGACAACGACCTTAAGCACACAGCCAAGATATCAAAGAGGAATGGGCGAAACTGGTCAACGATAGGTGTGCCAAGCTTGTGGCATCATTTTCAAAAATACTTGAGGCTGTAATTGCTGTCAAAGGTGTATCGACACAGTATTGAGCAAAAGCTGTGAATACTTATGTACATGTGATTTCTCAGTTTTTTTTATTTTTAATAAATTTGCAAAAACCTCAAGTAAACTTTTTTCACGTTGTCATTATGGGGTGTTGTGGGTAGAATTCTGAGGAATAAAATGAATTTAATCCATTTTGGAATAAGGCTGTAACATAAAATGTGGAAAAAGTGATGCGCTATGAATACTTTCCGGATGCACTGTAACCAGCTAATGTATCAATTTAAGCATCAGATAACCGTTACGTTGCAGACCACCTGAGTGAAGCCCATTGAGTGTTGGACCAGTAATTCACAACCTTGTACTTGTAGATTCAGTAAACCATTAGGCAGTGTTTATTCTGAAGGGTTTTTCATTATAGAGAACTCTTGTTTGATTTGTGTGTTTGTCATCTTCATATTTTAAATATGAAAGAAATCAACCTTTGAGTTTTGTCTTTAGTATGTTATACATTTTGTAAGTTCATTTCAGGTTTATTTCTTTCTTTAGCAGATTTCTTTTTATTTATTTCAGGAGAAAGGTAATAAAAGGGAATTTAAGTTTTCTGTCTGACTTATTTGCATGCAGTCACCTCAAAAACAGGAAACCACAGTTACCTTGGCCATTCATAAAATACTTTAGTCTAATACAGGCTTTAAACTTCAAATCAGTTTAGTATGTAAGTAAGCCTGTGTGATCTTTATATTCAATAACTTTTTTTTTTTTAATCTGTTTTTCCCTACCTTCAGGACACATTTTTCTTCATCTGAGGTGATAATAAGCCAGTTAACAAGTGATGTCTTTTTTTTTTTTTTGACTAAGTTGTTTTTTTGTTTAAGCTGATGATTTGATAGATTAGGCTACCACATCTTAAGGATATTTTGAGACTAAACATTGTGAAAGTTTGTACATTTCAGCGTATCGAATTGAGTAGACATCATATTACAAAAAAATAAAAAAAATAATTAATTTAACACAATAATGTAGGAAATACAAAACAGGTAGTATCTGTCAGCTTTAAATTGGCCTAATGATATATTACAACATCATTTTAATGAGTACAGAGTATTACACCTCAGAAAGGACATGCAGTCCTATAATAGGCTTGCCAAAGTATAGTTGTCATAATTAGTAACTTATATTTATTATTTATTAAAAATTGTTTGTTAAACTTCATGTGTAGCATGTTGACCCGGCACTGCTCTCTGTACAGGTCCAATGAGTTAGAGATAATTGCTTGCTTGAAAATATCTCATAATTCACATAATTTATCATCATCTATAGCTGTTACTTCATTTGCTTCATTTTGTAATCAGAATTATTTTAATAATTTAAATAGAAGACTGATCACAGCAGTAATGAGTCCTGAGGATCCTCATTTTTTGATAAAAAAAGCAAACTTTTTTGTGCTCATTAGGTATAATGTAATAAATAATCTCTAAAGAGTTAATCTAGTTTAAATAAAATTTTATAAAGCACATTTTTCATTATTCAAGTTGGATAGTACAGTATATAGGGAACCTTGTTCTTATAGTGGATCAAGTTGTTACATGCTGATCAGGAGAAATAAAATGATACAATTACTGTATTATTGAGGGATTTCTGAGACTTACCAAGTCCATTACTAGTTTGTTCTACCTGTACACCTTAAGATTACCATACACACACTTGGAGATGCTGTTTACACAACTACGTATGAGTGATGCTCTATTGCCAGTTACTCTGTAATATTTCACATAGGATTCTTTCCACATAATTACTGTATATTAGAGTGATTCTTTCAAGCTTGTCATTTCTCAGTACTCCACATAGAGACTCGCTATCACCCGCACTAACAAATCTACGGGTGTCCCAGAGACATACAATGGCTCAACACTCTTTTGGATATATTCCACTTGCCAACCAACTGGGGGTCAGTCTTCTTATGCAATGGTTCTATTAATATGTGATCCCCTCAGCCTTGATAAACCCTTTGTGCAAGAAAGTATTAATCTTCCCATACAATGTCCCCTAGTATTTATTTCAATCACTGAAGATATAAATAGGTATTGAAATGTCAACCATGCACATATTAAAGTATAATAATAAAATTAAAAGAAGGTGTGAAAATAAAATAAGATGGATTACAGTAGTCTGGATATACACTTAGAAAAACCTACTGAAGGTCATTAATGTCAAGGATGGATCTTGCCTGGGCAGCTTTTTAATTTAGCAATCTGTGTGATCTGTAAGTTCCAGTTGAAGTCAGAAGTCTGCATACACATAGCATGAATCCTTTAGAACTCACTTTATAACCCCTCCATGGATTTTATACTAAAAAAACTATACATTTAGCATATTGTTTAAGACATTTACTTTGTGCAGGGAAAAAGTAATTCTTTCCAACAATGTTCACAGACACAGTTATTTCACTTTTTATTGACTATCGCAATTCCAGTGGGTCTGACTTCTGCCTTCAACTGCACATTCACTCACTCTTTCTCGATGTGTCTTGGTCTCTGACGTTGCTTCCTACATCATTCGGCTCCTTTAACTTTGTCATTCAGATGGAACATTGTTTATGTAGAAATTCTATGTGGGGGCTTCAGGGCATGTGACATTAAATATATTTGATTGGCTGGCTGCTGTCATGATGGATGGGTCTGCTGAAATTCTTTGAACTGTGTGTATCCATTTTATTGTCAAATTGAAAACCAACTAAAACAAATGTAGTCCTGTGACATTCACACTGTTTTCCATTACCAAGTTATAAACTGACTGAAACAGCTTTTAATCCTGTGGCATTCATACTGGTTTTTCGTTCCCACTAGCATTAAGTTATAAACTGACTCAAACAGATGCATTCAAGTTTTTAATTAGTGGTGCAATACAGGAAGAATGTATAAGAGAAAAACACTTCAATGTTATTTTTCCAAAAATTGTGATTTGAAATCTTTTCTGGTCCACACCTTATTATGTGGGTGCATTCACATATTTTTTCTCCTCAGTAATCATGGACCCACAAAAACTCAGTGATAGTGATAGTATAACCAGCTGCATCCAGTGTCTATGAAGATGTCAGCACATTTCAATCAGTGCAGGAGAAGCCCTCTTGTAACTGCTGTGACCTTGCTGGTAATTTTTTTATGCATGGCTGGTTTTTCCTGTTTCAGTTTCCAGTTGTATTTTGGTAGTAAGTGAATAGTGTTGTGGTCAGACACACATATGGCTGCTCAGCAAAATGGTCTGTAAGCTCCAAATGTTTCCATAAGTTTGTCTAGTGTGTTGCTCCCTCAAGTATTAATAATAATATATTGATGGTGGTGGGGAAACACCAATTCCAGTTTAAATTGACATAGCCCATTACAAGTTTGGATGAACAGAATAATTTAGTTTCTAGTTTTTGTATAGTTAAATTGTTTCAGTGGCAGCTGCCACTTTAGTCTTGGTATGTTAAAAACAAGTAAAATGCAATAATCAGATTTCCTGATTGTTCATAGAGGTACAGTGGTGTGAAAACTATTTGCCCCCTTCCTGATTTCTTATTCTTTTGCATGTTTGTCACACAAAATGTTTCTGATCATCAAACACATGTAACCATTAGTCAAATATAACACAAGTAAACACAAAATGCAGTTTTTAAATGATGGTTTTTATTATTTAGGGAGAAAATAAATCCAAACCTACATGGCCCTGTGTGAAAAAGTAATTACCCCCTTGTTAAAAAATAACCTAACTGTGGTGTATCACACCTGAGTTCAATTTCCGTAGCCACCCCCAGGCCTGATTACTGCCACACCTGTTTCAATCAAGAAATCACTTAAATAGGAGCTGCCTGACACAGAGAAGTAGACCAAAAGCACCTCAAAAGCTAGACATCATGCCAAGATCCAAAGAAATTCAGGAACAAATGAGAACAGAAGTAATTGAGATCTATCAGTCTGGTAAAGGCTATAAAGCCATTTCTAAAGCTTTGGGACTCCAGCGAACCACAGTGAGAGCCATTATCCACAAATGGCAAAAACATGGAACAGTGGTGAACCTTCCCAAGAGTGGCCGGCCGACCAAAATTACCCCAAGAGCACAGAGACGACTCATCCGAGAGGTCACAAAAGACCCCAGGACAACGTCTAAAGAACTGCAGGCCTCACTTGCCTCAATTAAGGTCAGTGTTCACGACTCCACCATAAGAAAGAGACTGGGCAAAAATGGCCTGCATGGCAGATTTCCAAGACGCAAACCACTGTTAAGCAAAAAGAACATTAGGGCTCATCTCAATTTTGCTAAGAAACATCTCAATGATTGCCAAGACTTTTGGGAAAATACCTTGTGGACTGATGAGACAAAAGTTGAACTTTTTGGAAGGCAAATGTCCCGTTACATCTGGCGTAAAAGGAACACAGCATTTCAGAAAAAGAACATCATACCAACAGTAAAATATGGTGGTGGTAGTGTGATGGTCTGGGGTTGTTTTGCTGCTTCAGGACCTGGAAGGCTTGCTGTGATAGATGGAACCATGAATTCTACTGTCTACCAAAAAATCCTGAAGGAGAATGTCCGGCCATCTGTTCGTCAACTCAAGCTGAAGCGATCTTGGGTGCTGCAACAGGACAATGACCCAAAACACACCAGCAAATCCACCTCTGAATGGCTGAAGAAAAACAAAATGAAGACTTTGGAGTGGCCTAGTCAAAGTCCTGACCTGAATCCAATTGAGATGCTATGGCATGACCTTAAAAAGGCGGTTCATGCTAGACAACCCTCAAATAAAGCTGAATTACAACAATTCTGCGAAGATGAGTGGGCCAAAATTCCTCCAGAGCGCTGTAAAAGACTCATTGCAAGTTATCGCAAACGCTTGATTGCAGTTATTGCTGCTAAGGGTGGCCCAACCAGTTATTAGGTTCAGGGACCAATTACTTTTTCACACAGGGCCATGTAGGTTTGGATTTTTTTTTCTCCCTAAATAATAAAAACCATCATTTAAAAACTGCATTTTGTGTTTACTTGTGTTATATTTGACTAATGGTTAAATGTGTTTGATGATCAGAAACATTTTGTGTGACAAACATGCAAAAGAATAAGAAATCAGGAAGGGGGCAAATAGTTTTTCACACCACTGTATCTCAAAGACACTTGAGCTTGTCAATTTTGTTGTGTACAGGCTATGTGTAGCTCATAGTGATCATTGCCAGTAGCACTTTAAAACTTCATCTCAGTCTAATTGAAAATCTACCTTTGTTTTCTTGCTTAGACAGTTTTGAAACTTTGTTTTTCTCCATTTGTAGCATTTAAAGAGGCCTTACTTGTACCTGGTCTTATTGATAGTAGCACATTATGGCTGTAGATGAACCATGCCAGCTACATCTCAGTTCTGTGTAGGTCTGGGGTGGGCAAAGTCAGTCCTGGAGGGCTGCAGTGGCTGCAGGTTTTTGTTCCAACCCAGTTACTTAATTAGAAAACAATCCTTGCCAAAAATGTAATTTCATGGCTTGTTAGTGCTTGTTAAACCTGCCATTTCAGGTCATTCTCCTGCCTTAAATGTTTTTGTTCCTTTTTAAGGATATCATCCAAATAATTTGAAGTTTAAAACAGATGAGTAATTCTCAGTCCTTCACTTTTTTATCTTCACTTTCCTTCCAAGTATTTAATTAAACCAAATAGTGCACAATAAATACACACAGGTGTAAATGGAAAAGTGCTGGTTTCCTTTGTCTTTTGCATCTTATTGCTAATATAATTAAAAACCAAGAATACAGCTATTTAAGACTAAAATAAGCAACAATACAATACAGTTTATTTTTGTATAGCCCAAAATCACACAGGAAGTGCCGCAATGGGCTTTAACAGGCCCTGCCTCTTGACAGCCCCCCAGCCTTGACTCCCTGAGAAGACAAGGAAAAACTCCCAAAAAAACCTTGTAGGGAAAAATGGAAGAAACCTCGGGAAAGGCAGTTCAAAGAGAGACCCCTTTCCAGGTAGGTTGGGCGTGCAGTGGGTGTCAAAAGAAGGGGTTCACTGCAAGTATACAGAACAGAACAAATCCTTAATACAGCATAATAATAAAAATTTTAGAAGTACAGAGCAGAATTAAACAGTAGATGATATCACATAATAAGATTTGGATATTTTTAGAGTCCTGGAGACCTCGTCCGTCAAGCTGCCTCCCCATTTGGCCATTCCACGGCTGAAACATTGCTCGGCCAGCCAATCCGATGAAAGGACCCCTCTTTCCCATGATTCCTGTGATCCTCCATCAGGGATGACTTTACCATAGGCAGGCAAACAACTTGGCAGGTGGGCCGTGGCACCAAGTGCCACATTTGAGTACCAAGAAGAGACATAGAATAGATGAGGGTTAGTAACAAATTATAAATATCATGTTACTTATGTTTTAGTGCTAATGACTAACAACAGAGTTGCAGTATGCACAGTTAATCAGCAGCTCTAGTCAGGATATGCTAAACTGAAGTAGTGAGTCTTCAGCTGGGATTTAAAGGCTGGGACTGAAGGGGCATCTCTTATAGAAGCAGGAAGACCATTCCACAGTTTAGGGGCCCTGTAACTAAAAGCTCGACCTCCCACTGTTATTTTATTAATCCTTGGAATCATAAGCAGACCGGCATCTTGAGATCTTAATGTGCGCTCAGGTTTGTAAGTCATGATAAGTTCAGACAAGTAAGCCGGACCTTGGCCATTTAATGCTTTATATGTTAAAAGGAGGATTTTGAAATCTGCCCTAAACTTAACCGGAAGCCAGTGTAAGGATTTAAGAACTGGAGTTATGTGTTCATATTTTCTTGTTCTTGTAATAATTCTTGCAGCCGCATTTTGGATTAACTGGAGGCTGTATAAAGAACAGTTTGAACAGCCAGTGAACACCGCATTGCAGTAGTCAATCCTACTAGAGATAAATGCATGAATTAATTTCTCAGAATCCTATTTATTTAGAAAGCGCCTTAATTTCCTAACATTTTTAAGATGGAAGAAACATGTTTTGGACAACTTTATAATATGTGCTTTAAATGACATGCTAGAATCAAAGATAACTCCTAGATTGCGGGCTGATTCAGTAAAATTAATTGGGATTCCAACTGAGTTAAATGACGACAAAATATTGCTGTGATCAGCGTCATTCCCTCCAACAATCAGCATCTATGTTTTATCTGTATTTAAAGACAAGTAGTTCTCATTCATCCACTCCTTTAATTCACTAACACAACTAATTAAAGACAACATCGGAGAGACTTCATTTGATTTAAATGAAAGGTATAACTGGGTGTCATCTGCATACGAGTTAAAATTAATATTATGTTTCCTAATGAGAGATCCCAGTGGAAGCATGTAAAGTGAAAACAGTAAATGACCCAGTACTGAGCCCTGCGGGACACCATATTGAACTTCTGTGTATAATGGAGTACTGTCAGCACATTTCTGTACATATTGGAATCGATTTGATAAATAAGAACTGAACCAAGCGAGCACGGGGCCTGTAAGCCCAACATCATTTTCTAGCCTGTGCAGTAAAATAGTATGGTCTGTGGTGTCAAATGCTGCACTTAAGTCTAACAACATAATTACAGTGGAGTTTCCTTCATCAGAGGATATCAGAATGTCATTTACAACCCGTGTTAGTGCAGTTTCTGTACTATGACCAGTGCGAAAACCAGACTGGAATTTCTCAAATTGTAATGCGTAAGGTGTGACTGAAGCTGACTGGCGACTACTTTTTTCTAGTATTTTAGAGAGAAATGGTAAATTTGAAATAGACCTATAATTATTTAGTATGTGTGGGTCTAGGTCTGACTTTTTAAGTAAAGGTTTAATGACTGACACTTCTAGTGCATCAGGTACTGTGCCATGCAGTAATGAACTATTGATAACGGTTAGAATAGGCGCTGCAAGAACATCCATTGCACTTTTTACTAGTTTTGTTGGCACTGGATCTAGGGAACAAGTAGAGGGCTTCATTTTAGTAATTAAACTGAAATTAATTAAAGTAATTAAAGTTAAGACTTCCTGCTCAGTTACAGGATTAAAATTACTAAAGTGCTGAATGCAATGTGCGGCAGGGTCTGATAGGCTAGTATTTGGTTTGTACTGTGATGCTGAGATCTGGGATCTTATATTTTCAATGGTCCAAGGCCTTAATAAGTGAGATAACTAAAGTGAAGCAGAAGTGGTACTTGAGAAGTAAGTGCTTCTTATTAAGCAATCGGATTGGAACAAAAATCTGCAGCCCTCCAGGAACAACTTTCCCCACCCTTGGTGTAGGTAGTGTATGTGTGTCCTGGTAGCTTTCACAATTTCAAAAGGCAACTTTGAGAAGAAAGGTGCACTGGCAGATTTATTACATGTATTGTGCTGTAAGAACATCACTGCTGTGTCACACTATTTTGCTGTCAGTATATTTAGTTGTAAGAACTGTTTACTACTAAAAAGTGCTTTATGTGGCCATTTCCCATGGGGAAACTGCAGATTTGATAAATTGATTGAGCAGTGCATTGAAATAGCTTTGTATACTGTACATTATATTTTTTACCAATTCTATTGATTATCACAGCTTTACAGAATAGTATATTATTCTTACTTATTGTTTCATATTAGTCTACTAAGGTTAAATCAGTCAGTCAGTCATTGTCCAACCCGCTATATCCTAACGCAGGTTCACGGGGGTCCGCTGGAGCCAATCCCAGCCAGCCCAGGGCGCAAGGCAGGAACAAACCCCGGGCAGGGCGCCAGCCCACTGTAGTACTAAGGATAAGTGAACCATATTTTTAAGTAATCCTTTTAATGAAGCAGTCTCAGTTGCATGTGGCGCATTATCATAGGCCACAATTGTACTTTACAAAAAGTTGAACATTGGCTGAATGAAACAGGTTGAACTAAGTAACCGTACCTGCAGCACCTAAAATTGACAAGAGATTTTTTTTTTTATCAATCAACTACAACTCCTAGAACCTTCTCTTAAGGTTTACCTTCATGCTTCAGACTTCCTATTGTGCACTCAAATATATATTTTTTTATGTTTAACAATTTGCATTTATTTACATACTATTTCATCTGCCACAATTCTGCAGAAGCCTGTATTCTGTCCTGGTCCATCTGTAATGATTGATCTAATTCTAGATTATTGGCCATTCAACCAAGTTTGAAGTAACACAGCAAGATACTTGAATATCCTTTAAGAAAGAAACTAACACAGTAATAGACCAATTTCTAGTTAAAAAATGTGAAAAGTTTAAGCATCTATCCCAGTGCTTAATTAAACATACTATATATAATAAATAGGTGTTAATGATCAATGAAACAGTTTGTAAGTTACACCAGACTGATTGATTGAAAATGAAATAGCTATGAAAAGAAAATTAAACTCTGCAAGGGATAAGACGATTAAAATGGAAAGGTTGAGGTAGATGTGTTACTTTACCCTGCAAACCTTACACCATGTGCAAAAGTGAGTATAGTGACAAGACACTTAGGTGGTCATCCTGCATCATCAAAGTCTCGCCCAACAAGAAACTTCACAGCAGACAGGTTTCCAGTTGTGCCGTCTAAGCTGTTCTACAGAAGTAAACACAAACAGTCTAGGTTGAGGACAGGAAACACAGTGGTCAGCAATGGAAACTGATTGCAGTGGATGACAAATACATCAAGCTTACGTCCCTTCAAAACTGGAAGATCTTCATAATTATAAGCAGAATATATAACTTCAGTTCTTACCTTCCAATTAGGGCCATTTGAAAATATCACATTTTGGCATTTAAGTACTTCAATAAACTTGCACCACCACCTTTTACCCTATAGAACTTACAAGTGCCTATATTTTATAGTGTACATTCTAAAAATTCTAATAATAAATAGATGTGGGGCCTTTACCTATATGTCTCTCAAACTCTTAAATGGTCTGCGTGCAAATGTTATAGAAGTCTTTCTTGCCTCATTAATTTAGGTATAGATTGTTGTTGTTAGAGCTGCTGCTGAGGCAGTTCATATTAATTTTTCACAATAAGTTTAATATTTGTGGATTTTTTTTATTTGACAAGTCTTTCCAATTTTCTTTCTCTCTCTCGTCGTCCTGCAGTGGCACTTGATGTACCTTGGAATGGATGTATCATCACCAATGATGGACCAATTGTCAAACCTTCATGGTATTCTGTGGTAATTGTCATTGTTGCCTGCAACATGATCCATTGCATAGTGTGACAGACCTATATCAGAGGGAACGAAAGCTTTATTTAAAAAAAAAAAAAAAAGATCCTAATGAATTTATTGAAATCCTACTACATGTATTAAAAAGATATTCTATACAGTCAGTGGCCACTTTATTAGATATGAAATAACATATTTGGCTGCAGTTCAGCATACACTGTGTTCCAAATTATTATGCAAATTATATTTTTCTCTGATTTTCCTCAATAGTCGATGCAAGTGGCAGTCAGCATAATTTTTGAGTCATCAACCATTAGAGTATAATTCGAATGTTACTGAACAAACCTCCTAATGATAACGGTATGTTTTTCAAAAATGAAAAACTTAAAATGCACTGTTCCAAATTATTACGCACAACAGAGTTTCAAAACATTTTATAGGTTGTAAAGAACTGAAAATGGTCATTTGTTTTAATTTGCAGCATTAGGAGGTCATATTTACTGAAATCAAAAGCTATTTCAATCAAAAACATCTTAACAGGTCAAGTTACATATTAACATAGGACCCTTTATTTGATAGCTGCTTCACAATTTTTGCATCCATTGAACTTGTGAGTTTTTGGAGAATTTCTGCTTGAATTTCTTTGCAGGATGTCAGAATAGCCTCCCAGAGCTGCTGTTTGGATGTAAACTGCCTCCCATCCTCATAGATATTTTGCTTGAGGATGCTCCAAAGGTTCTCAATAGGATTGAGGTCGGGGAGGATGGGGGCCACACCATGAGTTTCTCTCCTTTTATGCCGATAGCAGCCAATGATGCATAGGTATTCCTTGCAGCATGAGATGGTGCATTGTCATGCATTAAGATGATTTTGTTACAGAAAGCACGGTTCTTCTTTTTGTACAATGGAAGAAAGTGGTCAGTCAGAAACTCAGCATACTTTTCAGAGGTCGTTTTCACACCTTCAGGGACCAACCAGCTCTCTCCCCATGGTTCCGGCTCAAAACATGACTCCGCCACCTCCTTGCTGACGTTGCAGCCTTGTTGGGACATGGTGGCTGTCCACCAACCATCCACCACTCCATCCATCTGTACCATCCAGGGTTGCACCCACCCATCTGTAAACAAGACCGTTTAAAATTTAGTCTTCATGTAGTTCTGAGCCCACTGCAGCAGTTTCTGCTTGAGCATTGGTTAGGGGTGGCCGAATAGAAGGTTTATGCATAACTGCAATCCTCTGGAGGATCCTGCTCCTTGATGTTCGTGGGACTCCAGAGGCACCAGCAGCTTCAAATACCTGTTTGCTGCTTTGTAGTGGCATTTTAGCAGCTGCTCTCTTAATCCGATGTATTTGTCTTACAGAAACCTTCGTCATATTGCCTTTATCTGCACAAACCCGTGTGTGCTCTGAGTCAGCCACAAATCTTTTAACAGTATGATGATCACGCTGAAGTTTTTGTGAAATATCTGAGGTTTTCATACCTTGTCCAAGGCATTAAACTATTTCATGCTTTTCGGCAGCAGAGAGATCCTTTTTCTTTCCCATATTGCTTGAAAATGGTGGTCTGCTTAATAATGTGGAACATCCTTGTTTAGTAGTTTTTCCTTTAATTGGGCTCACCTGGCAAACTAATTATCACAGGTGTCCGAGATTGATTTAAGTGATCAGAAGAGCCCTGAGACACAATACCATCCATGAGTTTAATTGAAAAACAAAGTATTTAATCTTTATGACACTTAAATACAATTTGCATAAGAATTTGAAACGCGTTGTATATTGACTGCCAAGTAAACATCACAAGACTGGTGATGTGAGCACCCTAGACCCTAGAGTGATTTTGGTGCCAGACATTGTGGCTCAAGAAACTGGATCAGAAGCATCTGCTCTCTTGGGATGTTCACACACTACAGCTTGGCAAAATTTACAGTGAATGGTGCAATAAACTATAAGCATCCAGTTAAAATCACATATATATTCAGAACGAGCAGTATCACACTTTTTCAGAGTAATGGCAAATCCACAAACTCCAAAAAAAATCAGCTGTTTATGACAGTAGTATGCAGGTGGGGGCATCTCTAAATGCACAATGCATCTGATGTTGCAGCTGATGGGCTGCTCCAACAGAATATCATTCCAGGTTCTAGCCTTGTCAGCTTAGAACAGGAAGATGGTAGTACAGTTAGACATGTGATGACCTACACAGGTTGGCTTTCAGACCAGACAAAATTTTACTAATCTTCAAAATCTTGGTTTCTGCTATGACATACAGAAAAATAGGGTCAGTATTTGACATAAGCAGCATGGCCCATGGGTTAGTGTAATGGTGTGGCAAATGTTTTTTTGGCACATGGCAGGTCTCTTAATTACAACCTACAGCTGAGCATGATTTGTGTGCTGCAGCTTACCTAAGAATATTTACTGACTGTATAAATCTCTTTATAACTACAGTCTACCCTTTTACAAAAAGTTGTATCATTGCAAGCTGGCTCCATGAACATGACATTGATTTCTGTTTACTTCAATGACCTGCAGTGTCATCAGATCTCAGTCGAGTAGAGAACACCCTTGAGATGTGTGGAACAACTGATTAACAGCATGACCGTGTGGCCAAAAACCTATGTAGGATTTGCTTGATTCTGTTAAGTCAGCATGCACCAGAATCTTTCAAAATGTGTCTAGTGCCCTATTGAAAACATCTCTTGAAGAATCCACACTTTTCTGGAGGCAGAAGGGGAGGACTTACCCATTACTAGATCCTGTAGGTGAACTTAAAGTGGCCATTGAGTGTATATTGCATGGTGTTTTTTCTTTTGCTGTTCTAATTTTGTTGTGTGTTTCATATTTGCATGCTATTGATTATTTTCTTAACTATTCTGTATTTTTTTAGTGATTAGTACACTGTACTTTTAGGTAGAAGTGGGTTTTAGAAGAATGAATTGAATTAGGAAAAAATGAATATGTCATTAAAAAATTAATAATTATATGCTTGGCATGTTCATATTTATTTTCTGCCTCATTAGTGACCCTCTTTTCTATATCCGACCACCTTTTGAACACTTTTTTTAGGTGCAGAATACTTTATAAAAGTGTCTTAGCATTTTGGTTTTATTGGATGTATGTGAAAAATTATAAAATATAGGGCTTATTTTACTGCTCTTCCATCTAATCTTTTTTGTCTTTGATGGATATTGCACGCTTTTGGGTAGGTTAGTATGACATAAAAATTCAACAATGAGAAAATACAACTGTAGGTTTAGATTTAAAAAATAACTGATGTTAACAAAAAAAATCATCATTTTATCTGTTTCAGGAGATCAAAATAAATTTTTGCTTTGGCATTTTATTTCAGTCCTTAGAATCATGATATTGATATTGTTTTGACATGCCGTAGGGGCTAGATATCGATAACCAGATAATTTGTTTTATAAAATATACCTGACCTATATTTGATGTGCATTCTAGCAATGTGCCTCATTACTATTTACCTCTGAACTTTATATAGTTAGTACTTAAGTAACATATGTTTGAGTTATAATTTTTTTATCAGTTTCTCTATAGTTGTCTACTTCAAATTGTGAAAAAAAAAAACACTGCCTAGTGTTAATCTAACACTGACAGAACACTACATATTTGAGTGGGAGAGAATAACAAACTTAATGAATGCTGTTGCTTGGTCTTGACTACTTAAGGATGTCCAATTACGTGACTAGGAATCGCAGGGAATGACAGATTCTGTTACTCGCTCGTGACCTTTGTGCACTGATTCAGATTTCCAAAGTATTGGCAGTTTGACTCTCGGATAACATGCTGCCGTACAGCGTGGATGTCTGTGGAAATTGTTTCCAGGTATGGTGAATTGGCTGCAAGCTTAACCCATAATTTTCCTTTACCATTCTATTTTGAGATAACAAACATGAGACATTCGGCAGACAAGTCTCTCTTCTGTTTACTTAGTCCAGAACAACCGTTTTTCCTCTTTCCTTGCAGCTGCATTATCTGCATTGTATTTCGAGCTAGTTGTTAGTGTTTGCAAGCTCGGGGGGCCTACCCCTATAACCTAAGATACAACAGTCCTGTTTGATTTGCTATGGAAGGTCTTATAATGTTATGACTGAGTCATTGGGGATGTCACCATACATGAATGGCCTTCATGGGAATGTGCCACTAGTCCTTAAGACTTGCTAAGATTATATAAATTAAGGCTATGGCTGAAAAACACTGAAAAAGTTATGTGATAGAACACTAGATAAAACTGTGATGAGATCTTGCACATTTATTCTGACATTGTTTCAGCTAACTATGTGTGCTCTCCATCCATAGCTCATTTTTCAGAGTTCATTATCCATTTCATGACACAATGAATTGGTATCTGTCTAGGCAGGGTGTCTGTCCATTGCAGGTGAATTTGGATATACACTCATATTCTGTCACATTGAGCCAGTTTGGCTTTACCAGTAAATCTAAAACAAACTCATTTCAGATGTTAAAATTTTTTGTAAAATAATTGAATAGGTATTGTGCATACTCTGGTGAAAATATTATTAGAAGGACATAAAAATAACTTAAGTATTTTTAGTTTTGGCTTTAGGAAACAGTTGACATGTAAGAGTAATGCAGATGAAGACCATGAAGGTACAAATATTATTAATAGGTTAAAGATAAAAATTGAAAAATTTTAACAAACCTTAAGTATGTTCTAGGGCTGTCAGAACAAATATCACAATTCAAATATAATTCAACAGGCAAGCACTGCTGTGCTTTTTGGTTAATGGGTGTGCTAACAACAGATTTTTCCATCATCCAAGGTATTATTTTGCTTCTAATCCTATTCTGTTACACTGTTGAACCTGAGATCCCTGATTTGATGATTTATATTAAAACCAATAAGTATTCATTGTAGCAAACAAAAGCTGGTTTCCTTTCTCATTAAACAAAATTGCATTGTAATTGATTTTAAAATTGCCATTTTAAGGAGCATTTTCAGTAAAGGAAAGCTACCTCAACCAACATTTATTTGGAAGCTGCTGGCTTGACACAATGCCTAAAACAAAGGCACAATGAAAAATAAACATTAGGGGTACATGAGTTATATTTTTTCTGCATCTGTAAATGGGGGAAAAAGAGTAGTATTTTGTTAAATCCTGTATGATATTCTTTGACTATCAGCATCCCACTCTGCAATGGTACTAAATCGGGCTACTCTACAAACTTTAACCTGTATTCCACAAGCGGTTTCTTTTTCTTTTTTTAAACTACAGTGTGATTTGCTTTAAAATTTGTCTTTATATATATTTTTTACTTGGTGGTGGAATTTTTAATCTGTTAAAATGTTTGGCAAATAAAAAACATGAGGATGAAATACTTAAAAATCATTACAATGAAACATATACCACATTCAGTAACTCCTTTTGTCAAATACTAATAGACTTGCCATGCCTCAACTTATATAAAATATAGATGGGCATTGATTTAATGTCTTTTGCACCTAATAACCAGGGGTAGGGTGTGGGGACTACATTAACTGGTGTTTTTAATGTGTTTTAAGTAATCAGGAGTGATTTTGTACAGGTTCATATTTGCATTACAGGAGTGTGAAGTTTCCCAATTCCACTTTTTTCTTTGATCATAAATGTTAATACTCAGAAAATAGTTTTTGTAAAGGAGCATCAGTGCACAAATCATAAGTGCTGCACATTTCCCTGATGTGCCAAGGGCAAAAAAGAATAAAAATAACGATGGGAAAAAAGGCATGTTAAGAACAAATATACATGTAGTACCACTTAGAACATTTAACCTGTGTTCAAAAGTATTCTAATTTTTACTTATTTTAATATGCTTTTTCAGACCTTAATTTTTATATGGTTTGAAAGTCCCAATATGTACATAGAGCCATTTGGGTCCATGTAAAAATCACCAGCTAAAGTAGGTAAAATTTGCACCTTGGACATGTTCAGATTTTAGCTCGGTAATTTTTTTTTTTGCATTGACAGAATGACCTGTTGTTAAAACTATTCTTGTTAACAATATATTAAATATTGACATATTACACTTAAATGTTTGAATTTAAGAACATGCAAGGTACTAAATAATACAAAGAAACTTGTTCATCACTCATATGATCGTCTTCAGTTGCTATTATATTTTAAGTTTCTCATTTTTCAGTCTTGGTTTTCTGCCTTAGATCTACTAATGGTAGAAAAGTAATTGTGTTCCTGATTAAATGTGTTACCAAATTGAGGGAATAGTGGATGAAAAAGGGTTTATATCAAATGTATATCAGATTTTATCTACATTTAAGATGAACTGATTCTGACATCAGAAAAAGTATTTGGTTATGTACAAAGGTAAGTGAATCTTTGGCTTTATTATATCCTTTCATTTATAAAATGTACTAAAATTGATGCAAATAATTAACAGATCATTGCAGGGTAGTGGGCTTACCTGTGTAAAATATTAGAAAACTTAATCTGTTTTGGTCTTCACCATAGAACAAGTTGTGATAAAATCCTAACTGTTTCAAGGGGAGCTTTCAGAAGCATTGATGATCATGTGTCTGGAAAGCATTGCAAAGGAATTTAGTCAGTACAAAGGATTATCTACAATTTGAAAAAAAAAAATTGTAATATTGACAATGTCTTTAGCATAGCCCCTTTTACAATTTTGGCCGATAGGATAACCAATCAAAATTTAAAAAATGAACCTCAAGTTACCTGCAGAAGATCTAAATGCTTTTCATAACAAAGTCCAATGTGAGAAAGTGATTATATATACTTAATTTAAATATGAGCATAAACGTGTAGTTGATGTCTGTTTTAGATCACTTAGCTATGGAATAAGATTGTGAGCAATGTGCTGTAGCCATACGAGTCAAGGTAATCGCTGTTTATTTCTCTTTATTGTTGGTAATCAATGGTAATAAGGTTTTACTTGGTTTTTGGCACCCTGATGTTTGACAGTAAGCAGCAATGGTTAATGGGGTACACTTTGTATTTTTTTAGGTTTCAATGTTTTAACAAGAAATTGTGACTTTAAAGTCACCCTTTGAAGTCTATAGTAGTCCTTTTTGAGTGTTTTACCTTTTCCATACAGTTGTAAACCTGAATTTTAAGCATGGATTTTCATTCAACTTAGAGTAATTAAACTTACCTACAAATAGCATTGCTATGTGTAGTTTTGATTCACAAAATCTGCCTTTAGACCATATGGAAATGAGTGATTTTATGATCAAGGAAATTTCATAGATTTTATTGGCCAAAAGACAGAAATTATTTAACCTAAATATAATTTAACACAATATTTAATAAAAAAAAAAAAAAAAAAAGTTACTCATTGACTAACAACCATGTTTTTCAGAAAAAAAATTAGATCCTGTTCTTACCTAAACTTATTATAACCATTATACTCCTTCACCAAGTCTTCTGTATATTGTTAAGTTATATACCATAATTTAGATGGTGAAAGTATTCATTTTCAATATATGCTTTACTGAAACCATAAAAGGTTATGTCTTGAAATTTGTTCTAAGTACATAACTTTTTTTTTGCATTGTTGCCTATGCCCACTTTGTAAACTTTGTTCATGTTGTGCATCATTTCTGAACTGGAATGAACTTAGCCAAAGGTAATAACTGATACTTTGCTGGATGTGGTTACTGTAAATATATATGCCTGACATACTGTTTCAACTTGATTTTGTGGTGTTTTTCTGATCTTAAGTATAGCAAGAAACAATCCTTTGAAATATCACACAAGTGTAATCTATAAGTATATAATCTAATTTTACAACATAATATTTAAAGTTGTATAATATTTTGCTGTTCTGATAATTTGGAATTGAATAAATAAATATGAGTGTGTAATAAATCAAAATATTTTACATTAAAGTCAAACATAATTTGTTCCTTATGAGAACATTACCATTCAGTTAAACTATAAATAATTTTAAATATGAATGTAAAATAAAATGTCTTTTATTTATAGTACAGTATGAGTCAGTTGTGCAGGTGGTTCAGTCAGCTATTACTTTCTGTGTTGCATCTTGAGCATGTGTGGGATGTTTCTGGTAATGGTTTTTTTTTTTTTTTTTGTTTTTTTTTTGGTTAAGATCCTGCTGGGGATTATAAGGAAACAATTAGGCTTGTTGTAAACATACTTCCTGTACAGCTTGCATAAAACTCCAAATGACACATCCTAAGCTTCCTAGAAAGCTCAGAGAGATATGTCACTGAGTTGTCTTTTTCTGTAGTATATTTATTTTAGTTACATCATCTCATGGTTTTTCCGTCAGTCATGGTTCTTTGTTTTTATTTTCATTAAAATTACAGTGTACAAATTAGTGTTACAGTGTAACATAATAAATTATATATATATATGTTATAATTCTTTAGGTTACTGGACACTACTCAAGTAAGAAAAAAGTTTTGCTTTCACTAATTATCCCTGTTTCATATTATTATTTTCAGTCTTTCAGAACTGAGCAAGTGTTTGTTATGCAGTGTTGATGTGAGCAGTAGAAGGGGCTGTCCTTTCAGACACTGGTTTCTAATTTATGAGTCAACTCATTCAAAATGTTTCACATAAATTGACAAACAGCTTGACAAAAAATACTGCAATGTTTAACAAGTTTTTTTTTTTTTAAACTGTTTTTACTAATGGAAATATAAACGGATACAGTTCATGAATTCAATAAACATAACATGTAGCAAACAATTGTGAACAAAATCAGAATACAGAAATTGTCAATCTACAATAATAAGTTAATTTAATAAACCTAAACTGTTAAAAATAATTTCAAAACAGTAAACAAACTGCACAGTTAAGCTGCTGATCATGTACAACATCAAATAAAACAAAGTGTAGTAATTGCATTTATTTAAAGAATTGAACAAGCAGCTGATACAAACCACTTCTAGGCTGTAAATAGATTATAAAGATATCAGTAATTTTGAGTTTTAATGCATGTCTGCTACAATATTTAAACATAACATAAACAGTAAAAGCATTTTTATTTTTGATTTTGTCAATCATAATTATATGACTAATTAAAGTTTATTGATGTTTTTGTTCTTTGCATTCATACATTTTCTAGGTTTGGTTATTTTTTTATCGAGACACATGGCTTAGGAGCTTGTGTAAAGATGTTTTTATACTGTACTAGCAGAATACCCACGCTTCGCAGCGGAGAAGTAGTGTGTTAAAGAAGTTATGAAAAAGAAAAGGAAATATTTTAAAAATAACGTAACATGATTGTTAATGTAATTGTTTTGTCATTGATATGAGTGTTGTTGTCATCTCTCTCTCTCTCTCTCTCTCTCTCTCTCTATCTA
>JANRMT010062861.1:28062608-28077790 GCA_026402145.1 Polypterus bichir lapradei
TAACATGATTGTCAATATACAGTAATTGCTTTGTGAGTGTTGCTGTGATCAAGGATTCGATTATCATTATTTGTTTCAATCAGGGTCGTATTTGTACGATGTGTTGTGTTCAAGTTACATTCTGTGTTTGTCAGTCGTTGTAAAGATTAAATTCTGTAATTACAGCCACATTAGCTCCACAAATGAGACACATGGGTTTACCGGCAATGTCAGTAAACATATACTCAGCCTCCCATCGGTTTTTAAAGGCTCTATTTTCAGAATCAACTTTTCTCTTCGGCATCGTGTGGGCTAGCTTCGCAATAACTTGCGTCATAAGCTAGACTTGATTAACGCGGTAAGTGTTCGGCAAGGCAGCTGAAGCGCTGCATTATGGGATCTGTAGTTTATTGTGTTACCAGTGCTTCATATACCCGGGCCATTAATAACAATAATACAGTATATAAAATGATCTCGCGGGCCGGATATAATTACATGCCGGGCCGGATGTGGCCCGTGGGCCTTGAGTTTGACTCATATGGACTAAATAGAACTTGAAAAGAAATATTTTTTGGAATGTGATAGCGCAAGTCAGTACATCGAGCCCGCGTGCTATTGTGGTTTTGCTTGTGTGCTTCAGTAAGTTACCGTCCCCTCGCTCTTACTTTTTTACCGTTCATCTAATGAATACACTGAGTATGGCTTTACCAGAACAATCATTGATCGCGAATAAAGTATTCATTATTCATGAAGCTTCAATAGATGAATAGGTGATCTGTCTTTCTGCGTTAACCGCATGCGTTTTCATACGTCTCAAACTAAGGGGATGCGAGGTTAAAATAAATCGAGAAGCGCGCGTACATACTTAGTGCATCCCCTCTCGGGAATCGAACCTCGGACATGGGCGCTACAGGCGAATGCTTTACTATCGCGCCACGGTGTGTGGTTTATCTATTTGAGCGTAGCAGTGTAATTCGGTTTTTGTTCAGCACTCTTTGGAACTGTTACTTTTTGTCTGCGCACTGCGTCAGTTCACGTGAGCCGCTGAATATGGTTTTATATGTCACTCGCTCGCTTCTAATTGTTTCGCTGCCTTCTTAATTATATAATGCATGTTTTCTAAAGCGCGTTTTGTAGCTCTTCCTGGTTTTCTACGTAATGCGTGATTACGTGAGAGGCGTGATGATGTCATACGAAACTCCGCCACTCCAGCTGAACTCCATTACAGTAAATGGAGAAAACAACTTCCAGTTATGACCATTACGCGTAGAATTTTGAAATGAAACCTGCCCAACTTTTGTAAGGAAGCTGTAAGGAATGAGCCTGCCAAATTTCAGCCTTCTACCTACACGGGAAGTTGGAGAATTAGTGATGAGTGAGTGAGTGAGTGAGTGAGTGAGTGAGTGAGTGAGGGCTTTGCCGCTTATTAGTATAGATATATATATATAAATATATAATATATGTACCCATGTTGACTAATACATTTTGGATGATTACTACACAACACCAATTAGGCCAGGTTTCAACACTGCGTTCCTGGAACTTTGAGGCAGTAGCTAAATAGTAACATAATACCCTCGTAAATACCAACAAATTCAGTTTTAAGAAAGATCGATTAAAATATATATGTTTACCTGAAAATGACATGTTTTGGTAATTTGCAATCCAAACTTCCAAATAATATTTAAATAAACTATTAAAAAAAAAAAAAAAACACTCAAAAAAACAAAGGTTTCACTTATAACTGGCAAATGTTTTTGGCATGGATTATGAATACTATTCATCTTGTTCAGGTTAAGGTAGATTCTCAGTGATGTCAGCTGTCCTGAATATTCTTTCCAAAGCAGTAGATATTGCACATATGAACATACGTACTCTTGCCAGCTTGGACAATACTTATAATTATGCTGACTTTGCATAATTTTGTTAATTTAAAACAGGTTTCTGTTTTATTTAACACTTCAAGTGATCCTTTTTCTCAAATTCATTTTTTAAAAAATATTGGAATACTAAATACATCCAGGTAGGTGAATTATTTTTGCCTGTGCAATGTTGACCATTTTTAAAAGGGTAGAGGGACATTGAAGAGATTGAACTGTTAGGTTTCCTAAGCAGATACATTCCAAGTTTTAGCTACACCTTGATACCCTAACCATAAAAATTCTGAACAGAAGAATAAAAGACATGTACGGATTGTATTTGAGCAATAACATTCCCAAACTCCATACTCCCGAAGCAACCTGCACAAGATACTATGGGATACTAATTTCAAGCTTTTCCTAATCCCATAAAGCACATATAGGACAGGACTGGCAATTTTCCAATTACACTGCATGGCCAAAAAAAAAGTCTGCACCAAAAAAAAAAAAAGGTCACACTAATATTTCGTTGGACCACCTTTAGCTTTGATTACGGCACGCATTCGCTGTGGCATTGTTTCGATAAGCTTCTGCAATGTCACAAGATTTAGTTCCATCCAGTGTTGCATTAATTTTTCACCACGATTGTTGCATTGATGATGGTAGAGTCTGACCACTGCGCAAAGCCTTCTCCAGCACATCCCAAAGATTCTCAATGGGGTTAAGGTCTGGACTCTGTGGTGGCCAATCCATGTGTGAAAATGATGTCTCATGCTACGTGAACCACTCTTTCACAATTTGAGCCCGATGAATCCTGGCATTGTCATCTTGGAATATGCCCGTGCCATCAGGGAATAACCTGGTCATTCAGTATATTCAGGTAGTCAGCTGACCTCATTCTTGGAGCACATACTGTTGCTGAACCTAGACCTGACCAACTGCAGCAACCCCAGATCATAGCACTGCCCCCACAGGCTTGTACAGTAGGCACTAGGCATGATGGGTGCATCACTTCATCTGCCTCTCTTCTTACCCTGATGCGACCATCACTCTGGAACAGGGTAAATCTGGACTCATCAGACCACATAACCTTCTTCCATTGCGCCAGAGTCCAATCTTTATGCTCCCTAGCAAATTGAAGCCTTTTTTTCTGGTTTGCCTCACTGATTAGTGGTTTTCTTACGGTTACACAGCTGTTCAGTCCCAATCCCTTGAGTTCCCTTCGCATTGTGTCTGTGTGGAAATGCTCTTACTTTCACTATTAAACATAGACCTGAGGTCTACTGTTGTTTTTCTTCTATTTGATTTGACCAAATGTTTAAGTGATCGCCAATCACGATCATTCAGGATTTTTTTCCGGCCACATTTCTTCCTCGAAGACGATGGGTCCCCACTATCCTTCCGGTTTTTAATAATGCGTTGGACAGTTCTTAACCCAATTTTAGTAGTTTCTGCAATCTCCTTAGATGTTTTCTCTGCTTGATGCATGCCAATGATTTGACCCTTCTCAAACAGACTAACATCTTTTCCACGACCACGAGATGTGTATTTCAACATGGTTGTTTAAGAAATGAGAAGCAACTCATTGCACCAGTTGGGGTTAAATAACTTGTTGCCATCCGAAAGATAATCGCCCATGCAGTAATTATCCAATAGGAGGTTCGTACCTATTTGCTTAGTTAAATCCAGGTGGCGACTTTTTTTTTGGCCAGGCAGTGTATCTTTCATTTATCTGTACTGACCTTCTGTTTTACAGCTAGGATGCAATCGGTTTTGCTTCCATAAATATGAGATTTAGAATTTGGACAGAGCTTCATTCTAGTACCACTCCTTATGCTTTCTCAGAGAGGCTAATGAGTGTGATCCCTGTGTAGCTTGATCACAGCCTTTTTTTTTTTTTTTTGTGTTTTTAAAAATTATCCTGTGGCACTGTCTCTTCCTTCATGCATCATTTATTTGTCTTAATAGCCAAACACACACACACATTACTCACTTTGACAACTTCAGCAACACAGATGAACCAGTTCATAACCAATTCTTTTGCCACTGTCTTCCCCAAGTAGGGTGGTTTATTCACAAGGGTTTAGCATTTCCTCAAAGTGCTTCTTTAATATATCTGTTTGAGACCAACTTTTTTTCACCCATGTTGAGAGCAGTCATGCAACATTCAACCCTTCCTGAGTTCTCAAATAATCTAATAGGAATTCTTCAGAAATTTCCAAATGTCCTCCCGCTTAGCCTAACCAAACTTTTATTATACAGGCCTTTGCTTCAACTACTGCTAGTGCTGTAGTCTTTTTAGCCTGCCAGTCATTTTCTATGAGAGCTGTGCACCCATTGTACAGAAGGACTCTTTCATCATTGTGATACCTGCCATTAACTTCCCACTGGTGTTTAAAACAGGTTACAGCACCTTGCAGCTTTCTACATTCTGACGATTTTGAGTAGAGTCCATCCTGGCTGTATTTATAACATCTTCCAGGATATAGAAGAACCTCATATAAAGTTGGCAGTTTATTTATCCTAAGCAGTGGCACTCTTCCCAAGGCAAGTCTTCCCCAAGACACAAACACAGTACATAAGCACCACAACACTCTGCATTATTCTTTAATATATATTGGGTCCCAGCACCAACTGCTTGGTAACATTGTATCTAATATTGCATAAGAATGGAATATACAGTAGAGTAGGAATGTAACAAGAACTGATACTTAAGTCAGTACTGTGCTCAAGAGTGACAACTACACAAGTTACTTTGAGAGGCACAGTAATATGCGAGAAAATCTATTTTTTCCACTTTTATCTAATTCTAGAATAATTCAAAAATAGATTTGTGCAAATTTTGAGAACTCAATTATGTGATTAATCAAATCTGAGTGTATGATAAACTTTGAAGCTGTAGTGTGACAAAGTTGTAAGGGGAGAAGAAATGATGGCCGGTATACCCATGTTAATCGGGAGACACCCTATTAAATTATTTTGATGTAAGATCAATACTTTCCAAGATACAGACAGTTTTATGAGGGGAGAGGGGTGTCAAATTTGACACTGCTTTATTTTTTCCTCATATATCATATCATAACTCAAGAATTAAACCACCTAGCAGGCTCAAATTTTGCATATTGGTACCTTTTTATAGGAATAGTACATAACAAAATCAAATGTTTGGTCCCGGTGACACCATTTGGTAACAGCAGACCTTCAAAAATGGGAAAGAAAAAATTGCGTCTTTGGCTTTGCCATGCTTAGGCTTTCAGAAAGCATACATCTAACTGAGACAGCCTGCTGAAGTTTTTTACTTGTTTAGAGATCTACACAGGGCTTTTCAAAGGGCTATAAACAAATATAAAAAAAATCATTTTGGGTTTAATTTTTAGACCAACTTAATGCAATGTGGGAATGTCCAGACATTTTTAAAATTATTTTTTCTGTATCCTACATGGTCCCTTCTTTCAAAAAAACACATGTCTTAGTTTTCTTATGTGAATCTTTCATTTTTTGTTTTCCATTCTAAACATAGGTTAAATTCACCATTTTTCAGTAATGATGATTATCATGTTCTTCATCACTAACTTGGGTGTAAGATTAATAGAAGAAAGTAAATCACCAAAGGTAAATTAAACATAACGCATGAACAATAGCTGCTTGATTTATCATTGAATACAACACTAGTTATAATAAAATGTTAACATCTGGGTATTGCAGTAGCAAGAATGTGACCCATTTCATTTCTGCTTCAATTGAAGTGTAGAGCATCTTTGTCTTTGTGATCAAGATGGTACTGCTTTCCATTGACCGTTGTCAGTGCACTAAGCAGTGCAATGACAGACTGTAATGGCACCCAACAAATATTGTCTCTAGTTGGCCAATGGAAATATTGTGCAAGATAGGTTTCATGTATCCAAACTATCAGAATGTCTTATTCCACTTCACTCTTGTCACGAATCACACCAATCCAACATTTTACATCATACTTGCACCCAACATAGCCTCCAATAGGACATTGGTCTAATGTGAGGGGTGCATCTTGATCCATCAGGAGTGTGTCGTGAGAGGGCAGGATCTTGGCTGCTGCTTCTGTGGTGAATATTTAGACAATCAATTGACTATCTTCACCAGACACCTGGCTGACTTTCAGTTTGCCATCTTCTTTAGAGATGTAACAGTGCTATTCTCAAGTACCAGGTACTCTTTTGGCAATGGAAAATTGCATTCTCTGTTCAGCAACATCAAATAATACATTGTTATTTGATATGAAAAAAGGTTTGATATTTTTGAGAAGTTAATGATTGAATACTCAATGATTACCATTATTGACACATGGCACATTCATCCTAGGTTTAGGATCGAAAATAAATATGGAAGATTTGCATAAGGAAGGTAAGGTTTGTGTTTTGAGAAAGAATGAACAATGTAGAATAAGTGAAAAATTTTTTAAATTATCTGCACATTTCCACATGCCATTAGGGTGCTCTGAAAAAGAAATCCACAATGATTTTTTGAATTTGAGAGGTCTACTGTTCAGTCCCTGATGCAGTTAGCTTTCTGTTTATTTTTTCAGAAAGCCTATAAAGTTATCTAAATAAGGAAAAAAATTAAGTCTGTGTTGGTTACAAATATGTATTTCTGAGGCCTAAACATAGCTAAGCCAAAAAAATTTCAAGGGGCTGCTTTGACTATGCAGGGTCATCTGAACCAATCATTTTTAATTTTGGTTGTTTAGTTCTTGTGCTATGGACTTGTGACATTTGATGAAAAAATGAAGCTGAACAAAATCGACACCCCTCACAAAATTGGCTGTATCATGGAAAGCATTGATCTTACATGGGGGGAAAAAAAATTACAGGGTCTCTACTGACTAACATGGGTACCCTGGTAATCCTTTCACGAAATTTTCGAGTCTGGCATACATGGGCCATTGGTTGATTTGAGTTGGATTAAACCATTAATTTTCTAATTGGCGTATACAGTTCAGAGTTGTGGGGGTTCCTCAAACATATCCATCGTTACACATGTAGGACTGTGGAGAACTGCACAGTAACAATGCTAACAACAGTTGTAGCAAGTAAAAATGGAGCTGCTTCATTTGTTAATACCAAAATAAAATTAATTTACTGCTTCAGTGCTTTGAAGCACAATGCTGATCCCCCTATTATTATAGCACTAGGCTGACCCGCCTTTTAAGGCGACCGACTTTTAAGTTGACCACTTCTTAAGGCAATTCAATATGTAGATCAATTTGATATTTTATACAAACTCATTAATTTGGTTATATTGCATTTGAACGGTATTACTTTAATACTCGTTTATGCTATTTTTGTGATGAAATTTAAACTATTTTTCTATATTGAGGTCGCCCTTTTGAACCCCCCTGATATTTACTACGCGGTGAGGCATTTGTACTCCGTCAACATTAATTATTTCCAGAGACAATTTTGTCTATTTTTCCAGCGCATCGCGCACAAAAGCAAGGGAACGATGGGAGCACCAGAACTCTGCTCACATCATGTCGCTTCGTACCGCAAGCTGCAAGTAGTAAGTCTGTGATAAGCGGAATACCACTACGCTTTCCACTCACGGGACGGAAGGACAATCCCGACCGCTTTTATATAGTAAGAAAGAAGAAGAAGAAGATATTGCACAGTCTGGAGTAGAAAATCATCTTTTACCTGGAAAAACGAAACTACAAATCCCATCGTGCATTGCAAAATGGACAGGTCGTGTGTGAAACTCCGCGCCTGCGTAGCACTCACGGGACAGAAGGACAATCCCGACCGCTTTTATATAGAAGGATGTACTGTTAACAGAAGCCTGGGAACTGACACTGCACCATCACCTTCAGCCAAGAGCAACAGTGGGAGTGAAACTGCAAGGGAGTCAGGCCAGGAGAACTTGCTGATTCCAGATTCATTGGAACTGAGCATGGCCTTAATATCTGCGCTGTCAACTACCTCTACCTCCAGAGCGCAGAGAAGACCTAAACTTACAGTCCGAGCTTAAGGTAACAATCACTGCAGTGATTACCACATTAACTAATGCTCTTGGGGGTTGTATAAAGGAGCTAAAGAGTAATAAGAAGAATGTTACAAATGATATAAGGAAAGATGTAAAGGACATAAATCTGACAAATATGAAGCTGATTCAGAATATTAAAGACCAGTAGAAACGTTTAAGTAATTGCTTTGAGGCAACCTTTCAAGGCATGCTAGAAAAAATTGAGGAAAAAATACAGGAAAATACGAGTAAGTTTAAGATTAAATTTAGAGCACTTGGTGCTCATCTTGAAGACATTAAGCATATGTTCACTACTCATATTGAAATAGCTGAACAACTGGAGTCTGCCGCTGACAAAGATGTAGCGGGTACAAAATCTGATTGCTAAGTGCTTGGAGAAGACTAGCTGCACAGAAAGATGGATATTGAAGAAATATCTTAATTGAAGGTCTTCTTGAAAACCGTGAAAGTTCAAATCCAGTTAAATTCATAGCTAAACTTTTCTCTAAAATAATCGGAGAGGACTTTAAATCAGACCCCAAGATATCAGTAGTTTACTGCATACTTGGATCAAGCCTAGAAGCCTTATGATTTGACAAATTACAATCTAAAGTAAATTTGTCATTTCTCAGATTGAAATAAGAAATTATATTTGAAAATAACCGCATTTTTTCCCTGATTTTTTATTTATTTTTATTTTTTTTTAACCTTCAACTGCTGCTAAACCTTTTATAGCACTAAACAGCACTTATGCAAAGCCAAAATCAGATATAGTCTCTTATATCCTGCTAAACTGAGAGTGGTATATTTGTAGTTTTACTGATGAAGCAGAAAAAGAGCTAAGAAAACTGATCCCGACACTTTTCAGGGCTCTAGACTAACTTTTTGCACTGGTTGCACTGGTGCGCCTAACTTTTTTTCTTAGGTGCACCAGCACAAAAGTTAGGTGCACCCAAATTTTCAACCGCATCACATTTAACACCACAGTTTTACAAGTTCACTTTATTTATTTATTTGTTTTTTTTTTAAATCGCTGTCCATATAGGCAATATTGACTTGTAAATGATTAACTAACAATCTGGTCAATATAAAGTTCTTTATTTGAAGACAAGCACAATTCTACAAGAAAGGTGACTTACTGAAAAAGTGTTGGTGCTTAAAGTGCTTTACTGAGCTGAAATTTAAACTTAAAAAATTTTAAGATAAATTAACTAAAAAGAAAATCTAAATTAAGTGTTTTAAGGGCTTCAAACTGAACATCTCATGGCTCAATGTCTTATGGACTATCCTCCATTGCAGTCACATGCCCCTCGGATGGCCAACTCCTGTAGTTTGGCCTTCTTGATCTTTGGCCTTGACTAAACCAGCTGGCCACACTCTCTCTAGCATCAAAATCTTCCAGACTTGGGCATGAGCATGCTCGACCTCAATGTGTCCAATAAGTATATTCACCGGTCTTCCTCTCCGCAAGATACGACCGTACACAATGACGCATTCCTTTGTGGCGATATCTGTGTCTCCGTCGATCAGGAATGCCATGTACGCACTGTTCGCAATTTGCACATACGTCTTTTTTTTCCAATGTATCTGCGATGACTCCTATAAATTGGGCGTACGCGACATCATTGCTGTACGTCGGGTTTACGTTCAAGCCATTTTTCTTCATAAGAATTATTTCGGACTTCCCACACTCTTTACAGTAAATACAGTGCATTATATTATCGGCTTTACTGTATCTTAGCCAGGGAAACTGGTCAAGCCACTCTTTTCGAAATGTATACACTTTACCCTTTTTAATTTCAGTGGGCTCGTTCTCGATCATATGTGGCTCATTATCTAATGCCGTCTCCGGACCAGGGCTTGCTATAACTTGGGAGGTTGATGGCTCCGTGTCAGAGCATTGGTTATGATTTTCGGACGGATCAGGCCCTAACTTAACATTCTTAACGAAAAAGCTGTCAATCGTTCTTTTCATCTTCTCTCATAATCCGCGGCTACATCCAGTGTTTACCTGATGGGCTACTCACCTCTCTCTGTCTGACTGCATCACATGCATTTTCAAACGTACACACACGTACAGGTATATCTGGACCATGGCCAATCGGGGGGGGGGGGGCGGAATCCGCCCTTCACTATCTCTGATTGGTTTAGACCACGATATGGGCCTAATGTGTGTCTGTTATTGAACAACAGGGAGACTTTAAGAGTCACGGAGTTTCGTTTTTTTTCCCCCTCGAACGGCTGGTCGCACCGGTGCAACCTTTGATTTTTTTTAGTCGCACCATTGAGAAATTAGGTCGCACTCTAGAGCCCTGCTTTTTGAAATATGATTGTGTATCGCATCATGTCTTGGCAAGGCAAAGTAGACTTTACCTGCAAATTGGTCCGTTTGCAATGAGGCTTTTGCCATAATTATACATCTATTTCCTTCTGAGCTACATTTACTTTTTAATTGCAATTATGATTACAGGTAGTCCCCAGGTTACGGACATCCGACCTACAACTTACGAATGGGGCCACAGCTGCGACACATGTGCCTCAGTAACTGCCGCTCTGTAATCTTTGGCCTGGGGACGCTGCAAGCGGTGGGTGGACGGAGGCTGGAGGGGGGCGATTTCGCTGCCCGTGCAGTGTGGTGTCCCTCGGGCGGCTCCCGGCAGCAAGCAGTTTCACTGCCCGCCCACCATACACGGCTGCCCTGTTCGTTCTCAGTGTGCGGCTGGTAATGCTGCAAGCGGAGGCTGGAGGGGTGTGATTACACTATTCGTGCAGTGTAGTGTCCCTCTGGCAGCTCCCGACGGCAAGCAGTTTCACTGCCCGCCCACCACATACAGTTGCCCTATTCGTTCTCGGTGGGTGGCTGGTAATGCTGCAAGTGGTGACCCTGTTGTGGCTGAACGGAGGCCATTGAGGGTGAACGGAGAGGCGGGGGGTAGCATTGTAGTGTGCATCGGATGGCTGACTATTGAATGGGGGTGATTCACTACCCGCCTTTGGCCGCACCATGTTTGTTCTTGGTGGGTGGACACTGCAGGCAGCATACTGTAGTGGAGAGGTGACTGTGAGGGGGGCTGGTGATGAACCGCCCCTCGATGCCCCCATTCATCCTCAATAGCAAGCCTGCTTGTACTGTTACGTACATAGCAGGAAGTTCTCTTGTCAGTACATCAGACGTGCTGACGAGGGGTGCCTTCCTTCTGTGATAGCGTGTACAATGCTGTGCAGAAGAGCTCATCTTAATCTTTTGTCTTTACCCTGCAACAATGTCTCTAAAACAAATCTGAGGCAAGTGCTGGTGATACAGTAAAGAAGAGAAAAACCACCACCATTAAAAATAAAGTAGAAATAAAAAGGTCAGAGAGAGGTGAAACTCATCATTCATTGGCAGAGCACTTGGTTACAGTCGGTCAACAATAGCATTTATTAAATTTATGTACCTGTTCCAACTTAGATACAAATTCAACTTAAGTACAAACCTACAGTCCCTATCTCATACGTAACCCAGGGACTGCCTGTATATGTATATCCAGCCATCATTTAAAATAAAAAAAAAAAAAGAAAGAAACCTCTCACTGTTCCAGTGTGGCGCTAAAGCACATGCTCCCAATCCACCACCCACCCCCCTTTATATAATGTATCTTGCCTGAAGAAGGGGCCTGAGTTGCCTCAAAAGCTTGCATATTGTAATCTTTTTAGTTAGCCAATAAAAGGTGTCATTTTGCTTGGCTTTCTCAACATTCATAATGGCTAACTCAGTACAATACCCTAGTACTACTAGAAACATTGTATATAAAATCTTATTTTGTGTAATCAAGGTAAAAAAATATTGTGGGGGAGTTGACCACATATGATAAAGAGCTAACAAATATGGAAGCTGATTGCTCAGTCTTTAATCCTGTTGTTCTTATTTATTTAAAAATAAAGTAATCTGTTCTGTGTTGGTACCGTATATTAAGTGAAATTGTATCAATCATTTCTGGTTTCTTTGTTGTCCATTTAGCTATTATTCTCAGTAAAAATTAGGGCTATTAGTATTTTCCAATATTGTTATCCACATGGACATGTTGGTTAAGTAAACAAAGGAGACCAGGAGGTGATGTGTATGTATGGTGTCAAGGAGAGGAATAAAGAACGTCAGTTGATAGTGGATTTTGCAAAAAGGATGGGCATGGCTGTGGTGAATACGTATTTTAAGAAGAGGGAGGAACATAGGGTGACATTCAAGAGTGAAGGAAGATGCACACAGGTAGATTATATCCTATGCAGAAGAGTCAATCTAATGGAGATTAAAGACTGCATAGTGGTAGCAGGGGAAAGTGTAGTTAGACAGCATAGGATGGTGGTGTGTAGGATGACGTTGGAGGTCAAGAAGAGGAGGAGAGTGAGGGCAGAGCCAAGGATCAAATGGTGGAAGTTGAAAAAGGAAGACTGCAAGGTTGAGTTTAGGGAGGCGGTAAAATAGGCACTGGGCAACTATAGCAGAAGTAGTAAGGGTGACAGCAAGAAGGGTGCTTGGCGTGACATCTAGACAGAGGAAGGAGGAAAAGGAAACCTTGTGATGGAATGGGGAAATGCAGGAGAGTATAAAGAGGAAAACAATGGCAAGGAAGAAGTGGGATAGTCGGAGAGATGCAGAAAGTAGACAAGAGTACAAGGAGATAAGGCGCAAGGTGAAGAAAGAGGTGACGAAGGCTAAAGAAAAGTGTATAATGAGTTGTATGAGAACTTGACACTAAGGAGGAGAAAAGGATCTGTACCGATTGGGTTCACAGAGAAACCGAGCTGGGAAAGATGTGCAACAGGTTAGGGTGATAAAGGATAAAGATGGAAACATACTCACAAGTGAGGAGGAGGGTGTGTTGAGAAGATAGGAGTATTTTGAGAGGCCGATGAATGAAGAGAATGAGAGAGATAGAAGGTTGGATAATATGGAGATATTGAATAAGGAATTGCAATGGATTAGCAAGGAAGAAATAAGGACAGCTATGAAGAGGATGAAGAGTGGAAAGGCCATTGGTCCAGATGACATACCTGCGGAAGAATGGAGGTGTTTATAAGAGATGGCAGTGGAGTTTTTAACCAGATTGTTTAATGGAATCTTGGAAAGTGAGAGGATGCCTGAGGAGTGCAGAAGAAGTGTACTAGTACCGATTTTTAAGAATAAGGGAGATGTGCAGAGCTATAGTAATTACTGGGGGATAAAATTGATGAGCCACAGCATGAAGTTATGAGAAAGAGTAGTGGAAGCTAGATTAAGAAGGGAGGTGATGATTAGTGAGCAGCAGTATGATTTCATGCCAAGAAAGAGCACAACCGGTGCAATATTTGCTCTGAGGGTGTTCGTGGAGAGAAGTATAGAGAAGGCCAGAAGGAGTTGCATTGTGTCTTTGTAGACCTGGAGAAAGCATTTGGCAGGGTGCCTCGAGAGGAGTTGTAGTATTGTATGAGGAAGTTGGGAGTGACAGTGAAGTATGTAAGAGCTGTACAGGATATGTACGAGGGAAATGTGACAGCGGTGAGGTATGCGGTAGGAGTGATGCATTCAAGGTGGAGGAGGGAGTACATTGGGGATCAGCTCTGAGAACTTTATTTGCAATAGTGATGGATAGGTTGACAGATGAGATTAGACGGGAGTCCCCTTGGACTATGTTGTTTGCTGATGACGTTATGATCGGTAGCAATAGTAGGGAGCAGGTTGAGGAGACCCTGGAGAAGTGGAGATATGCTCTAGAGAGGAGAGGAATGAAGGTTAGTAGGAACAAGACAGAATACATGTGTGTGAATGAGAGGGAAGATCTACAGATGGTAGTGAATCCAACTTTGTTATATGGGTGGCACTGACCAGAAAGTAGGATACAGAACTGGAGGTGGCAGAGTTAAAGATGCAAAGATTTGCATTGTGTGTGACAAGGATGGACAGGATTAGAAATTAGTTCATTAGAGGGTCAGCTCAGGTTGTACGGTTGGGAGACAAAGTCAGAGAGGCGAGATTGCATTTGTTGCAGAAGAGAGATGCAGGGTATATTGGGGAAAGGATGTTAAAGATAGAGCTGCCAGGCAAGAGGAAAAGAGGAAGGCCTAAGTGAAGGTTTATGAATGTGGTGAGAGAAGACATGCAGGTGATGGGTGCATGCATTACTGCAAAGTACTTTCTAGTAAGTATTAATCCTTTCAGTCCATCCAGACTAATTTATGAGGGAGAATTAAAAAGTAAAGGAAACTTACCCTTTAACTGTGAGCAGATGAACAAAACAATGGTATCACACATTATCCTGGTAGGTTGATGCACTTCTTGTATCATCCCCCTAACTCCTTCATTTCTTGGGAGAAGGCAGCTTTCGGCTGCTCCTATATCTAGGTCTGCACCACTTCCTTTAATGTCATTATCATACATGAATATGCAACCGCACAGAGTCTTCTTTAGTGGACCGAAGATGTGATAATCACATGGTGCTAGATCAGGACTGTAAATGGGATGTGGAAGACATTCAAACCGCAGCTGTTGCATTGGCTCCATTATTGTGGCCGCTGCATTGGAGCGTGAATTGTCATGGAGCCGAAAGACTGTTTTTGACAGCACTCCTGTTCTTTGGCTGAGAATTGCAGATTTCATTTTCTCTCTAAGCATGGCACAATACATTGTCCTGTTTTATGTTTAAATTTCCCATAAGTCATCACGAATGTGTTGTATTGCATCAGCTTCTATTCATTGTGGTTACTGCATAATTTTCAAATTTCTTTTTCTTTTTAATTTACCCTAGTACATCACTGTTAATTTGTTGTTTTCTAATTTACAACTTTGTGTTTTAGTCTCACTTTGTTTGCATTTATTATTTTTGCTTTAGGAGGAACAGCTTTATCTAAAACAGTTCATATAAGATTAGTAGTTGTTTGACAATACACTTATATTGTTCATTTATTAGATCTGAAGCTCAGTTTGTGATTTTCAGATCTTTAGATACTATTATTTAAATACCTTATAGCTTTGATTCCAATTTGAGCAGTTATTGGCAAGGAAAGAAGTAAATCCGAGGAAATCAAGCAATGATCTGAAATGATTTAATTAACAATAGAGATAATTACACTATGTTCAGAATGATAATAGCATGCATGATACTTGTAATCTCATTTACATTTAATTATTGGTCTTTGCACCGTTTGAAGAAACCCTTTTGAACCAATCAGGAATAGTGAGTTTTAAATAAGATTTTCAGTTTTCTATTTCTATAGGAATAGTCACAGAATTAGATTTTATCATTCAATTTAATCATTCTGATTAATTATACTAAATATACTTGGTAATGTGAAATGAGTAAAATTACCAAAATGCATGTTTATGTATATGTATAT
>JANRMT010062861.1:28077890-28100996 GCA_026402145.1 Polypterus bichir lapradei
TATATATATATATATATACACACACATAAAATATGTATTTTTTTTTTTTTTTTTTTTACACACACTTGCCTTAAGAACCAAAACTACATGTATCCTACGGTGGGCGGTTGGCGAAGTTCCACTAAATGCAGTTTAGCTGTGAGTGAAGAGTGATTTTTTTTTTTTTTTTTTTTTCCCCCTCTCTACACTTTATAAGGATCTGATTTCATTATTTACCATTGTTTAATGTTAAGTATTTATTTTTTTGTAGACTTTTCTGCCTTGCCTATTAGCAATTTTATTTTTAGCCACCATAGAATGTCATTTTTTCTATAGCGTTCTAAAATCGGTGAACTCAATAACATTGTTTCCTTTTTGGTTATTGCTGCTGAAAGATATTACAACAATTCTTGTATCACTAATGGAGAGGCATATTTTCAATTTCTTTCCTAAAAACATATAGTGGTAGAACAATGTTAATATTCAAATTTTGGGCACTAAATAGCTATGCTGATTATCTTTGCCATGCAACTCCAATTTAAATATTCTGCAACTGTAGTGACCTCAGACATTTCTTTCAAAGGCAATTTATTGACTGAGAACCCAGGTTCTTCTACATTAATTGGAATGGTTTCTTGATATACAGGTATATCTATTGTCAAAATTGCTAGCTTTGGTACTAAATGTACATCTTTACAATGAGTTGTATCGATGTTTGGAACAGTGTTATCTTTTAGCTGGTCCTGTTTGTACATAACTACATTTACTATGATACTGTTCATAATTCTCTAGCTCAATATCTGAACAAACATATTCTTCATTGTTTTGCCCCCAACAGAGAGATGTGTTTTCAACTCTAACCTTAATTAATTTATTTTTCAAAAATAAAATCATTTTTTTCTATGCATGGCCTCACATTTGGGGCAATCCCTAGTGATTTTGTGGCTTGAAAATGTATTGCTATGGTGCCTCTTTAGAGAGCAGGTGTTTGGAAAGTACCATTGAGTGTCTGACTTATTTATTTTGCAGTGGAGATTCTAAACCTAGATCTTTAGCTTTGACAAATAAGATTTTGACCAGCTCTTGTAATTTTGTTTTCTTTTATGCTGACCCATTAAGGCTGCATTCAGTAAGCATTGGCCACAATAAAACTCAGTCATTCAACTTGTTACTTAAATTTTACCATATAATTTGTAAAATGCTGTTTTAGTTTCCAATACTGTAGACATTTACCTTGGGAACCCCCTAGTATTGTAATACAGGGTTAAAATAAAACAGAATGAGCAGATGCTGCATGTTCTCACTGAGAACATTTCTCAGCCCATTGGGACATGTGAAGAGCATTACTACAGCAGATTATTCTGCTTTAAGGTCACTCACTTCTCTACTTCTCCATCCTCTTCTTCTTGCACTTTAGTATTTTTGTATGTTTTTAATACATTATTTCTTTTTTTGCAGTATGATGCTGTTCCTATTCAATCCAGTGTTATTTGTTCCTGTCATCATTCTCCATCAATGGTAAGAAATAAGCCTGATTCTAGATCGCCGCTCGCCATACCAGGCGCCAGCTGCAGCCCAAGCCACAAAATGGAAGGCACTACAGCGGGAATGAGAACCGCCCTGGAAAATATGGAAGAGCAGCAACCATCTATACAGCAGCCAAAAAGAAAAAGACCTGAAGACTTTAGATTTGGGAAAATATTAGGAGAAGGATCTTTCTCTACGGCAAGTAGTTGGTCATTCATTTTAGCAGACTTAGGATATCTTTCTCATGGAATTTATTTACATCATTAATTTTATATTTTTTTAAAGAGAGAAACTATAGGGTTGGAATAATTTACAGGTTTACTTATTTAGTTGATTGTTTCCTTTCAAGTAGCATAAGCAAAATGTCAGCAGCCATGTTTATTTTAAATACTGCGTAATTAAGTAGCTACTGTTTTAGTGTATATATTGTATGGTGTTTTAGTTTTGTTTTTTCTTTGAAAGTGCCTTTCAAGTCTCTCAGTCGTTTGTTTATACTGTATGTTTTCAATGTATTGATCAAAGAAATCTGACTTTCCATACCTAGGAAATGCATGTTCCCCTATAAATTTAAAAAAATAAATGAAACTGACCTTTCCTAGTCCTTATTTAATATGAATGACAAGCAGGGTGTGTCCATATTTCACTTCAGTGTCAATTTTTTTTAATCAGTTGCATATTTAGCAGTTTTTTGTGCTGTTGTGATTTCAGACTCGAACTTTGTTTTGTGCCTTTGTAGATGTTAATCAGGAAAAATATTGCAAAGAATGTAGCATATATTCATTTGAATAAAAATGTAACATTGTTAATTTAGACTTTTTAATATACTTTTGTTATTCTGAGGATACTTTATGGTATTTAAGTTGTATAAATAGTAGGAGGAATAGTATAATGAGTAGTATGAAAAATTTAATATAATTTTGATTCAGTGCTGTTTCATTCATTTTATATTGGATAAATATCATTGCTCTGTCTAATGCAGAATTTCCTGTTTTGAACAAAAAGCAGATAATATTTTGTTTCCAAGTAAAATTGTTTTGGTGAATTTTCATCCTGTAGGCTTTACTGGTATCAGAATAATCAAAACATGAATATTTCTTTCTCATTCCATTTTTCTTAAAATACATGAAATTACAATTGTTGGTTTTCAATTCTTTAACATTTGCTTACAATATACATCAATTGTAATATACTAAAGCACAAATAAGCAAAACAATTTGTGAGAATTGTGACTTTTTAATCTGAGTAGAAATTGAAACTTTTCTTTCAAAGCATTTATCAGGTAAGGAGTGCTCCCATTTACTCTAGGGTACATGAGCCTGTGCTCAGAAATGTTTAAAAATTGAACCTTGCATATGTGCCTAACTTTTTTTTTCCTTCTGTAATGGACAGGTTGTACTTGCAAGAGAATATTCAACAGATAAAGAATATGCAAGTGAGTAAATGCATCCTTTTATTCAAAAGTGTAGTGATTCAATTGTTTTTCTAACAGAAATAACTGACAATTTGTTCAGATTATTTCAAGGTAATTGGTGTTAAATTATTGCCAGCACTAGTAGTTACTACTGTTTTGCTTATGTTCTTGTAACATTTACCTGTTCATTAAGTGTTAGTTTTTTAAGCAGTGTGTTTTTTTTTCTATTTTAGTTAAAATTTTGGTGAAGCGCCATATCATTAAGGAAAACAAGCCACATTATGTTAAAAGAGAGAGAGATGTGATGTCAGACCTGGATCACCCTTTCATTGTAAAACTTTATTTTACTTTTCAAGATGATGAAAAACTATGTATCCTTTAGCAAGACAAAATACAGTAAAAACCTGTCTCATATCAAAATCTGTATGTCATGTTAATGTTAGTGGTTTTTTTTTTTTTTTTTTTTTAAAAAGTAAATTCGTTCAATTTATTCTAAATGTGTGTAAAAATCAGTACAAAAAATTTTGCTTTTTGTTTTTTTTACTCTGTTTTAGGTGTGTATGTATGTATAGTACATAGAAGTGATTAGAATTTATAAGATGTGTTAATTATTTAAATTTCTTTAGCAAACTTCAAAAAATGTGTACATTTTCAATTTAGTAAAATTTAACAATAACAGTGTAAACAAATGGCTTTAAGATTAATTGATAAATTGCAATTATTGTTTTCTGAGTAGTAAAAAAAGGACTTAAAAAGCTATTCTTTTGCAGTTCTAATTTTTCACTTAATATAGCCAGACTGCTCCTGAAGTAATTGGGCTGTTAATTTAACTAGAACACAATTATTTTTAACAAGGTCCGTAAGCAAAAATGCCTCTTAAACTGGGAAAAATTGTACAAAAGTAACATATTTTACCATTTAATTTATATATGCTGTAATTTCAGACCTGATTTTATTTAAATGTCAAAAGGTATATTCTAGATATACTAATTTCTTTGTTGAAAATCTCATCATAGAGTCTTACATAAATATTCTTCAAAGAATTAATATAGTGCACATATCTTGTACTGTTTGAATATACTATATATGCATGTTTTTTAATTTTTTTTTATTAAGAGACATTAAAATAAGATAAATTGAATGTAAGTAAAAATCTATATGCAGTTATTTGAAGTTAATTTTTGTATAGGCATTTTACATGAGTTTGTGATTATTGAACAATATGTTATAGTTTTGGAAAAGTTTCTATTGTCTTAATTACTTCTGTAAATTCATTTAACTTTTGATACCGCTTGAACAAAACATTATAAAATTATGCTGAATTGTTGCTCACTGTATACCCTACCAAAGCTTTAAAAACTTTTCTTTGCTTTAAACATTCAAGAATATTTTATATTTTTAAGGATATTCACTTTTTGATTTTGATTATTGCATGAATATTAGACATTCTTTGGGTGTATCTTGCTTAAATCTTATGTGTTATATTGCTGATATTGTCCTTAACTCTTTATTTAAGACTTTGGTCTTAGCTATGCTAAAAATGGGGAACTGCTTAAATACATTCGCAAAATAGGTTCATTTGATGAGACCTGTACGAGGTTCTACTCTGCTGAAATAGTATGTGCATTAGAATATTTACATAAGAAGGGGATTATCCACAGGTAAATAAGAGTTAAATGTTAATGTTTTCAAGTTTACATAATTTGTCAGTTCTATATTTATATTCCAAATGATGGTTCTGTTTGGAGCTCTAATGCAGTGTTACCTTTTTTCCAATTGCAAGTTACCAATAGTCCTTGATCTTTTTTGCTGAAAGTTGCACAAGATCTGTGCAAAGTAGCCGAAGTTTTCTGATAGTTTGAATCTTTTTTCCATATTTCACTTTTTACTTCAACTGCTCATGCTCATTTATTGTTGTGCACATCTGAAAAGTGGGAGCAGCTGATGGCAGGTTTTATATATGCCTTCAGCTTTTTTGTAGGAAACAGCACAAATTGTTCTTGAAAAGATATTATAAAACAACAGCTTATCTCTTGTTCTTTTCTTTTGCTTCCCTACCCTCTATTGTGTTCAGTTGCACTGCTCCAAACAAAGTAGCTCTAGCAATGAAACTAGTTGTAAAGCTACAAAAAAGTAATTTGCCTTTGTGTTGGCAATGAATGTTAAGACTTAGCTTTGTTCTTTATTAAAGAGAGAACACATTTTGAGCAGCACTGTATTTTTAATGAAAATTTTCTAAGTGAGTAAAGGAAATTATTTCCATATATTAAGCTTTGGCATAAATGTATTTATAGTTGAAGCAGTAGCATATAACATTAATTCTGAAACGTGCTTAATTTATTTCACAGTGTGTTTAAATATTTGTATATATTGGTTTCCTGCAGCACTGACTGATTCATTGTATTTTAGGGACCTTAAACCAGAGAACATTTTACTCAGTGAGGAGATGCACATCCAAATTACAGATTTTGGAACAGCCAAACAGTTGTCTTCAGATAGCAGACAAGGCTAGTTCTATTTATGTTTCATTTTTGCATATTGTAAGAATCATTTTTTACAATAATCAATATTTTATGTATATTGATATAATTGTAAATTTGGTAATGAGTAGTATCAAGACTAAGGAAAACTTTCTGTGATGTAAACAAGAAATAAAAATTGATTTTGGTGGGTATGGGAACATTTTCTTTTTGAAACTGCTATCATAGGCCTTAAACAAAATTACCTGTTTTAATAATAAAATGCACCAAAGATTGATATTCTCTGTTTTTTCTGTATTACAAAACCATACAAGAATATTACTATCTGACTTATTTCTTTAATTTTTAAGCCATGCCAGAGTTGGCAGATTCCTGACTCTCTCTCTCTCCCCTATTTGTTTTCCAGCAAGGGCAAATTCATTTGTAGGAACAGCACAGTATGTTTCTCCAGAGCTGCTAACTGAAAAATCTGCATGTTTAAGGTAACTGAGCATCATTCTAATTTTGCTTGTTAAATGAATAGTTTTCCTCCTCTATTTCTAATATCTGTTTTTTTTCAGCATTAAGCTGTGTTGCAGAAATGCTTGTTTGATTGATTGGAGTTATAACAGTAATAAGTCATGGGTATATGTTTAGCAAAATAATTTGCCTTTACTTAAAGTACATACTTTGTAATGTATTTACTAACTGTACGGCATCAAATCATGTTTTATTTTGTGCATCTTATTTAGCTCTGATCTCTGGGCCTTGGGTTGTATTATCTATCAACTTGTGGCTGGATTACCACCTTTTAGAGCTGGGTAAGTGTTTCCTAATTTTAGAATCTAGTTTATTTGCTTGAGAAATTGCAAGTATTTGTGTGAGTTTTCTTGGTAAGTGTGGAAACCTCACATAGTAACGTGATTAAACACCTTGCAAAATAACAGGAAATAATGGTTGCAGAAGACTTGGAAAAAAAATCTTATTCAGCCGTCTGGTTTAGTTTCACTTTTAACTGATGTACCACTGTAGAGTTGAGTGTGTTAATCACTTTGTAACCTCTTATAATGCACAATACATTTGCATTAAGACATACAGCCTGGCAACCAGCATAATAAATAAAGAGCTTTTCTATTTTAAATATTTAGACTGGGTTTCAGAATGGCACATAATGTGCAAGGTTAACATTTATGCTTACAAGATCCAGAAAGCCGAGTTCATTTCTTGGTCTATTTACTGTCTTCATGGAGTTTGTACTCTGGATATTGAAAAGATGTGCACATTGAATTAATTTGCTTTTCTTATTTTGAATGAGTGTGAGTATGTGTGAATGGTGCGTTATTGTGCTTTGAAGTCCATCTAGGGTTGATGTGGGGTTAACTAAATAAAAAAAGGCATTTTCAAAAAGTATATGGTGGATGTTCAGGCTTATTTAAACCAGAACTTTAAAAGTTGTCTGGGGTAAATACATATTTTAACATATTTAGTATTTTGTAGAAAATAGAAATATTCCCATAAAGCAATTGCATTTTTGATATTTTTATATGATGTTTAAAGTATTTTCTTTTTTTATTGTACCAGAAATGAATACCTTATTTTCCAGAAGATCATTAAACTGGAGTATGAATTTCCTGAGAAATTTTTTCCAAAAGCAAAAGACCTTGTTCAGCAGTTGTTGGTAAGGACCTTTATAACATGTTGAGTTGTATCAGAAAATGCTTGTCCTTAATAATTCATTGATAGTTCCAACTTGTGGTGTAAGTAGAGATTAATCTAGTAATGAAGAGAATTAAACTGGATTCTCAGGCAGCTTCACAGTTCTGTGTTGTGTAAGTGGGACTGAGCTTACTGAGGTGGCTGTGAATTTTGCATAAGGAAAATAGATTACAACAAAAAAGTGCATTCACAAATGTTTTGTATGCACAGGCTGATTATGAGGAAATACTTCATGCAAGACATAAACATTACAAAAGAGTCAAGCAGCAATTTATAGCTGCACACTTTATGTGGCTGCACAAGTTCCATATATATTTATTGCACAAGTTCAAATTCAGAACATTAATATTGTTGCCTTTATAAATCACAGTGAAACAATACTCATCTTGCTAAGAGACAGTCCAGGTGAAGATGAAGCAGTTTACTGCATATGCTATAAATACCGTATAATCATTCTTAATGTCTTATTCACTGAAACAGTTAATGACAAAAAGATCAGTCTTCAACGGATTGCATAAATGAGTGGCATTCAGCAAAAAAGATAGAGCATACAAGTCTTTGGTGCCTGTAGATGTCTAGTTCTGTGTAGAATGTTAAACTGGTGTAGTGATCAGAAACTAAATTATTTTGAATGAATGATAAATTCTCTGTAAACTTGTTCAACCCCAGTCTTTTGTATACACTGTAAGTAGCTCAAACAGACTGGTTTAGTGAGGTCCTCAAGGTCAGGCTGAGAGGATGCGTTAATGCTACGACTCAATTCTTAGTTATTTCTGCTATTTTAGGTGCTGTTATATTTGTGTTAATTCATCCTTAAGAATAATATTATAAGAACATAACAAAAGGAGCGTCAAGAATGTCCTCATGAGTCATAGTTATTTATGTGTTAATGTTAAGAAAGTTAATTAACAATAAAGCTCTATCATTGCCAGATCAAATAAATGGTCTCAAATTTACAAAAAGCCGGTGATGGGCATTAAAAGTTAACACGACCTTAGACTGATAAATGTCATTGACCTTATCCTGTCTCTTTGGTAGTACAAGACAGATACCTTTTTGCTAACTTGTATAAACATATCTTGCCTGAATTAAAACAGCAGGTCTAATAAGGCAGCAAAATGCATTCATATACATCTCTATTGCTTTTTCTTCAATACAACATTTTTTATTCCCTAATTGATTAAAAAATACTCTGTTAGGAAAGTCTGCTCTAGATTTCATGTATGCTGTAACAGGAGGATGTCCTAATTAGAGGGGAGAGAAGTCCCAGAGATTTCCTTCTCACCATGTATGAGCACTATCTAATGCAGAGTCTTGTGGCATTAGAAACTGAAATTCCCATACCATACTGTAAAATTGCCACATAGTATACTCTCCATGGTGAAAATATTTGTCTTTGTAGTGGTGGTTGTGTTTTTGGGGGTTGTCTGGGTGTTAAGGACTCATTGTAGGTTGTAAATACTTATAACCTTGGTGATGCTGTTTTGAGTTCTACTTCGTAGTATAGTTGTGAGTCAAAAGAGTGTGTAGAAATGGGTTTCCCTGTCTATTTTAAAAACCGGTGATGTGGTGTAAAATACTCAACTGAAACATGCGAATAGCATCTTTTACATACATTGCCTTTTTTATCCAAGTGGGGAGTATAATAAGGTATGATATCCTTAGTGGATCAGTTGGGGTAATAAGCAAACTGGATGGGTTTATGGAAGTTTGGAGAAGAGTTTTAATGTACCTCATAATAAATTTATTAACACACTTCATAATGACATGTACAAGTACCATTGGGCAACAATCATTTGATTTCTTTGGTTCATGTATGATGGTGCTGGCCTTTGAAGACATGGTGACAACTGGCTAGCATAGGGAAATGTTAAAGATGTCTGTGAGATCAACTCTGAGGTGGAATACAACTGTCTTGAACATAGATCAGGTCCAGCAAAACCAGTCAAGTAAACATTTGTGGATTTACTGTCGGCAGAGTTCTTCTCACATCATCTATGGACAGAAGCAATATCTAATCATCAGGAAGGCTGGTGGTCATCATCACAAGCATGTCATTCAGTGCATTAAACTGTACATAAAAGTTCTTCAGTCAGGGGTGGGGGTCGACTTGTTCTTAACTCAGTTTTACTTTTTGTAAAAATTGATTGATTTGTCTGGAATGATTTCAATAAAATTAATAAAACTTCAAAAAATAAAAAAAGTTCTTCAGCAAATTTTGAAGGAAAGGCATCATTGTCGCCGGTGTGGTTTGATATTCTAATCATTGGTGGCCTTGACACATGTGTTGCATGTCTCTGTGGTCCTTAAAGTGGCTTTGGCTTTTCCATCCATATGTGCACTTTTCTGCCATTAATACTACTTGAAAGGTTTGCTCTTGTGACCTGAGGGCTACATTGTTTTGAAAGCAACATCACAGTTTTCAACAGCACACATGCTTCTAAAGACATTCACATTTTCAGGTTAGCAGGAAGTATCATCTTGGAGAGAGATCAACATCATCTATATACTTGTTGATGCAACTAGTAAAAGATAATGTACTAGCCGAAGCCCGCCGTAGCATACGGCGGTGTAAGAATAGGAACGGAAAATGGTGAGAAAGGAATTCAGTATAACAAAGGCTTAGGAAACTACCGTCGCAGTATAACGAAAATAGCAAGGAGCGAAACCAATGCCAATGGTCGAGAGAGTACCTTCCTGTAGCAGGCTACAGAAAACATAGACATGTATAGATAAACGTCACATTCACTGTGTTGCCCAGTCAACACGATAAGTCAGCACGTCCGCCCTATTGCGAGTGGTAAAAGTGACATTTAAACTAATACAGGTAGATGTGGAAACCAGGTTTTCTGAAAAAACAATAACGTTTTAAACAGTATCGTTTACATACAACAGATTTTGGCAAATCGTTTACATGCAATTATTTATATCCATTTATACACTAATAATGGCAATTATTTAAATAATAATAATAAATAATTATTATTATTATTATTAAATAATTCCTCCTGTATAAGTAACATTTTTCGGACTGCTTTCTTCCATCTCTGAAACATTTCTAGACTTCGTCCTGTTCTTACGCAACACAGTGCTAAAGTATTGGTTAATGCCCGAGTCACCTCACGTATAGATTACTGTAATGGTATTCTATCTGTCATCCCACAAAAACGTATCCATCGTTTACAATTTATTCAAAATTCTTCTGCCAGGATAATAACCTGCTGTTTTAAATCCACTGAACATACTACACCTATTCTCTGTCAACTTCACTGGATCCCTGTTAACTACAGAATACAATACTAAATACCACTCTTAACATTTAAAGCTCTCCACAACCTCATTGATCTCCTACAGACTGACACTTGTCTCGCTCATTCTGATTATCATCTGCAGCTGTACTTTCTGTACCACACATCAAACTCTGTGCTATGGGAGCTTGAGCGTCTCTCATAGTGCTCCTCAACTTGGGAATTCTCTTCTCTCTCATATACATCAGCTCGATTCAGTAACACATTTTAAAACTACCATCAAAACTTATCTTTTCAAATTGGCATACCAATTGTGAATTTTGCACTGTTACTGCCAGTTATCTTTGTTTGTTTGCTAAATTTTGCTGTTTGATCGAGAGTGACGGTGGACGCGGAAGTAGGATTAGAGATGGCGGGCGGGGCTCTGTCGTGCGTATCCCATGGTCTTAGAGTTGGTGGGTGGGACGCAGTGAGTTGGCGGGCGTGGCTCTCTGTCATGCAGTGTAAAGTCAACATGGCTCAGAGGTGCATGTGGACTTTTGCACAGACAAAAGCGACTGAGGCTGTGTTTGGTGAGTTATTGCGTGCCTGGAGGGTGACGCTGGACTCGGGAGGACAGTTACAGTTGGCGTGCGTGGCTCTGTCGTGCATATCCCATGACGCAGTAGGAGGGTTAGAGTTGGCGAGCGGGGCTCTGTCGAGCGTATCCCATGGTCTTAGAGTTGACCGGCTGGGCTCTGTTTTGCTTGCGCTCAGTGTCTTGCATGCCCTTAGTGAATTATATCTATATAGATACTTGTCCAAGTCAGTGAGATGTCCATATATAGAAGCCTCCTAGATATTATTCAAAACTGTGATCAAAACAGTTTTGTAAGAGCTGAAGCAGCACCTTCTGTCCACATTTGGAGTAGTCTTTGAACTTGACTGACACACTTTTGCAGCAGATCAATACTCTACCTCTGTCTTGGATTGAAAAATGGATGAATTTGGTAAGTTTTTAAGCTTTTCCTCTGTGCCCCATAGCATCAAATGCAAAGCACCATTGCAGGCAAGATATTTTTTTTAATAACTTTAGAACACAATACTGTATGATAAATGCATATATACCTTGTTCGGAAAAAAATACATTTGACTTGAAAAATGCCAGCCTTATTCTTTAAATAAGCAAAAACTGCTCTCATTCTAACAGTCCCAGACAGTAGTTTTAAAGGATTCCCATTTGGCATATAGATATTTGTCAGTGTTTTTTTCCCCTTAGGCCATTATTTTTACAACAGTATTTTATATGCATAATATATCAACTTTTTTGAATACATTAGGTGACCTTCATGAGAGTTTATTATCATCTGCATCAATTTGTAATCATGAAACTGGGGAAATGTTTTTAAACAAGCAATTTGGGCTTAAAAATAAGTTAACAGTAAGTTTATATTAGATATATGAACCCCTGTTACTTCAGCACATCCCTAGAAAGCACATGAATTATATCTTGAAAAGTTAGCTTCAAACCTGTGTACTGCAGAGAACAGGAGAAATGTGCCCAATAATTCTGCATCACTTTGAGATCAAGAGCTGAGCACTAAGATTCACAACCTTTTGTATGAATGTCCTATAATTAATTATGTGTACACATGCTCCATCTAGTGGTAATAGTACAAGTTGATTGTTCTTTCTTCATCTAGCACATATTTTGCGAATACTGTATTGGTTTGTTATTTGCAAGAAAAATTCAAACCACTATAGTAAATTAACAGTTCCCCTATGAGGAGGTTACCCTGCTCTAATGCCAGGGTTATTTAATAATGTGTGCAAAATATGTCAATGATTAGATGAATTACTGCATTACTGTGAACAAACTACACACCAACAAAACAGCATTTCTTCTTAATCCATTATTGGCACAGATGCAACTTCCTAGTATGGTAAATATCTGCAACACAGTTTTTCTGTGCTATAATGTAATTTTCTGCTATGATTACAACTTTCCCCTGAGCATTTAGACAGCTTTCCTTCTCAAGGCCAAGATTAGAAACGATCTTTATTTCTTTAATAACCTCCACTCTTAAACTTTTAATTATGCCATTTTTAGTCTCTGCTTGCTTAAATCTTTTCTCATATCTCAATCCCACAGTCTTTGGTGCTTTATTATCTTCATTATAATATTGAAGCCAGACACTATTCCAGACATATTTCTTACATGCATTTAATGTCTTAAACATAACCTCTTACTCCTGTATAGTTATGTTTTAGTACTAGTTTTACTACTTTATACTACTATATTGGATCTGATCTGCACTTCTGGACTATCTGTTGCCAATATTTACAGCACTGATTTGGGACTTTCTGACCATAAAGCAGTATTTTTCACTGTCTCACTGCCTTTACTGCCTCTTACCTGTAAACGACAAATTTCTTACAGAAACCTTAAAAATATCTGGCCCTCTATCCTTTCTGGATCCATTTCTGATCTTTTACTGTCTGCACCTATTCCGTCAACACTAGATAGCCTTGTTGAACACTATAACTCAGCCCTTCATTCAGCATTAGATAAAACAGCTCCCTTAAAACATAAGGAGGTTTCCTTTAAACGTTCAGCTCCTTGGTATAACTCAGAATTGCGATCTATGAAAGCAGCTGGCCGACGCCTTGAGAGAATGTCACGTAAGACTGGCCTCACCGGGCACATCCAGGTGTCTCTGACCACCAAAGAGCTTACAGAGAAGCACTAACTGCTGCTCAGAACACCCACTGTGGCAGAATAATAGAAAGTGGCCACAATAACCCAAGGGTTTTGTTTTCTGTAGATAATAAACTACTTGAACCTGCATCTGGCCCAACTACCTCTTCTACTGAAGTCTGTGAGGATTTCCTCCACTTTTTCCGTAACAAAATTAAAGATCTAAATAATTCAACTAACATAAATACATAATCTGTTTATATCTCTCTCTGTTTTCCCACTCCATCCAGCTCCTTCTCTAAGTTCTTACCAGTCACATCTGCTTTTGTTAATGACCTGCTTTGTAAGATGAGACCAACTACTTGTGTACTGGACCCCTTCCCCAGCACACTACTTAAATCCTGCCTTCATACCATAATCCCAACTGCTACAACAATAATAAACTCATCCCTTGACACTGGCTCTGTGCTGCTCACTTTTAAAATCGCTTCTGTAACCCCAATGTTAAGAAAGTCTGGTCTTGAAGCTGACAATCTTAACAATATCTGGCCTATATCCCACTTACCTTTCCTGTCAAAAGCTCTTGAGCGTGTTGTAGCCTCCCAGCTCACCAATTACTTAACCACTAATAACTTGATGGAACCCTTTCAGTCTGGTTTCAGGGTGCAGCACAGCTGTGAAACTGCTCTGCTACGGGTAACCAATGATTTGCTTATGGCAGCAGACTCTGGACAAACCAGCATATTAATTCTATTAGACCTCAGTGCAGCATTTGACACTGTCAGACATGACATTCTACTGTCCAGAATGGAGAACATGCTGGGTATCTCTGGCACTGCCCTCCAGTGGTTCAAGTCCTATCTGACTGATAGGCAAGAGTTTGTTAGTCTTGGCAACAGCAGATCCAGCTTGGCGCCAGTCACACAAGGAGTTCCTCAGGGCTCTGTCCTCGGCCCTCTTCTCTTCTGTATTTATATGCTTCCCCTTGGCCATATTATTCGTAGCTATGGACTGGGCTATCATTTTTATGCAGATAATACTCAACTCTACTTCAATGTTAAACGTGGAGCTTCATTAAAGCTTTCTCAGCTCACAACCTGCCTTAGTGAAATAAAAACCTGGATGGAGCAGAACTCTTTAAAATTAAACTGCAACAAAACTGAACTCCTGCAAATTGGGACTAAAATGCAACTTAATAAAATGAGCTCCTTCCCAGTCAATCTGCCTCTACTGCAAAGAATCTTGGTGTCATTTTTGATTCCTCCCTTTGTTACTCCGCCCACATAAATCACATTAAGAAACTTTCTTACTTTCACCTCCGCAACATATCCCGTGTTCGCTCCTTTCTCTCCTTTTCTAATGCTGAGAAACTTATCCATGCTTTTATCACATCCCGCATAGATTATTGTAACTTGCTGTTGGCAGGTGCCCTTCTAATCTTGTATCACAGCTCCAGCTTATTCAAAACCTGGCTGCAAGAGTCCTTACTCGAACCAGCAGCAGCGAGCACATCACACCCATTCTGCTCCGTCTTCACTGGCTCCCTGTGTCTTACAGAATCGAATATAAAATCCTACTAATAACCTACAAAGCCTTAAATAACCTTGCGCCAAACTACATCAGTGACCTTCTCCATCACTATGTGCCTGCCCGCCCACTAAGGTCCTCCGATTCTGGCAATCTTGTTGTGCCCCACACTAATCTACACTCCATGGGTGACAGGACCTTCAGCTGTATAGCGCCCAGACTCTGGAATGACCTACCAAAATTAATCAAGTCAGCTGACTCCATGAATTCTTTTAAAAAACAACTCAAAACGCATCTGTTCAGGAAGGCTTTTAGCTCTACTTGACTTCATTCCCCTTCTCTCAGTTTACCTCTCTGTCAAGATGCTCATGTAACCCGAGTGTGTGTGTGTGTGTGCTAGACCATCAATTCTGTTGTCTGTTAGGCTTTCTCTGAATTTACTGTCTTAATCTTCCTTATTTATTTATTTGGTTTGTACAATGCTATACGCTGTATACCCTGCCATTCTTTCTTATATTCTGTAAGTGCCTTGCGCATGGGAAAGGCGCTATATAAATAAAATGTATTATTATTATTACTTCTGGTGGGCTTTGTGTAATTGAACAGTGATTTCCACTGCTGCCTCACATCTCCAGAGGCATAAGTGATGATCTCAAAACTCCAGTTTCATTGCATATACTACTGATGTATAGTTTAAATTGTAGTCTACCAGTGAATTTGAGTGTGTACCACAATAAATTAACACCCCATCCACAGAGGTTTCCTTGTTTGAAGTAATTGTTTAATGGAATTAGTGAGTTTGTTAAATGGACAAATGAACAATAAAATTCATATGATGCATATCTATTAAAATGTTACATTTCTTAAGGTTCATTCATAGTATTTTGGCTCTTGTTGATTGATCATTTTAAGATTTAGCTCTTGTCCACATGTTTTAATTTTAATAATTTCTCATTTTTGCTTCTTTTGTTATAGTCATTAGATCCTACCAAACGGTTAGGCTGTGAAGAAATGGGAGGATACAAACCCTTAAGGGCACATCCTTTTTTTGAGTCCATTACTTGGGAGAACCTTCACTTACAAACTCCCCCTAAGCTTACACCATATTTACCGGCAATGTCGGAAGATGATGAAGACTGCTATGGAAATGTAAGATTAAATCTGTTTTCTCTGCAATTATAGATAACGTGACAGTTTTGCAAAACAAGTTTTAATTTTCATATGACATATCCAGGTTTCCTGACTCTGTCTCTTTCAGTTCTTACAACTATGGAGAACTATTCATGGAAAATTACAGAAAACATGGAAAATGAATAAAGCATTAATTCAGTTGTAAAATGGTAGACCAGTACATGAGTAATAAAATAAGTGCATGACCATTAAGGAAAATAAGTGCTTATTAATGCATAAGATTTTTCCATATAATCCATAACATTAGTTTTAGTACTAGCACTAACTATCCATGTAAACCAGAGCAGTGCACTTCATATGTCTGTATCCCAGTAATAGAAATACGATAAAAAGTGTGATATAGAAAGGTTGCTTGATGTTCAGCTCATTTACGTTTGTCTTACAACTCTTTCATTTACAGTCCTAGAGTGCTATACATATAAAAATAGTAATGTGTGTATTACAATACAGGTTGAGTACACCAAATCTGAAATGCCTGGAACCAAATTGTGAATAAGTAGGGAAATACAGCCAAACTAGCTAAATGATGACTCGCACGTATAACAATGGTGACTACTTTCACCGAGCCATTAGTATAACGTGTATTGATGTGATAAGTATATTAACCCTCAAAAGTGATGAATATGATGTATAGACTCTATTGTAGTTCCTTTTTAAGAGCACCAATACTGCGTATTTGCACTGATTAACTTTTTTTCATCAGTTTATAAAGGCTACCTATTGTCACTTCTCAGGGAACTAACTGACAGGTCAGAAATATCTCAGCCAGCCTTCACTCCATCATGCCTGCTGTGATGGAAGGTATTAACTGACTGTTCGGACACTACATTTAAGTTTTCATATAGTGTGGGTGTACATGAAACAAAACAATTTTTGCAAGTAGTGTTTGGTTTCCCTAATATAGTCAGAAGATTTTACTGGCCTTATATTACAATAAAGACACCTAGTGAGAATGAAAGTGTTTTTGTTAACTGTAAGCAGCGACATTCTTTCAACACACAAATCTGGAATCTGTGATGCCAATATGAGTTTTCAAGTTCATTCAAGTGCACACATTTACAAGAAAATGGTGATTTGTAAAAGTAAATTGTTTAGAAATTTGTGTACGCCTATTTTTTGTTATAAAAAGGAGCGAAGTAGCATTTTGAACTGTCGTGTAGGTGTTACCATTTAACTCCCCAATGTGGGGGAATGTTCCTCAAATATAGTCAATAGACGGATGCTGCTTCCTGGGTAACCTTAGCCTCCGGTCATCAATCATGTGTCTTAGCTTTATGGCTTTTCATTACAGACTACTATACCACCGTTGACCAAAGTCGTTGTTTGTGTACCATAGATTTGTGTCATTTGATGCTTCACACGGGATCGATATCTTCCTTCCTGCTTTAAATTAATAAATACATTTGGAATCTGCAAATATCTTGTTTACTTTTGCTCAGCAGTTAAATAAAAAAACATACAGGGTTAACAAAGGTGATGTCATGTTGGCAGTCAAAACATTTTGTCTTTTGGAACATTTCGAATTAGGGATACTAAACCTGTATTATGCACGAAAAATGTCTGGCTGAATTTTTACAAAATCTACTAATTAATGAATTTGGCATATGTTGGTGAGCCCAAGAACATAAGCTGCTAAAGTTTATCGTCTGTCCTGGGGAAAAGCAGGGTCACCATAAGTTATTGTATACAACAGATTGGCAAACATTTGATTAGTAGGTTTGGTATTTTAGCATTATAAGTGAATTGTCCTCCGGTTGATAGCATTGGACACTTTTAAACCATTCAGCATGAGCTGGAACTAAAAATCCATTGTGAAGATGTACCTAGAAATTGTAGATCATACTTTTCAAATATAACAGTTCTGAAAGAAGCAGCCAATAGAGATACAAAGTCTGTGTTGAGGACCACACACGAGCAGCTGAGGTGGCCTGTGAAGTGGTGAGTTCCCACCTGCATTTGCAAGTCAGCATGCATTTCAGTAACTTGAATTGCGTATTTGTTTTGCCGTCAGAATATGTGAAAGAGGAAAATGTGTATGCTAGAATAAGCACTCTCAAGTTAAATGTAAAAGAGTAAATTAATCAGTCACACAGAATGTTTCTTTTTTGATTTCAAAAATTTGCCAGTGATTTTTAAATGGGCGTTTCTGAAATTTTAAAAACTTGTTCAACATGCTCTTTTTAAGATACAGTGCATCTGGAAAGTATTCACAGCACATCACTTATTCCACATTTTGTTAGGTTACAGCCTTATTCCAAAATGGATTAAATTCATTTTTTTCCTCAGAATTCTACACACAACACCCCATAATGACAACATGAAAAAAGTTTACTTGAGGTTTTTGCAAATTTATTAAAAATAAAAAAAACTGAGAAATCACATGTACATAAGTATTCACAGCCTTTGCCATGAAGCCAAAATTGAGCTCAGGTGCATCCTGTTTCCCCTGATCATCCTTGAGATGTTTCTGCAGCTTATTTGGAGTCCACCTGTGGTAAATTCAGTTGATTGGACATGATTTGGAAAGGCACACACCTGTCTATATAAGGTCTTACAGTTGACCGTTCATGTCAGAGCACAAACCAAGCATGAAGTCAAAGGAATTGTCTGTAGACCTCCGAGGCAGGATCGTCTCGAGGCACAAATCTGGGGAAGGTTACAGAAAAATTTCTGCTGCTTTAAAGGTCCCAATGAGCTCAATGGCCTCCATCATCCGTAAGTGGAAGAAGTTTGAAACCACCAGGACTCTTCTACAGCTGGCCGGCCATCTAAACTGAGCGATAGGGGAGAAGTGCCTTAGTCAGGGAGGTGGCCAAGAACCCGATGGTCACTCTGTCAGAGCTCCAGAGGTTCTCTGTGGAGAGAGGAGAACCTTCCAGAAGGGCAACCATCTCTGCAGCAATCCACCAATCAGGCCTGTATGGTAGAGTGGCCAGACGGAAGCCACTCCTTTGTAAAAGGCACATGGCAGCCCGCCTGGCACCTGAAGGACTCTCAGACCATGAGAAACAAAATTCTCTGGTCTGATGAGACAAAGATTGAACTCTTTGGTGTGAATGCCAGGTGTCATGTTTGGAGGAAACCAGGCACCGCTCATCACCAGGCCAATACCATCCCTACAGTGAAGCATGGTGGTGGCAGCATCATGCTGTGGGGATGTTTTTCAGCAGCAGGAACTGGGGAACTTGTCAGGATGAAAGGGAAAGATGACTGCAGCAATGTACAGAGACATCCTGGATGAAAACCTGCTCCAGAGCGCTCTTGACTTCAGACTGGGGCGACGGTTCATCTTTCAGCAGGACAACGACCCTAAGCACAGAGCCAAGATATCAAAGGAGTGGCTTCAGGACAACTCTGTGAATGTCCTTGAGTGGCCCAGCCAGAGCCCAGACTTGAATCCGTTGAACATCTCTGGAGAGATCTTAAAATGGCTGTGCACCGACGCTTCCCATCCAACCTGATGGAGCTTGAAAGGTGCTGCAAAGAGGAATGGGCGAAACTGGCCAAGGATAGGTGTGCCAATCTTGTGGCATCATATTCAAAAAGACTTGAGGCTGCAATTGCTGCCAAAGGTGCATCGACAAAGTATTTAACAAAGGCTGTGAATATTTATGTACATGTGATTTCTCAGTTTTTTTTATTTTTGATCAATTTGCAAAAACCTCAAGTAAACTTTTTTCATGTTGTCTTTATGGGGTATTGTGTGTAGAAGTCTGAGGAAAAAAATGAATTTAATCCATTTTGGAATAAGGCTGTAACATAACAAAATGTGGAAAAAGTGATGCGCTGTGGATACTTTCCAGATGCACTGTAGCTCAGCAAAAATTTAACTTTTCTGGCAGATTTCTTTAAAGAGTATGTATACCACATTTCAACAAAATATGTTTATCGGGAGCCAAGTTATTTTATACAGAAAGAGAGGCAATCTGATAAAAGTGTTAATATCAAATAAATGGTAAAATACGACTACTTTAAGCTGTCTTATCTGCTTAATTAAAATTTTTATTGAGAATAAAACAGTAAATTTCAATGTGGCCTACATATTATAAATCTATTATATTTTTGATAATGGCGAAATACTGCATAGTAAATCAGTCTTTATGTTGACCATTTACCTCTTCTTGTTGTTTTCTGGAAATAAACAGTATTAAACTACAAGAACTAAGAAATGGAGGGGAAGCATTCAGGTAATAAGGGCAGTCAAAGGCCACCTTTGGGCCCACAGCATAGCCAGAACATTTTTTTTTTCTGCTGTTAAATTAACTCAGCTGAGCAAGATTATGGGAAGTATGAAATATGGTATAGTGGTATTTACTAGGAATTTATTTTTCTGCAAGAAAGGATAATGTGATATGCATTTTAATAAGTTAATGCGTTGCCTAATTTTTTTTCCCCCCCACTTTTTCTCTCTTCCCATGCTACCCTTCAGTATGATGATCTTTTGAGTCAGTTTGGTAGCATGCAGGTTACTCAGTCATCATCTGTAACAGAGTTTACACAGTCACAGCGATCAAGTAGTAACATTGAACAGTACATCCATGACCTGGACAACAACTCATTTGAGTTAGACTTGCAGTTTTCTGATGAAGAGAAACAGCTTCTACTTGAAAAGCAGGCTGGAAGAAATCCATGGTATGAAATGTATTCCTTTTCATCATAAATTAGCAATATGAACTTTGATGTGACAGTGTTAAGTGCTACATGTAATTTATGGTGTGTATATGATTTGGTAACACTAGCCACTTCAGCAAGCTCTTCTATTCTTTCCTGTTGTTAAGAGTTCTTACGTACAATATCTATTTCTATAGCACATTTTCAAATTCAAATTTGTGAATTTCCCCTTGGGATTAATAAAGTATCTGTCTGTCTATCTCATACAAAACATGTAGCTCAAAGTGGTTTAGAAGATGTTAAAGAATTGCAAATAAAAAGAAAAGTAGTAAATTAGAAATAAATGAATATGTGAATGGATAAATAAATGAAATGCCAAAAATAGTAAATACAAATCAATACACACACAAATAATACAGATAAACAATTAACAGATGAAGTTGGAGCCCTTAATTATGAATTAAAGTGTTCAATTTGTGTTTTAATTGTCTAGTAAGCTCGCTATGTATGCCCAGTATTTTATTTGTAATGGAGCTAAATTTAGGGAGTCATGCAAGAAAACTGATACCTTTTTGCTTCTAGTAGTACCAAAAAACCCAACCTTACATTTTTGTGGCATGTTTTTTTTAAACTGAAGCGTGAAAATTTTTAAAATTAGCAGAAAAATAAGATTTGTTAGGCAATATCTGCAATTTTTTTCTGTTCTTTGACAGTTATCTTAGAATTTGTATTTAAAAGCTTAATGCGGTCTCACTACCATGTTTCCCCGAAAATAAGACAGGGTCTTATATTAATTTTTGCTCAAAAAGATGCACTAGGGCTTATTTTCAGGGGATGTCTTATATTTATTCATGTACAACAATATACATTTATCCAAATACAGTCATGTCATCTTCTTCTGGAATATCGTCATAACTCTGCACGTTCAAACACTGAATTCCAGCCTGATTTCTTGCTACGTCAGCCGCTTTTAGGATCCCACAGGATCAATGTGCATGCTTTGATGTTTGATGAATGGTTCGATGTGGTGAAGCAAAATGCCGACATACAAATGCATTTGTGGTGCTTTTATATTCAAGCGTTGCATATTCCCCAAAGTAATGACATGATACAGAAAAAAAAAAAATAAGTACATAATGAAAATGTTTATTTTGTGATTAAAGTAAAATTTTCGGCTTTAACCTTGTAGTTTAATTTATCATATAATTGGACCGTCGTAAATGTCATCTTAAAGCTGACCCAGTTGTTAAATTGCTACTCACTTCTGGGGTTTCCTCCTGACAGCAGCTGCAAGCAGCATCACCACACAGAACACATTAAATTTATAATATTCCAGCTCTCTGTACATTTAGTATTCTTAGATTTATACTTAATATCACTTTCATGATGAAATGCATTAAAATGTGTATGTTACATTTTACAGATAAATCGTTAACTTTGTTTAAATAATGAATAATGTTAATAGTTACACATATGGGGTGGCACGGTGGCAGAGCGGTAGCGCTGCTGTCTCGCAGGGAGTCGCGTCCCTTGTGATCCCTGCCTGGAGTTTGCATGTTTTCCTAGTGGTTTTCAACAGTGTGCTCAGTTTTCCATCCAAAGACATGGAGATTTGGGGATTTGGTGAAGCTACAATGATTCCAGTGTATGTGTGTGTGTGCGCTTATGTTCACCTTGCGATGAGCTGATGCCCCATCCAGTGATTTTCTTTTTGTCTTGCACCGATACTGCTGGAATGGGTGCATCCCCGAATTGATGGATGTAATCATTAAACATCATTTTCAGAGATATTATGGCAAGGTGTCCTCACAATTTAATGGATGTTTCATGCACACGCGTCACATCGTGTGAAGTATAACCCTGGCCTTGCGCGCCTTACTTTTCAGCTGACAATCTTGACTAGGGCTTATTTTTGGGTTAGGGCTTATATTACAGAGCAGTCTGAAAATCATGTTAGGGCTTATTTTCAGAGTAGGTCTTATTTTCAGGGACTTAATTATGTTGCTTATCAGTACTGGCTTACATACTGACTTTCTAATAATTTTTACGGTATATTAGAGCTGTATCAGCTGTTATATTGGTTTTGTTTGGTTTATACTGATTTTTGGTATATTATTTAAAAATGATTTGACAGTGCTTTTCACTTAAACAAGATCAAGCAACATGATTGATACACCATACACACTCTCAAGTGCTGTTTAAAAAATAATATATTTTGGTTCTTTTAATTTTCATTAACGGTGCAACTTGAGTATTTCAGGGGTAAAAACAGTTCCAGCTTTTATTTTCCACATATCTTTAAATGCATTACTGTTTTACCATTAAAGTTCTTTAATCTGCCAGCATCAACCATGTTTATGTGTGTAAATTGCTATTTCTGGCTAGATTTTGTTTTTAGCAATTTTTTGATCTTCCCAATCTATACTAATAAAATGCAAAGCCCTCAATGACTGACTGACTGACTGACTCACTCACTCACTCACTCACTCACTCACTCACTCACTCACTCATCACTAATTCTCCAACTTCCCGTGTAGGTAGAAGGCTGAAATTTGGCGGGCTCATTCCTTACAGCTTACTTACAAAAGTTAGGCAGGTTTCATTTCGAAATTCTATGTGTAACGGTCATAACTGGAACCTACTTATGTACATACTAGCAAAATACTCGCGCTTCGCAGCGGAGAAGTAGTGTGTTAAAGAAGTAATGAAAAATAAAAGGAAACATTTTGAAAATAACGTAACATGATTGTCAATGTAATT
>JANRMT010062861.1:28125996-28141490 GCA_026402145.1 Polypterus bichir lapradei
TATATATATATATATATATATATATATATATATATATATGTATATATATATATTTACACACACACACATAAACATATATATATACATATCTATACATATACATAAGGTTATATATATAAGGTTCTCTGTTAGCTCCCAGTGTAACTTGAATAAATTACAGTTGTGTGATGAGCACGTATTGTAAGTGTTTGATAAAGATGTGGTCCATTCAACAACAAGCAGAAATTAGGCCACAGATTTTGACCATCAGATGAAAAATGCAATTCAGGACATGTAGAGAAATGAGTTTGTGAAAATTTTCATCTTCTACAGTTTGCATGAATATAACACTAAAATACCATCAACACTCCTTTTTCCAGTGTCAATGTATTGTGTGCTTTCCACCCATTTTGGCTACATAACTTGTTGCTGATATGAAATTTATGTCCATTTAATGTATAGTGCTAGTTGAAACTTTGTGAACATAGTGCTTTAGCTCTTTTAATGATATCTATTTTAACTTGGAAATTAATATGTAATCAAATCTAGTTCTTTTCTTAAAGCAGGCATTTCTACACATTACATGCATGCCATAGAAAGTGAAATGCGGTAGTTAAATAATTATTGTAGCTTGTGCAAATGTATGTGAATGACAACATTAGTTAGGCTTAGTCCCAGAACTTTTGCCATATACTATTAGGCATAAATACTTTTGAGTCAGGACATTACCATGTCTTCCTGATGTACTACCAAACAAATCTTTTATTTATGTATTGTCTGTTATATGAGTTCTCTATCATAATTACTGAATCTCGCATAATTTTACTATTATTTAGCTAAGAAATAAAAAATGAATAGTTTAAGAAGCACTGTACATTTGTTTGTCCATCCTTAAAGTACTGGTATGTTGTGAATAAAAACAAGTGTTTGAAGCTCTTGCCTCATTTCTTTAGTTCTGAGTGTGCAGCTGTTCAACTGTGTGCAACAGATGTTTTCATTAGTGTTAGGACATTTTCCTTCAAATAATAGCTGAGATCGTCACTGCACATACTTTATTAAAACAAATCTGGTGGTGAATTTGCCACCCTGAGTTTTGTTATAACAGTTGCTAAAGTATAAGCTTGAGCTTATGAAAGTGAGATAATGTGCTTAACATAGCTGTAAGATACATCAATTTGCACCAATCAAGATAAAGAAAATAATATAGTCCATCGTGCATGCTATGTTTTGTATAGATAGAAAGGTGCCAAAATATATACATAGGTTAAAAGTCTTTGGCAAAACATCTTATCATTGCATGATAACATCTTATCTAAAATGCTACTGTCATTGAAAGAGTTACTGTATATGATCTCATCATCTCATAGTTAATGTGCTGGAAAGATGGGCACAGGAAATCTTGGTTACACATTAAAACTTTCAAGATTTACATACGTGTCTCTCCATTTAAAACTGCATATTTAAAAATAATCATCATCTTCAAGTATGCATAAGTGGCAAGGTGTTTATGATTCAGTTCAAGTATCGCCAGACAACCTGTATATTTTAGTGCCTTTCTGCAGAAAATACTGCCCCTCATCACTTTAAAACTTAATTTATATAGAACAGCTGTTTGCAAATTTTATATATTTGAAAATTCCAAAGAACACTGTTTTTAGTGAATAATCATGAAATGAAGGATACATGAAATCATTAAAAAATCCTTCCCTAGATCTCAGTAGTCAAGAAAGAAGAACTTTGGTTAAAAAAATAGGGGTATGGTTGGAACGATAAAGGAAATGGGTACCTGAACAATGTAAAGTAAGTCTAAAATACCTACACAATAACTATAATCATAATAAACGAACAATAAAACAGCAGAGAAGCCGTGGATTAAATAAAAAGGCTGTAGTTATGAGCAGGGAGACGTGAATCCCGTGGCGAAGCAAGGAAGGAAATGTAGAGACCGGAGCGACGGACGGCCCTATATAGGCAGGCAGCCAACAACGTTGGAGGCGTTGGGATGGGGGACCCAACACCTCCTCACATAGTGACCGAGCTGCAGGCTATGGACGTATATATGTATGTAAGTAGGATTCAGTTAGTGTTGGGAACCCGCATACCAAATTTCTTGAAGATGGGCCCATAAGTAACAAAGACCATTGGAAAGTTCAATATGGCGGCTGACAGTGGCGTCATACCACCAAAACAAGTATGTACATTGGTTTCGGTTAGCGCAGGGAAGCCGCCTACCAAATTTCATGAAGATGGGGCAATAATTAGGAAAGTTCAACATGACAGACGTTGTCGACCGTTATGACTGTTACACGTAGAATTTCGAAATGAAACCTGCTTAACTTTTGTAAGTAAGCTGTAAGGAATGAGTCTGCCAAATTTCAGCCTTCTACCTACACGGGAAGTTGGAGAATTAGTGATGTTGGAAAGTTCAATATGGCGGCCGACAGTGGCGTCATACCACTGAAATAAGTATGTACATCGGTTTCGGTTAGCGCAGGGAAGCCGCCTACCAAATTTCGTGAAGATGGGGCCATAAATAAGAAAGTTCAAAATGGCGGACGTTGTCGACCGTTATGACCGTTACACATAGAATTTCGAAATCAAACCTGCTTAACTTTTGTAAGTAAGCTGTAAGGAATGAGCCTGCCAAATTTCATCCTTCTACCTACACGGGAAGTTGGAGAATTAGTGATGAGTGAGTGAGGGCTTTGCCGTTTATTAGTATAGATGAGTCTACTAAAAAGAAGTGCCAAGCTCACAATCTCAAGCTAGACAATTACTTCAGTAAATGGAGATTTCTAATTGCTGTGATGGTCACCTTCTACTCTCCACACAGAGTAAGGACTCAAATTCAGTTCTCTCTACACTTGCTGTATCTGAAAGTTGTATCACATCAAAGAATAAAACCTCAGAGTTTTATTAACTTTTGAATTAAATATGTTTAAATTCTACTTGTTTGTATGTTGCAATGTTAAACTACTGAAAGAGAGCAGTTTGAGTTTGACTTACATAAGCAAATCTCGACACCATAAAGTCTAACATTTTATTTGCTATATGGCTAGTTGACAGTGGAGGAAAAAAAAAAACTTGGAGTTCATGGTCTGTTGTAACTGTTCTGGCCACCCACTTCATTCCACAATATTAGAAGCACATGCTAGAGAATGAAAAAGACGATTAATTCTTATTAGGGTTGTAACGGTTCACATGGATGTATTGAACCGTTTCGGTTTTGCATGTTCGGTTCGGTCCACTTGCGTACCGTTTCGGTTATATTTTATGCATTTTTTCTCATTAAATCTATTACTAGTGCGATCTAAGCACCCCAAGCGGAATTAAAGTCTTGGGTGAGTTTCCGCACGGACGCCTCTGAGTGTCGGACACTGGATGAGGGAGAGGCGCGCCAGTAGCTCGCAGACGTGACAAATGGGGTTATGGCAAATGCAAGCGAGAAGCCTGAGCTGGAAGACCCTCCCAGCTCATTACGTTCTCCTGTCTGGGAACACTTTGGCTTCCCCGTTAAAGTTACCGATGGACAACGGCAAGTGGATAAATCCAAAGTTGTTTGTCGACATTGTTCCACCACGGAGATCGGGTACGCTGCAGGAAACACGTCTAATATGTTAACACACTTAAAACGGCACCATCCATCTGTGAATGTTTCCTCTACAAGAAAGAAAACCAGCTTAATGTAATGACTGAACTTTTTGGTGAACTTTTCCAGAGACAGGGAGGAAGTAGTAAACCAACCCTTTTGGAGCAGGTCCAAGAAGAGGTCAGTAAGTACAGAGCTTCAGGGTGCCTTTCCCTTGAATCTGATCCTCTTCTTTGGTGGAAAGGCAATGAGGCTACATACCCACACATAGCAAAACTCGCAAAGCGTTACCTCTGTATTCCAGCTACCTCTGTTGCTAGTGAACGGGTCTTCTCCACTGCTGGAGATATTGTCACTGCAACCAGATCTGTGCTTTCTGCAGAAAATGTGGATAAATTAATCTTTCTAGCCAAAAACTTTAAGCTTGAATAGTTTTATTTGTCATATTCAGGCTGTTGCGGCTACATGTTCAAAGTTTACATTTGTTACTTGTTTATTTAAATTGTTACAATAGTTTTAAAAACTCAGAGTCTAATTTATTTGAAATATCACCCAAATGGGTCGCTTTAATTTATTTATACAAATTCTATTGTTTGTATTTTTTTTTTAAATAAAAGCATTTAAAGTCATTTTTTTCCTGCCTTTTTTGTACCGAAAATTAACCGAACCGAGTACCTCAAGAAAGTGAACCGAACCGAAATTACATTTTAGTGTACCGTTACACCCCTAATTCTTATTGTTATTGAATTACAGGGCTCTCTGCTGTCACTGACCATATGGAGGAGCAATAGTTTAGCAATGTAAAAGTGGTACCAAGTGCTTTAGCAAAATGGCAAGAAATGTACTATGTAATGTAAACTGTGTAGCAGTTTAATAAAATTTGCATTTTCTTTCTCCTCTTTTTGCAGCCTAACAGGACCTATTATCTTATGGACCCTAGTGGGAATGCTGACAGATGGTGCAAGAAAATCCAAGAAGTGTGGCGGAAAAACTATCATAGGCACCAGAATGCTGGCATCTAGCACAGAACAAACAAAAAGATCCCGGCAGCCTCCTAGCACATCCCTCTCTGTTACCAGACTTCATTTCCAAATAGACATCTGTAACACAGCAAAGAAAGCCTTCCAGATTAGAATGCCTTGATACCAGAAGCATTTTAAAATCTCTCTCCGAGTGCTGGCTTCTGAATTTATTCCCTTTGTGTTTTTCCTGCTTCTTTTTTTTTTCTCAAGCAAACAAATGGAATTCAGGGTTGCTTTGCTTGTTCTTTGTGCTTTTTTATGTTGAAGCTTCAGGTGCAATACCATCATGTGCAAATGAAGATATTTGCCTTTTGTCTACTTAAGCTCTACTGCTATGAAAAGGAAGGTGATGCTACTGTGCTTTACAGCTTCATTTGAGATTATGTAGAATCAAGTGCACATGTCCCTAATGATGTACATTTGCCCTGTGCTTGGGGGGGTTTAATTCTGCGACTTTAGTTTTGTCTTCAGCCATATGTTTTGTCAGGGAGCCCTTGAGAACTTTTGCTTACTTGTCTGCCTCTCATTGGGCATTTTCTCTTTCTGCTGCTCATAGTCGAAATGGTGAGCGCCTTGTTTCATTCTTAATATGAGAACTGATTGCAAGTTTACAGTGGTACTTGTATAGTATTGAGGTCTGTACTCTGACTTTATGAGCAGACTGGCGCATTACTGTAAGCAATTGATCAGTGTCGACAGAGCAAGTGGAAAGTAACAAAAACTCTTCAAATAGAAAAAAATATAGATGTAGTCATAGTAGAACCAACAGTTGCCTCTGTGTCCAGCTTTACATCTTGGACAAATTATTTTGTGACGGTGTCTCTTACTCCATGTTCACTCTTGTAAATATGTATATGGAGAAAGAGAAGTGCCTCTGTTGTAATGTCTCTTAAAATGTACTGGAAAGTTGACTTTTCCAGGACCTGTCCTTAAGGTAACGATATCTTGATGGAATCTCTTTTTAAATTAAAATAAAAGAATAGTCATGCGCAGATGTTATGCCATAGCTGGCATTTAGTGTATCCAGTTCAGCCAGATTAGCAATCGAAACACGCTATTATTCTTGTGTGTGCACCGTTAAAAGTTAGTTTGTTTTTTTTTTCTCTACATTATAATAACAAAAATGTAGAAGCCAAATACTCTCAAACGAAGGATTTACAATACAGTTGTAAGTCACTTCACTGTCAGGCTGAACTTAAAGACAATATTGTAGTATAATAAGATAATATTTCATCCAAGGTTTACAATCCAAATCGGATCCCACAATCTAATGTTTTGTAGCTGGCAGTGAGAGACACTTCAGACTGCCTGAAAGTAATGCTCACTGAAGTGACATGAAGACTCAGCAGCACCTTCTTGCAGTTAGTCTGCTACAAATGGCTGTGTGTTTCCTCAGAGCAGCCTCCAAAAGTTTTATTGTGCTTCGTATGTCCAGAAACGCTACCAAGTCGTGCAGCAGTTGAATCTGCTGTATTTATCTTTCAGAATAATAAGTGCAGGAAGTGTTTAGTTTCTCTTGCTAGTATGTTGTTATGATTATTTTTTTAATCAGGTTGGCAACAGTCGGTTACATTGTGTATTTAATACTCTCTACCTGGTTTGTAGCTGACTAGAACTGTGATGTACAGACAACGTGTAATTGAAATCTGAAGCAAGTAATGCAGCGATATTAGGATACACACTTTTTTGTATTTTTATTCTTGTATAAGGTTATTTGCTGGCTGTTGTTAGCCTCTAGTTCAATCTGTGTTATTTAAATTCTAATATATGATTTATATTTGGATTGAAGTCATGTTCATGGGCCATGTTGTGTATGTATTGAGATGTAAAGCCTTTGAATGTGAATAATTATTGTAAACTATGATATTTTACAACCTTTCTTCCTTTATTATATAAATTTTCTATTTGGCAGTGAGTTAATCACATTTCTCATAATTTAATGAATCTGTTCATTCTGTTTTCAATATTTGTGCTTTAGGTGTAGTTAATGAATGATGAATTTTACACATAATGCTTGATAGTCCTATAATAAAAGCATGTAGGGTTCTAGGCTTATAATAATTATGTCTCTCTTCATTTTATCACCAAATATTTTGTTGCAAAATCTTTTCTGTAATTCACTCTGCTGTGATGAGTAGCATTAGTGTGGAGTTTCTTACTGGAACATAACTGGACTTTGGTACACCTCCTCCCATTGTTTTGAAATTGGGAGGCTATTAAAAGATTAGTGTGGCTAAAAGCAAAACTATTCAGGATTATTTATAAAACTAAAGAGAACTTATTATGTTCTTATCTAAGGGCCACACTATTTTTAGCATGGGGATTGACACAGTGAGAATCAGCACCTACATTGTGGCTGCAGTGGAGCCTCTAGTTCTGCACATTGTTCACTTCAATTTTAAATAACTTTTAAAGGTGAATATATTTTTTTATTCTACCCAAAATATCTAGGTACATTTTTATTTTCATATTAAATGAATGTGTATACTCTTTAGATTTGGCCAGTGTGCCTATTGCTAAAAGAAGGGCCATATTTGATGAGTAAACACATCTGCGAATGAAATGTTTTGTAATCTTTAAATTGGTGTAATTTTATAAGAAATTTTAATTTACTGTTAGATCAATTTTAAAAGGAAACAAACTGAGCTATAATAAACTTTCTATCAATATTAATGTGTCCAGGGCACTTTGGAGATTGTAACATTTGCAGTAGCATTATGCTTGGCAAAATATATTGTATGTATTTAGCAGACCATAAGCAAGTAATATTCCTTTCTGAGATAGACCAGACAAGAGTTGACTAATGCTGTTGACCATTGAGTCCAAAACCTGTGTTTACCACCAAAATAAGCACAATGGTCTCAAATAGAGAAACTAAATTTATCATTTAATTGGATTAAGTGGGTTCAAGGGTATGTGGATACATGAACCGGAAGCTGTGCTCTGAAGCCCTGATTTAAGGGCTAAATCCATATTTGGTGAAACATTAATTTTTGGTAGGCCAGCATTGCAAAATACTACATACACATCATAAGAACATAATAACCACCTGATGGTAGACTTGACAGATGTTTATGGACCTACCATAGAAAGATAAAACCAAGAGGGCAGTAAATACATTTTTCACAATGTCTGTTATTAAATTAGCTTGTGTGATTATGAGAATATTCTACTGTACAAGTGAAAGTTGCTATTCCAGGTAACGAGCATATTGTAATTTTTGCCAACAGCAGCTATTGGTTAATTTTCATTTTATAACAAATTATGTGATCAATCTGCTCTTAAGAAATCCTGTGTGATCATCTACTGATTTTCGGAATCCACTCGGTTAAGTAGAGCCTTGTGCAGAATCGGAGCCTGTCCCAGCAAAAGCAGTTTGTTACGTTTATTCATTCCAGAACAAGTTAAGAGAATTTATTCAAACTAAATGTGCATGTGTATGAACATCTGTCACCCACACTCAGAATATGAAAATTGGGGAGAAGTAGACTGCACTAATAGCAGACAGGCAGGAACTGTGACATGTGAGGGCCAGCTACTGTGCAACAGCAATTGAATGAGTTCTTAATATGAGTAACGAGCATAGAGAAGGTCCAATTTTTATGTTCATCACAATATTAAGCCTACTGATTCATGCCATGATAGAATCATAGTCTGAGGAGTGAATGAAGAAATAAGTAACCTGTTAAACATAATCTGTATTAAAGGATTCATTTGGCACAGAATAGTTGAGCTTGAGGACAGAATTTGAGAATCATTCTGGACCTGGAAGGTTAAGTGGCAGTCTGCATCCTGGAAGGCCTGTACAAGAAGTTGGTTGTCATGTGCCAATAAGTAAATGCCCTTGTGTACATGGTTGCAATGGTTCACTAGCAGTTTTGTAGATGTGCTTTTTTTATAAATAATAGAAGGCAAAAAGTGAATCCTACTTGGAAGGCCATCATCCAAACTAAAACTGCCAAAACAGCATAACTGATGGATACTGTAAATGTGTTGGTGACACTCGATCAACTCCCTCCATATGTGCATGAAGCCAAGATACAAAATGAACCTTGTAGGAGTTTGCCCTTTGCTGTTAGAAGCTGTGCCATTTGTACCACCACCTCCTCAGTAGCGCGCAATGTGTGGTGTTCTGTCTAGTGCAAGATATTAACATTGTCACACCATGAACGCACCAAATTTCAAGCTTCTGCCTTGTGGTTTTAGTCGCATCACAGAGACTTTACAGCTCTATAGTGAATTTCATGAAAAATGTAACATGCAGAAGAGCTCAGAGCAACTTGCATGTTCTTATAGGCATGATCTTAATAAGGTCACACATGGAATTAACTTTGTGGTTCGAGTCTACCACATGCACCTTAGTCTGCAGGTGGCACCACCCTACCTTCTTAACCTATCACAAATAATGAGTTCAGAAAAGTAAATCAATAAATACACAGTCTGAAAGTAATATTAAAATATGTTGCCTTAATAAATGTATGTCGGAAACTGAGGTAATTTCAGAGTGTCTAACAATAAGCAATTAGCAATTAAACATTTTTTATATTAGCAGAACTGTGCTGCCATTATGATTTTGAATTGCAGTAAAAATTACAAAATGGCTTAGCTGTTAAAAATAAGTTATGCAAGAAGACTGACAAGCATGATTATGTTTTTCATGGTGAATACTTGCATTAGGACTATGACCTGTAGGAAGAGAAGATCCAAGGTAAGGATTTGTAGTCTCCTGGCATCTGATAGTGTATTATCATTTTTTTTTTTTTATCTCATTTGGCCCTGTTCTCTGGGTAACAGCACAGATGTGCCCTGCAGTGATCGGTTGTATCTTGGCCATTTCAAAATCTAGTCTATAAAGCTCAATTTAGATTTGTACACTATGGGCGTCCGTATTGTTGAACCTATCTCCACCACATTTTCCACAGATTCCCTGTATTGGCAGGGGAACACCTTAAGTAATTTGACAAACAAGAGGAGACATTTCAGTCCATCAAGCTCGTTTGTATAGCTAATAGTTAAGCTGTGCCAATATTTCACCCAGTACCTGTTAAAAGTGGTCAAGGTTTCTACTTCAGCTCCACGTCTTGGTTATTTTGTCCCATATTTTTGTGTCATTGAGTGCATGATTCAGCATTAATTTGAAGTAATTCTGATACAGCTGCTTTATTGATGACTTTGAGGAGTTTGAAAACCTGGATTAGGTCCCCACATGGTCTCTTCTTTTTGAGACCAAATAGGTCTCATTTTCTGAGTCATGTCAGACTAAGACGCCCTGATGTCCATAGGGTATATTTTATATTGAAATGTAGTTGGCTCCCCTGCTAGTAGTTTATCTGCTCATATCCCTTCAAGTTTATTGATATACCCTGATTTAGATTTACTAGGGGAACCTGTGGTGGTTATTTAAGTCAGCCTGCTCTCTGTTTCCCCAATTTTTGTATAATCTGTTCATCCCTTATCTGTAACCCACTTAATCCAGTCCAAGGTTGAAGAGTGCTGGGCATATCCTGGCATCCCTGGACATGAGACGTGACACAGTTGTAAACGACAGTTATAAATGAAGTAAAGTAATGGCCACTAGAGGACAGTGCACTGGCTTAGCACTACTTAGCACCTCGGAACTGCCTTATCTCGTCCTTGTCACTGACACTGCACATTCCCCTCATGACCATGTTGAGATTTCTCTCAGCAATTGAGTGTACGAGGAACAGCAATCCAGTTGGCTTTTACTCTTGGCTGTCACCATGAAAGCCATGAGACCTTGGGACCAAAACAGACTTTTCATGGAAGACACTACTGTCTGTTACTCTTGGCAGGTCATGTAAGCCTCAGCCAAAGTGTTGGGTAAGTAACACTGAATACAACTGTGTTGTCAAAACAAGCATACAGTGGATTCAGAACGCGTTCAGACCCCTTCACCTTCTACACAATATATTGTGCTGTACATTTCATTTTTAATGGATAAATGTGCATTTTTTCCTTTTTAAGTAACACTTAATAACAAAGTGAAAAGATGTTTTCAAAAAGGTCTGCAAAATTATTATAAATCATAAACTGAAAATTCATGTTAAGTATTCACAGATCAGGGCAAGGAGGTAAAACTATTTCTAAAACTCTTTGGGTGTTCCCTCCATCATTGTGAAATGGAAGAAGTTTGTAGCCTCCAGGACTACTCTTAGAGTTGACCATCTAGACAGACTGAGTACCTGGGCAGGAAGGGCTGTGGTCAGGTAGTTGATGAAGAACTCAATGGTCAATCTAACAGAACTTCAGAAGACCCCTGCTGAGAGTTAAAGAATGAAAGTATCCAAATACAAAAAGGCCTTGCATAAAACCTGCTCCAGAATGTGTGTCACCTCAGACTGGGATGACAGTTCACCCTTTTGCAACAACACAATGACCCAATGCATACAGCCAAGACAGTGCTAAAGTGTCTGACTGTCCTCAAACGACCCAGACTTAAATCCCATAGAACATCTGTAAAGAGATCTGAAGATGGCAGTTTACAGACGTTTCTCATCAAATCTAACAGATTTTCAGAGAATCTGCTTGGTAGAATGGAATAAACTGCCCAATTTCTGGTGTGGACGGCTTGTAGAGACTTCCCAAGGAGACTTGAGGATGGAACTGCTGCCAGAGGAGCTTCTACAAAATATTGAATTAGAGGCCTGAATGCTTATATGAATGATAGATTGCAGTTATTGATTTTTAAAAGGTTTGCAAACCTTTGTCATTGTGGATTGTTGAGGTTGAATGATGGGCAAAAATGTGCATTTGTTACTGTAAATTACTGTAAATCTACACCACAACAATATTTGTGTTATGGGAGTGCAGGTTGTTGTGAAGATCTGCTCCTGCCACCTTGTGGCTGCTATTCCCATCTGTGTTAATAATTATCTTTCATGGACAATTTTACATATTCATAATGATGCTCTCTCTTTGGGCTTATATTGAAGCCTGCAGGTTTGAGTCCAAAAACAAACTTTATTGCGTATAGTGCCTTTCTATCATAAAACCAAAATTCCATAAAGCCTGACATCCAGCAACATCTGCTGTGTTATTTAAGCAGGAGTAAGCAATTAGTGTGGTATGATGATGCCACGTTGTAATTTCAAGTTTACCATGTAGCGTCTTCCCTGGACCCCTGAGGAATACTTATAAGACAAAGAGGTTCAAGAAATTAATCCTGCCATTTTGCAGCTTCAAGCCTAAGAAATAACAGGACATTCTTTGGGCCACTTCTTTAAATTCACAGTCATGGTGTCTGTCCCTGCAGTACCAGGTGCCAGCATAATGCAGCCATTATATAGTGCCTTTCATGTGAAGACTGGACATGCAGCTACAGTTCAGCCATTTTTTATGTGTATTCATATAAAATGCAAAAGCTCCTACTGTTGTTGTCCTGTCTGTCCATCTGTATGTCCCTCCATTTGTCCATCCACATGAAACAACTTGGCTCCTTGGGACTGATTTTGGTAAAGTTGCTACATTTTGTCAGAAAGTTCAGTTTTTCGTTAAGGTATTTCAAACAGAGTGTACCATACAACCTTGTAAAATTTAAAAAGCTGGCCTTTTTTCATTTTTGATATTGGCTGTCTTTAAGCAGAGGAACGTTTTTTGCAGCCTTGATTATGGGTTAATTTACTCTTTCAAAGATGTCATAAGAGAGCTTATTTCAACTTGTGTGTTTTCCACTTTCATTCTTTTTCTTTCTTTCTTTCTTTCTGATCACCGCTCCTAATGGCAAAACAAATCTCCAATACAAATTAATGAAATGGCAGCAGAGTAGCACATGTGGCTGGGAATGCATCACCTTGTCTGGCATTATCAATTTTGATAATGACATAAGAACCTGGCTTAAAACGCTGCTGCCAGACCCTCTTAATTAATATCTGCTGTTTCTTGACTGGGCCTCTTCCTGGAATACATCCTGTTAAAATTAACGATCACCAAGTGACATTCCAGAATGGTCTGTCTTCTCCAGTTAAGTGTTCAGCTCAAAGAGCCATAATTCAATGACTGGCAACCTTGATGGGAAAAGCTTTGCTCCCTTAGTCAACCAAAAAAGGATGGGCTTATGTGCTCCAACGAAACCAATGGCAAGATGTCTTATTTTCTCCTTTAGAAACCCTTGCAAACTCCAAACCTTTTTTTCTTCTCATCAAGTATATACTGCTGTCAATCTGGCTGTAACTTCTGAGGTCCATAGCTGAACCCCATAACCTATAGTGTATGGCCGTAATAAAGTTTGGAGCGGTCACTTTTACACCAAAGCGCAATTTGATGCAGGATTGGATGTGTGGAAATCTTGTCTATGTTTGAGCTACAAGTCCAAATATTGCTAAGGAACAGCAAGTGAATGAGCAAAGAGAGACTGTGCATAAATGCTATGCATTCATCCTGTTAATGATGGGAGCTGACTGATCACCAGCCGCCCAGCAGGCATAATGGCTGAATTTACTTCTGCGTTGAACCTACTCCGTAGTCCACATTGCCTATGGCATAGCTTTGACATTGTGTTGTGCCAACGTGAACCCTACGCAGACCACTATGACTCTGATTGGCCAGTTTGGTAAGTACAGATTCCCTGAAAAGTGTTTTCAGTCATCTTTTAGTTTGGAAGTCATCGAATGTATGACAAAGTGGAAAAATGTCAGGAACTAATACATTCGCTTATGAAAACTGTTTAGAAAGAGAAGTAGTGATCCTGGAGGACAAAAACTACATGTATTTTAATGGATCATTCACTTTTCTTGTGAGCTACAAACACCACCATCTAGCATTCCGGCAGGTGACTGCAGCACAGCGCGATGCTGAAGTATAAACTGATTGCGATAAGAGTAGCAATGGTGTAGATTCAACACAGAAGTATAAATCAGCCTTAACTTTGCTACCAATTGAGGACACTGTGTGAAAATACCTCGCAGTGCTGCCCACAACCAGATGGTGTGACCAAAATGACAAAGGAGAACTCATCAGGGATCATCTAAGGTATGTAATACCACCCTGGGACAAAAGGGGGTACTTTTACTGTGTCTCCCTTGCCCTCCACAGTGTTGAGAAAACACCCAATAAGGGCAACTGACTCCGCCTATTCCGGTCTGATCTTTATAAAACCGAGGTGCCCCGGAGGAAGGAGTCTACTCGTGAACTGCGCACACTGTGGTGTTGTGGTGTTATGGGTCCACAGCTCGCTCAGCAAAGGCCGTTTTTTTAAAATAAATAATCACCGCACTCGAGGCGGCTTAGTGAGGGGACGTGGTGGCCATAGCAAGCCATGGGGCGATCTGCGGTGTGGGCGTTTCTCACCTAGTGCACAGGTGAGGGACTGCCCACATCGTGATTGTTCCCGTGGCTAATGTGCTGCAGATGCTATGGCCCCTCGCTGTATAAAAGAAGCGCGAGTCAGTTGAGAGAAGATCAGAAATGAGTAAAAAGAAAAGGATGGAGGTTACACGGAGCGAGGGAGCAAGTCAGAGAGAGAGAGAGAGAGACACAAGGAGACAAGGAATGTGTGGGCGAGCGAGCACTCTTGGGCAGCTGCGAGGAAGCTGGGTGTTAGGCCGACACCCAGGAGTTGGAGTTGAGGTCGCTCCCGCTGAGCGATCAGGTAGCGGGAGTCGGGAGACTTGGAGTTATACTCCTTGGTGTGGGCATCCTGGAGACTAAAGAGTCCAAGTCTCAGACCTGGGATGAGTGCCAGACCGAAGCCAGGATCGGGAGGTCTCCAAACCTGTGTGTGAGAGTTGAAAAGGGCAGCTGCAGAGAGCCTAGTCGGGAGAAGCAGGTGAGACGCTAACACTAGTTTGAAAGAGCACCGGACCTGTCATTGGTTTTAGAAGACTGCTTCCAGCATCATTTGAACCACACTGATTTTTAAAGGATTTTTTTTTTCTATTGTTTTTACCTCCACGTGTTTTACTGGATTATTTATTTAATGAACTTTGAACCACTGCACTTTATGGACACTTTGAATATTTTTGTTTTTGATTTGTTTTGATCTTTTAAATAAAAGCACTTTTGCACCTTTTAAACCATCCCCTTGCTCAATTGTTATTGCCTGCACTGTCTAGCTCATCTCGGTGACATTATCGACGGTGTAGGGTTCAAGGAAGGGCTCCCGAACAGCGGATGGGAGCATGGAGTCTAACCCGCATCGTCACAGGAGCTCCTATGAAAGTTGACCCGCTCAAGAGAGCCGACTAATACAGCCCAAAGGCTACGCTTGGTGCTATTTTTGTTTGTTTTTTTTGTTCAAGCGCTAACAAGCACTTGTTTTGCTTTAATGACATGAACGATTACGGTTGGCATCCCAACATTTCTTTTGGGGTCCGTGATTCCCTCACCCGACGACAACATATACCAGAGGAAGACAATCAGGCATAAGTACACCTACTATTCATTTTAACTTAGTACCTGGGTATATATAAATGACATCTGAGATGAAGTGGGCACTCTTAGGGTAAAATTGAAGTTACCCAGAATGCTTTTCTTTCTTAAAATTGATGAGTTTGCAAATTTTAACAATTCCAAAATGTTTTCATTTTGCTATATTTGAGACATCTCAACAACAATTGAACTATTTTGACAAATTCCCATAAAGAATGAGGGTGCCAAATTTCAACAAACTAGTTGTTTCGTGCAAATAGACAAGCAGATGGACATGGCTGTCAGAGTTGGTCATTTTTGGATTATATGTATTGTGGTGGATGGCCGGGGCCCTTGCCTGGCCAGAACGCCCTAACTGTGGAAGGACCTGGGGAAAGAGGATTGCCGTAACAGTTTCTTGCCTGGGCCAATAGAGGGCAGCCCTCTTGGTTTTCAACGGGGCCATGGGTTAGGACAGGGGTCCTCAATCACGGTCCTGGAGAGCCGCAGTGGCTGCAGGTTTTTGCTCCAACCCAGTT
>JANRMT010062861.1:28151490-28205813 GCA_026402145.1 Polypterus bichir lapradei
AGGGGGCAATTACTTTTTCACACAGGGCCATGTAGGTTTGGATTTTTTTTTCTCCCTAAATAATAAAAACCATCATTTAAAAACTGCATTTTGTGTTTACTTGTGTTATATTTGACTAATGGTTAAATGTGTTTGATGATCAGAAACATTTTGTGTGACAAACATGCAAAAGAATAAGAAATCAGGAAGGGGGCAAATAGTTTTTCACACCACTGTATAAGCACTCTCCAGAGCATTCTGAAGGTCTAAGAAATAGCATCGAATTCCGTCATCTCCTTCACAGACTAATACTTTGTTTAAGCCTTGACTGTGATGATCAGTACAGAGTAAGACAAGCAGAGCCTTTAGATCTCGGGTGCAAAATGCACTTTGACCCTTTTCTTGAAAACTACTATTCTTTTTGCTACCTCGTCCCCAGAGATGATGTCCACCTCTTCTCTATCTTTACTCTCCACACACTTGCATGTAGATGTTGTCCACCTCTTCTCTTTCCTTACTCTAAACATTCTTGCCTGTATCTGTAAAATCTACTTAATTCCAGACCTGCTTTTCTCTTTTATCTCTTCTTTGGTTCTGATGTCTACCTCCAATCCTCCCTCTCCTTCTGCAAACAATCTCTAATTACACTGAGCTTGCTAATGTAGATCTTAGTCATTTTGGCCCATCCTTCTTCTCGATATCTACTCCTTAATAATTACAACAATGACATATTGACAACTTTTAAGAAGTGTCTGGATGAGATACTTGGACAGCTTAGCTAAATAAACTAGCTTCACTGATTTAATAGTGTTCTCATTTTATGTCAGATTTCTTATGTTCATATGTACTTATCAGCATTCAGCATAATTTTTGAGAGGGATTCTCTTTACATAACAGGAATCTGTTCTTCTTTGATGCTTCCATGCATCTCTGACCCCACATATACACACATGAGTATCACAAAGGTCCCCTTCATACTGTTGTAACTGCAGCAAACAAAATAGTCAATGTAGAGTGAGGCCTCCAAAACAGGTAACGCTGACTCAAAGGTAACTTGACTGCCTACTCCGATGACCGGCTGCAGCCTACACCAGGCCAAATAGGTTTATGCTTCAAATGTTCAAAAATATATACATAAAATCCCAAAATATAAGCAAAATGCCATTACAGGGGAAAGGAGCACCATAAACCCCTGGTTTGTGGATAGATGGGTGGCAAAATTTTTTATAAGAAGAGATTTATTAACAAAAATAAGAAAATATAAGCCCAAAAGGAGTCACCAGCAAGGCAATGTGAAAGCAAACAAGTTCCAGTACAAAATGCTAAAAAGTTTGTAAAAATTTTTACAAGCAAAAAAAAAAAGATTAAAAACAAAACACAGAAAGTCAAATGACAATAGCAATGCTTACAAAATTACAAACAATCCTGCACAGCACATTTATTCAACTGCAGGAACTCCACTTCCCAGCCTTCCTTTGGTGTGCCTGGGGTCAGTTCCTACCAGTGATGTATTTGTTGCTCCACCTCCTGGGGAGTCCAGCAATAAAATACAATGAACATAGGAAAACAAATAAATAAAATACAATAAACATAGGAAAACAAATAAATAAAATACAATAAACATAGGAAAACAAGACTACACACAAAGAAACTAACCAAATAAATAAAATACAATAAACATAGAATAACAAGACTACACACAAAGAAACTAAACAAATAAATAAATACATGTGACATAGAATACATAATTTAAGAAAATAATAATATTAAGAAAAGATAGAAGAGAACAAAGAATGAACAAAAATGTACATAAATAATTTAAATATAGTAATAATTAATTATATTGATATAGCACTTTTCTACCTTACTCAAAGAGCTTTAGTGCATTTACCTGGATGATGTGACAACAGCCATTCTTGCACCAGTACACCCACTACACATTAGCTATAGGTGGTGAAGAGGTGAGACAGACAGTTAGCCAGTAAGGGTCAGGGAATGACTGAACGTCAGAATGACCAGGCTGGGGTGGGCAATTTAGCCAGCATATCAGGGTACACCCTACTCTTTTTGAAAGGAATCTTTTACGACCACAAAGATTCAAGACTTCGGTTTTATGTCTCCTCTGAAGAATGGGGAGGAACCCTGGCTAAAACATAACACTTACTTGGTTCAAGGTGCTTCCTGGCTTCACTTCAGGACTATTCTTATTAATCTCTTGTGGAGCTCTGATGTATTAATAATAGTAGTAGTAGTAGTGTAGTATCATCATATGTACAGAACATCATGAAATTCTTACTTGCATGTCCAACCAACATGCAACATGTCACAACTCTCCACTGCCATGATGAACAAGAATATATTAAAACGGTGTACTTCATTCTATTTAACTCTTACAATGTCTTCTTATGCTGACCCAATGCTGTGCTTTACGGGTATTTTTTGACCCAATTCTGACACCCCTTTTTTGTGCCCTGGACATCAGATATTTCACGCTAAACTTAATTTATATCGATTAACCATCTTAATCTGTACTTGTGATAATCCTAACTTTTAGAACAGATGACATTTAGGATGTTTTAATAGGCAATGAAGAAACAAAGCACATGAGGAGTAAAATCCACTAAACTATATGGTGACCAACAGTGAGCAGAAGGACATGGCTGTACAAAAAGTGTGTCATTTAAACTTTTTGGCTTTGTGTAAAGTTAAAACACAATATTAAAACCCTACAGATTTCGGAGCAGAAAGTTGGCATTTAGGGGAGTTTTATGGATTGTGAACAAATGTACCATCCTAAATGCAGTGGAAAATCTACTAAAGTTAATGGCGAGCCAAAACTGAGCCGAAAAACAAGGCAAGATAAACATTTTTTAAAGGTTGAAAAATTATATAATGTAGGAAAAATCGCAGTTTCATCCTGAACAGTTATTTTTATATCAAATTCAAAACAGTGTCTAATTTGACATGAAGGCCTTATAAGGGTTAATAAAACATACATAAATGCAAAGAGAAAAATAACATTAGATTTAAATTTTTCTTTTGGCTTTGCAAACAGCAAAATGTATACCAATTTCCCCTTGACTCTTCCACCTCCATCTTCTTCCTTTTTTCAGCCTTGTGTCTCCACTAGCTATAAGGTTTCTTTCTTAATCAAGGACCCTTTTGTGCTTAGTGGTGCTTTAATCTATCCCTCATCTTACCCATCTGAAGTCTGCCTTTACTCCTTCCTTCTTATCCATTGACCTTTACCTGTGATGTCACTGAGCTCCAAACCCTAAGAAATTTTCTTTCTCCTATCCCAGCTATGGACACATCCCACCCTGCTGGCCTCTGTCTTTGTTCGGTTATTCAAATCTCAGCTAATCTAAACTCTGTCCATTTCACTTCTTGTGTAAGTTGCTTGCATTTTGGACCTTCTCACATGAATTATTATAATTAATTATAATATTATAAATATTAATTTTTAATACTTGATAGATTCTTTACTTGCCCTGTTTTGTAGTTTTACATCCTCCCTTTACTGCCAAACCACCCTCTCTCCACCATTTTTGTACGAGTATGTACCCTTAGCTGGTGTTGTCAGAGGAGGGCACATAACTTTTATTGTAACATTTAAAAAGTGGACTTTTACAAAGATGCTTTATTCCTTTCTTTACTGAAACAGCCTGCTATATTAGCACAACTTGTCATGTTCCTTGGCTACTCAAAATGTTTGCTGTCTGTGTCTGATTCAAAATTACCTGGATGTTTTAGTAATTATGGGCAGAGTGATGGCTCTGAGACAGGAGCAATCGGACTTGAATCCTGTAAATGCCAGAAGTAATTCTACCCCATTGGGCCCTTGAGCGGAGCCCTTGAGCAAGGCCCTTAACCTGCAATTGCTCCGTCCTGGGTATGACGTTACTCTGCATCCAACCCTGCAAGCAGGTCCTCCAACTTACAGGCACAACTTGGGGGTTGGTGGCAGGATTTGCACGCCAGCCACTGTAAATAACCTCACACTGTTCCAGTGTGGTGCTACGGTGTCACCTGCTGCACCTGGGTCTCAATCCAGGTGGTTCGGCGTGTGGTGGTTGTGGCAATGTGCTATCAACACATGCTCCCAACCCTCTCTTTGATAATTAGTTGAAGTAACAAGTCTTAAAGGCTCTGGGGCATTGACAGTCTATGGAGCTGTAGGGTGGTGTTTGGATGCAAGAGATTAGAAAATGCATCTGCCACAAAGTAAAATTATGATGGCACAAGAGCTCTTCTTCTAACCCACATTGCTAATTACACAAGCACGCCTTCTGAATCTAATGGCAGAAGTGTATGAAATCTAAAAGCATTTTTTGAAGACAAGAAATGAAATTCTTAAAAAAGGCAAAGTTGTCTTGGAGACAAGTTTGACCACATCATACCAAGATTAGCTTTATAAGATCAATAAAAGAGCTGATCAGAGGGAGACAGAAGGAGAGGAACATCAATCCAAGAATGCTTTGAATTACTGCAAGAACTTTCAGCAACTCAAGAAATGGGCAACCTGGAAAAGACTAAACATCTACCAGTAATGGGTTATACGGTGTTCACATTTTTATTTTACTTTTGTTTAAGGCATTATTTATTTGAATAAAGCTTAAAGATTAAAATGTATTAAAGTTTGGTTCCCTGTCTGCATATTTGCTCTTTTTTAACCACCTGGGAATGAGAACCAAGATCCTTTCTCAGCTCAGGTCAGTTGGGAGAGAGCACAAGCCTAATAGGAAGGCTGCAATGACAGTCACACCAGGGTGAAGTATGAAGGAACTACTGACAGAAGGTGGTGGACCACAGGCATGGGTGCAAGTGCACTGCAACTGTGAACTGCATGTCTCCAAAGGATAATAAGTGTGACAACAGGCAAATAAGACTAATGATAAAGGTAGGACATAAATCTGGGGGTCTATGGGAAAAGAACCTGTACATCTGATAAAGGGGATTTGTGCTTTAAGGAGAGGTGTGCCCAAAGGCCATTTCACAATAAAACAGGTGTCAATGATTCACTCCTACTCTACAGTCAGTATATTTTATATTTGAATGTACATTATTTAAACCTAAAGTTAATTTATACCTGTATTATATTTTTCTATTATAAAAAAAAATCTTGGAAGGAGACGAGACATGATTTTCTTGGAGACACTTTAACGTCCTGCGAGACAAGGCGGTGAGACAAAAGGACAGCTGCTGTACAGGCTTTTAAATGTTCAAGGCCCCACACAAGATGCACATCACGCAGCACGGCAGCAGTGGGTTTCGGAGCAGCGACCACATCTCCTTAGCGTGCATTCGGCCCCCCTCTTCACAACGCGAGCGGCAGAGACGGGAAGTGACTAGCGCATAGCGCGCCCCGGTTAAGGGAGCAGGGGGCAAAGCTCCCTCCATCATCCATTATCCAACCCGCTATATCCTAAGTACAGGGTCACGGGGGTCTGCTGGAGCCAGTCCCAGCCAACACAGGGTGCAAGGCTGGAAACAAACCCTGGGCAGGGCGCCATCCCACCGCAGGGCACACACACACATATACACACACACACACACCAAGCACACACTAGGGACAATTTAGAATCACCAATGCACCTAACCTGCATGTCTTTGGACTGTGGGAGGAAACCCACGCAGACACGGGGAGAACATGCAAACTCCACGCAGGGAGGACCCGGAAAGCAAACCCAGGTCTCCTAACTGTGAGGCAGCAGCGCTACCACTGCGCCACCGTGCCACCCATGAAGCCCCCTAGTTAATTTAATTTATATTACATTATTTATATCAAAAGTAAATTTCTATTATACTAGCTGTTTTACTAGCGCTGCTGCCTCGCAGTTAGGAGACCTGGGTTTGATCCTGGATCCTCCCTGTGTGGAGTTTGCATGTTCTCCCCGTGTCTGCGTGGGTTTGATCCGGGTACTCAGGTTTCCTCCCACAGTCCAAAAACATGCAGGTTAGGTGCATTGCTGATTCTAAATTGTCCCTAGTGTGTGCTTGGTGTGTGTGTCTGTGTGTGTGTGTGTGTGTGTGCGCCCTGCGGTGGGCTGGTACCCTGCCCGAGGTTTGTTTCCTGCCTTGCGCTCTGTGTTGGCTGGGATTGGCTCCAGCAGACCCCTGTGACCCTGTAGTTAGGATATAGTGGGTTGGATAATGAATGGATGAATATCTGTGTTACCTGGCTTCACTCAAGAAATTTGCTAAGACAATGAGCCTTAGTTATAGTGCTGTCAGTTAATCGGCTGTGTCAGAGGTGCTATGTACCTAATTGAGTCCTTTTCTGTAATTTTATTACTTCACTAGTGCTCCTTACTCTTGAACACGCTACATACAATTGCTCATGAGTAAAACATTCCAGTTCTTGTTTTTCCTAGTGACTGACCTTGACTTTTGTTAATGGTCATTGCAAAACACAATTTTACAGGAAACTGTACTCTTCTGAGGGCGGCACGGTGGTGCAGTGCTAGCACTGCTGCCTCACAGTTAGGAGACCCGGGTTCGCTTCCTGGGTCCTCCCTGCGTGGAGTATGCATGTTCTCCCCGTGTCTGCGTGGGCTTCCTCCTGGTACTCCGGTTTCCTCCTACAGTCCAAAGACATGCAGGTTAGGTGCATTGGTGATTCTAAATTGTCCCGTGTGTGTGCGCGCCCTGCAGTGGGCTGGCGCCCTGCCCAAGGTTTGTTTCCTGCCTTGTGCCCTGGGATTGGCTCCAGCAGACCCCTGTGACCCTGTAGTTAGGATATAGTGGGTTGGATAATGGATGGATGGATGTATTCTTCTGAATCAAAACAGGTAATTAGCAGGAATAATAGGACTTTTGGGTATAAATATAATTTCACCCTGTGGCAAATCCTGCAAAACTCTTAGCTTTAATCAGATTTGAATTTCATGCATTGATCTGTAATTTTGTACCATTACAAAATTTGGGAGGGTTTAGATCAAAACCGATATACACTGAAATGTGGTTTATGTTAATATATTACATACAGCATTGACATTTACAGGCTTCTCATTTTTGAGGCCCATGCAATGAACTGAATCTTATAAGCACTATACTGAAACAAGCATTTGTGGCTTGTACTGTATCCAAGGCTTGAAGTGAGCTGGTACATTGCTGTCTGACCTTAAAGGGGGCACCACAAGTCTCCCCAATATTGTGTGTATTTTACCAATAAGGGCCCCTGTCCTGCTCCTTCAAGTTTATGTATATAAGGGTACTCGACAATCCAATGTAGCTTGAATCTGAATGTATTTTATACTGCATAATGCAGAGTAAATAAAAAAGCAGACACAATAGGGAGTATTGTGTGTACCCAAGGAGGCCACATACAAACCCCATGTTCTTTGAGCTTCATCTATCTTTTCTTTGTCGACTTTCCATGCAGCTCACCACCCTTTCTCTTTTTCCTGTGAAGGGCAGCTGCCCTTTTTTGCTTGCCACCAGCCGTATTTCACTGTGCCATTACAGCTACAGCTTGATCAGTGTTGAGCTTATGCTTGTGACATTTATTTGCATGAGCTACATGCCTCATTTCTGGGTGTCCTCATGGCACAGGAAAAAAAAGAACATACTGCCTAAAAATGATCCACTCATTACACCTTTATTTCCTACAAATATCAAACCATAAAAAAAAAAATGGACAGACTAATTCTCTTTTTTCTATAATGTCACCAAATTTTAATCAAATCTCTCATGGAATTTTTGAGATTTTAGGGTATTTAGTTTATCTATTATAGGAAGGCGTTACCCCGAACTACTGATATATCGAAATGTCCTTTCATAGTGAATACTTCCTGCCCTAGATGTACAATCCTGCCTAATTTCAGCTTTTTAACTAAATGGGAAATAGCATTTTAGTTGATGAGTGGCTGAACTTTGTATTATATATTTATATAAAGAATGTATAACTCCCTTCCCATTTTGCCTGCCCCTGGTACCAATGGTTTTTATTCTATAACCAATATTTCTTACACTGGTCCCTCTCCTCCAAACATTCCCCTGATGGGGTGAAAGGTGTAGGACAAAGTGGCGCTGCCCTCTTTTCTATTGTAAGGCACATGAAACTTGAATCTGCCATTAGTTTATTCATTTAAGACAGTTTTTTTTTTGTTACTTTTATTTTTATTGTTATACTCACCATTTTATACTCAAGTTGCTAGGTCCGCTCTTGCATCTCTCTGTTAGTGTCTTCAGAGGTTGAGCCCAATGACCAATTACTCATAATGGTTGAAAGTCACATGAAAAGGTCAGCTCCATATTTTAGCTGACAGATTTCAAAACAAACATTTTTGCCATTTGCTTTTGCTAAGTATTCCAGGTTCTCCAATTTTTGCTGGTCTGCCTGAAAGTTTTGACTTCAGTTTTATCTCATGTTTTGTTTTTTAGCATCTTTGTGTTAAGCTTAACACAATTTTGTGTGCCAAATGCATATATACTGATGTTTGTGAAGAAATAATTTAGATTTGAAAATACCAAACATATCCTATAAGATTGTTGCTTTGCTATATTCCTTAGGCTTGTCAAGACGAACTATGCTATTTAAGTGGCAGGCTTTCTCCAGCTTGCTTTAATAAAGAATGTCCATCTTGGACTCAGTAGTAATGATGATCTCGAGTATTTTCTTGACAATAAGTTTTTGCAAATCATTAAAAAACTGAAATAGAGTAAAGGGAGAGTCTTTCTCATTGGGTTTCAGGGGTAGGTAGATTTGGGTAACATCTAAGTAATAAGGAATGTTATACTAACTTAGAATCGCTGAAACAAAAGATAGTGAATGTGTATTAGAATATAACAAAATATTTGATGAGAACAAACCATTCAGCTCTACAAAGTTCACTAATCTGATCCACCTAATTTCTTCAAAATAATATTCAGTTGAGTTTTGGAGGCTCCTAAAGTTCTACTCTCCACCTCACTACTGGGTAATTAATTCTATTTCAGTAGTGAGAAAAGCGCTATATAAATGCAAAGAATTATTATGTGTCTTTGGTTCTCTTTGTGAAGAAAAATGTCCTAATATTTGTCCTAAATTTACCATTATCAAGTTTCCGACTGTGTCCCCTTTGTTGTGTTACAGCGAGGTGTTTTTCTCTGGCTTAAATAATTATCTGTTTTATTGTGTTTTTTGCTATATTTAAATTACTATTTTTGTATTTTTATGTAATTTCTGTTATGATGGTTAATTTAATATTTATGTATTGTGTCTTTAAATGTAGCAGGCAGTGTGGAATAATGGTTAAAGCTTTGGACTTAAATCCCGCTAATGGCACTGTGTGACCCTGAGCAAATCACTTTACCTGCCTCTGTTCCGAATGAAAAAACAGACACAAAAAAGAAAATAAAAAATGTAATCAATTATATCTCTAATATGTCATAATGTTGTAAAAGCATCAACCAAGTAGTAAGTAATAAATAGGATTTAATTCTGTGCACTTTGTAGATAAAGCCCTGGGAGGTGGGGCCACCTTGATGTCCCTGCTGCAGGATCCTTCCATTGTCTTTATCTGAAAGCTTGAACAAAAGACCTGGACATTTTTTTTTTGCAGTTTTTAATTTTAATGTATTTGCAAACCTTTCAGAAATCACATTTTAACATTGTCATTATGGGTCACTGAGGTTAAACTGATGGGCAAAAATGGCAAATTTACCTATTTAAAATTAAATGTATAACATAATAAAGTGTGCAGAAAATGAAGGAGTCTGGATACTTCATGGATCCACTGTAGGTTCATAGGGTCAATACTGTCAGATGTACAGAGGACAGTAAAATTCTTACTTGCATGTGTTAATCAACATGCAATACCTCACCACTCTCCGGCACCATCATCAGTGATTATTGTTACCTAACCCTGAAACTTCTATCCTCTTAATCTTGAAACTTTTGTCTTCATTTTCTGAAGTAACTACCTTACCTTGATAGGCAAATGGCAACAGAACACATCACCATCAAATCTTATTGGTACAATTGTTTTGTTATTTTGAAAATTGGAACACATCAAGGTTCTGTAACTGAAGCAAAGTCACATAATGATGCTGTTGCAGGTAAAACAGGCCGCTTTGTTGTGTTTTAGGTGAGTGCAGTAACAGGAATTAAAAAAAAACCTTCAGTCATTGTATCCATGTGTAATAATCCACATTTTGGGTCATATATGGTTGGGGCTTCTATGAGCAGCATTGGACTCAAAGCCATTGGAGGACACACTTGAACAGACCAGTTTAAATTTGCCAAATCACCTTGTCCTTGTGTCTTTACGATGCTGCAGGTGAAATGTACGTAAATACAGGCAGAAAATGCAAATCCACACATACTGTCATAAAGAGGCATCTTACTGGAGTGCTACTTGATGTGCCACTTATGAAGCATACAATGGAGTCCAAGTAAACGCCACCAATTAAGACAAAATGCATCCAACAGCGGCCCTTCCATGTGCCCTCAACGAACCATCTTTCAGTTTCTTATTTTTAGCAATTTACAAAATAATGGATATTATTAATATTTATCTCAAATTCTCAGATCAAGACCATCAGTTTAATAAATATCATTCCTCTTATATCAGATAAGGAGGAAAAGACACATAATAGGGTCATTCAAAATATTTGTGTTTAGTTATTAACACAACAAACAAATGGAATTAAATGTGAAGTATAACGAGAGAAACAAATCAGCCCCCTTGTATGAATGCGGGTGTAAAAAGAAAACCCGAATGATCTCAAACCCTTCAGGACCAAGTATGAAGACTCTGCGTACAGGAGAACCCAACTGTGCGTGATGGTCGCAGTGTACTCGTGATCAGACATTCATCCGCAGCTTCTTTTATGCTTATTGTCGACGCACCTTCGCTCCGCTGTCTCTATGACGTCACGAGGCAGGCTTTAACTCCGTTGCCGGCTCCGCCCCCACCTCCCCATCTCAAGCGGAGCCGGCGAACCGGCCGAAGGCCGCCAGCAAGATGAGGTGTGGCGATGACGTCACGGTGGGCGGGTCGGTTCGAAAGCACCCACTTCCTGCCTGCGCTCACTCTTTTGCAGAGTCGGACACAGTCAGTTCCTGTGGTGGTGTGAGGTGTGAAGGAGATGGCAGAAAAGAGCTTAGATGTGAGCGTCTCCGCTTGCCGGAGGTGTTGTAGTCTTTCCGTCGAGAGCCGCACGCACAGCATAGGAACGTCTAAATGGGTCCGGCTGAATGTGGGGGGCACCTATTTCCTGACGACGCGGCAGACTCTATGCAGGGACCCGAAATCATTTCTGTATCGTCTTTGCCAGGCCGACCCTGACCTCGACTCCGATAAGGTGAGCTGGGCAGATAGGGTTCTGAATGTGTGGTGCAAGTGTGTGTATGTGAGAGAGACCCTGAAACCGTTCGAAACTTTACTTAAGCGGGCTAGATAACAAATAACGGCACAATCCTCAGCAGGCAGTTGACGAGGAGGGGCAGTCCTCGTTCAGTAGTGAGTCGAACACTTTGTGAGCGAGGCAGTTTCATCGAACGGTTTATCCGATTCGGTCTGGGCTTAAGGAGGAGTAAGTGGGGAGAAAACTTTCCCCCCCGCTGCTGGGCGTTTAACCGCGCGTCTGTCTTTGTTTTGCGTTGTTATGGACTTCAGCGTGTCACGCTGTGGCTCTGGAAAAAAAGCCTCGGGGGGTCTTGTTTCTTAATGCGGGATCGAGACCGCTTATCTCATTCTCAATTTCGGGCTTTGCTATTCGGCTCACACTTAGGCGTAACCTCCGTTTAGTAACGTCACGTACCTGGTTTCATTGGCAAAAACCGTGGGTGCCGGTAAGCTTTTGTGCCTTTCTGTTGTACTGTTTCCATTTGTTTGTAAAACGAAAACGGACCTTCATATTCCCTGTGTGGTGTTGGGGGACAGGAGAGAGGAAGCTGCCTTTTCTGCTCTGTGGTTGTGGGAAGTGACTGGCGCCACACTCGGCTTCTGCCACTGCCGGACCTCTTCGTGTGCGAAATGTACCGGGTTAATTACAGTATTTTCCAAAGCTAGTAACTCATCATTTAGACGCGTCTCTCGCTCTTGTGGCGAAACCACTGCAATGAAGTATTCAGTTTCACAAAGGTCTTTTATCTTGACTCGAGAAGTGGAGCTCTTAAAGAGCAACCATTTATAGTCGGTTGGTCTTTGAAGTGCAAGACTAAATGCATATCATGGATTCATTTGCAGCTCCCTATTTCATCCATTCATTTTCTGATCTCATTCAGGTGCCATGCCGGGAAAATTGGGCACTAGCCGCCCCTGAGGTGCCAATCCATCACAGGAATGGTTTAATAATGCATTAGAGCCGGTTTTACCTTGCTGCTCGACTGGCACAATATTCGCTGACCAATGATGTTCAATATTAAAGGCTCTGTATTGGTGGACTTAAATTTATTTCATTATTCTGAATGAAGTGCATGCTTTTATCAGTTGTCAAACTGGTCCTGGAAAGTCCTGGAAGCTTATTCTCATCAAAATAATTGCATTATTTTGCAAAGATATTGCCAGCTGTTGCTGGTAATATTGTGCACGCACATCCTCTATTGTGGGAGAGGTTAAGAAAACACATAGTTTACAGCTGAACAAGAGTTATAGGTAAACATATAGTTTAAATCAAGTTAAAGCTGAGTACAGTTGTTTTAGCATAATCAAGTGTGGTAACGTAGAGCTAGCATTCTTGCCCCATGGCATTGGGGTCTGTATGTTCTCTGTGCACATTTGTGGATTGATTGGTATCGGTCAGTGTGATCAATGTCAGATGATTACCAGTTTTCATCCTTAATACTGGAAATGTTTCAGTCATGCTTATCAATTAGCACATTTATTTTACAGCACACACAGGATTAAAAGTATTAACATCCATCCTCTTCATCTCCAAACCAGATCTTGGGAGATCACACTGTTTCAAAGTATCCATATCAAATAACTGTGTTAAATTTAAATATATACTTTATTTATATGTGTTTGTTACTGCATTGCACACAAAACCCATCTTTCTGATTGGCTTTGTGACTGGGCCCTACAAAGTTCACTACGTTTAGTTCTTATCTTAAATTCAGTGCTGCTGGAATAATCACTGACTCTGTGTGACCCAAAACTGGGCAGATTAAATGTGCCCCTCACCACTTGTAGCATTAAATGTATATCTCTAACTTCTGTTCAGAGCTTGTCACTTGATTGCACACTTCTTTGTTTTGTCCCTATTGTCCCTCACTAGCTGTCAGTTGACGATTAGAGCACGCACATGCTCGGTGTTAACAATCACAGCAGTGGGAATATTCTTCCATACAGAGGGTAATGGAATTGAAATTGCTATGTAAAGAAGTTGTGGTTTTCAGTTTTAATATGTAGTCATGCTTTTGCAATATGTTCTCAGTCAGCTGACATTTATACTGACCTCCTGTTTAGAGTAAAGACGTTTGGTTATTAGGACACTAATCACATGTGCCTTTTGGTCTCTTCTGCATGGTGTTCATTTTGGTGCTTGACCATTTGCCTCGTGCTCTGGGAATCGCTCTGTGGAGCACAGTTTGAAATGTGAATGAAGTGACTCACACACAGCCAACACTTGTACCTTAGTTACTTCAAGAGCATTTAAATTTAGCTAGTATTTTGCCAAATTTATTTTAAAAGGGAGCGGTGAGCTGTGTTAAACTCAACATGTTAGTGTTCATATAGTGGAGGCTTTATTTATTTTTTTAAAATCCAAAGATTTTAATCGGACCAGCAAAGTGTATTTGTCACCGAAGTTTTGGTATAATTGTTGTTGGTTTTCTAACTTACAGTAAATAGAGCACAAAATAATGAAGGATGGGGTCGGTACTGCATCCTTTACATTTCTTATATGTCAATGTGAACGGACATCTCGAACCCAGTGTGACCTGTGTGACTGGAGAACCGAGTATCCAGTCGTTCAACATATATGCTGAAACAACAAAGGGTCAATGCCAGACTAGCTTAATTATTGTAATACAAATACTTGCCAGATTCTGAAAAGCTTTGGACAGTTTCTCATAAGAAAAATAATTTTTTTTTTTGTCATTTTTATACGAAGTTATGGAAGATATTGTTGGATCCTTTCAACTGCATAAGACAAATGAGCAATGTCATACGAAATATCACAACAGATAGTAAAGTAGCTGTTACTATAAATGGTATTGAAATGCTTTTCAGATGTTTGTTACTTGATCACTGTCTCTTTGTCATTATTTTTTTTTATTTTTTTTTTTGTAAAGAAAAAAGCAGGCATTACACTGCTGCCTCAAATGTCCAAGAGACTGGGTTTGACTTTATTTAACGTACTATGTGACTTTTACATGTTTTCCCACTATTTTGCATCTTTCTCCCCTTAATATGGTTTACCTCATACTTATCAAAGGGTTTATTGTTGACATGAAGTCGGTCCAGGATGTGTGCCCTCCAGTGGACTGGCCTTCTATCCAGTCTTGGTTCCTGCCTCATGACTTACTCTCCTTTTAATGCAATTTGGCTCTCTGTCACATTGAACTATAGTAATCATGTTACATAAACACATTTCTTTCTGTTCCTTCTTAAAGTGCAATGACATCACCAACATTAATATTAAAATTTTTAAATGTTGATTTTTACATGGGGCATCCTTGTGGTACAATAGTCTCAAGTTGTTTGGATTTAACACTTGCTCTCCTTGTCTGTTTAGGTTTTTCTGTCATTTTCTAAAATTATTTGTGCGTTAGGCTAACTTTTTTTTTGTTTTTTTTAATTTTATACGTTAGGTTAACTGTTTGTGTGTTTTTTTTTTTTGTTTTTTTTTTTTTAAATTGGTTTTGTGTTTGTAAGTGGGCACTTCAAAGAATCTAGCACCTGTTTCCAGGACTGTTTCCTGCCTTGCAACTGGGAAACGCTTAGCCCCAGTGAATGTGGATTGAGTTAAGCTGGTCTAAGTGTTTTTTTCAGTGCGTGTTATATTTGTGCCATTTCTGTGTATTGACATGATGGATGCTTGCAGTTTTGACTAACCTGCTTGGGCCACACAGTATGAAAGTTGTGGGTAGTGTAGCGGTAGCCTTTATGGTTTACAGTCCAGTGTTAACAGCCATTAGACCACAATGATTGCATAGTTTTATAATACAGGGTGACTCAAAAGAAGTTGAACACTTTCAGAAATGCATCATATGATCATGTAATTTTAGTTTATGCATCATATGATCATGTAATTTTAGTACTTGTAAGATTAAGGAAGTTTTTCCTTAATCTTACAAGTACTTAATATGTGTCCCTTTTGTCACAAGTCAGTCTTGTAGCCTAATTCATCGAAAACTCTGTAGCAAATCAAAGTCAGTGGTTGACGTTGTAGCGACTATGCATTCCTTCATTTCATCAAGCGCCAATATCTGGAGTTGGGAGAAATTGTGCATTGCTGTACAATTTTGTGTACATTATGTTCATAGGATGCTTAGCTGTTGAATTCTTTTTGAATCTTCATGTACGGAAATTTATGTTGGCATAAGCACGTAGTATGGTGTAGTGGCACTCACAATACTGAGGGTTCACTCGCCACTTGTGGCTCTGTGTGACACTGAACAAGTCACTTAACTTTCTCGGACTCAATTTCTTAAAGATGTAAGCATCTGTAGTATATTTTGCTTGTAAATCATCTCAGGTAGAGCGATCAGTACTTCATAATAGTTTCACTATCGCAAAACATGGCATCAGAAACCACTTAGCACTTAGTGGTTTTTAGGCATGTGTTCAATGCTGCCTCGCTTTCGCCTTTTTCCTGGTAATTGCCTTTCCCTTGGCTGATCAGGTTTCCTTTAGCCCTGCTGCAAGAGGCTGCCATTATATAAATGAGCTTCCATTCCATGCTTTTAGTCAGATTTATGATTTTATTTGTGTGTCTTACATGTCCAAAGTGTAGGCAGTTGTGAAAGAGGCTGATAGCCACTAATGCTGCTTTATACTACATTAATTTTTTATCTGTTTAAATCTAATACCTTTAAACCGTTAGCGTCAGTGATTATATTATAGCTTCACAGGAGCATTGCATGAAGTCTGAAGAATGATTTTCTAAAAAGAGCATTGAAGTAGAATTTGTTTGCCTTTGTGTCTTTTTTTTATGATTTTTAATTCAGCAAATACATTGTATTTGTCTAAAAAGTGTTTTTTTACTTGCATTTATTCAATTTGTTTTTATTCAAGAATACTTGTCGGAAATGTTTTTTTATGGCTTTTGCTGGGTCATATTCAAGTCATTGATTCAGTCAGTTTGTGGTTCTGGGCAGCATCAGTTGCACGGCAAGATGTAACCACGTGTGGGGTGGCAGTCCACTGCATACACCCACCTGCAGTAGGCCAACTTAGTTTTGCAGCTTAGCTTTGCAACACATGTCTCTGGGTTGGGAGTGTAACACAAAGACATGGAGACGGACCTACTGTGTCCATGCAAACCAGGCATGCAATTTGAGCTCTTGTCTGGATGTGTTACTCACTGGAGTGCTTTACAAAGCAAACAGTAGTGTAGGGAGATATTTAATGCATGATTAAGCCGTATTAGCACTGTCTGGAGATTTGAAATAAGTGATCTTCTACTGTTTATTTTAAAAACTGCTGTTTTAGCCCCTAAGCTCTTGTTTTCAGCCATGACCACTTACAGGTATTGTTGTTTTATCATTAATTTGTCAGGGTTTGGCTATCTCTCAGTACCATTTAAGGATGATTGCTGGTTGTTTATTATTTTGAAGTTTGTTTTACTGCCAAACCGTCTAGAATATGGATTTCATCTGCTGATTGGTATAATTTCTGCCCCTTCACTGTGAATTTGAAGCTTATCTCGCACTGAGGTAATCCCATGCAACACCCCCACGGTCAGGCATGTAGTCATTTAATTGGGCCCTTAGCCTGGCTGGCCGTCAGTGGGTCCGGTGAAACGGTTGAAATGTTTCCGTGCCAAACTCTGCTCTCCTGTTTTGAGTGGGTTCCACCAGTCCATCTTGCCAGCGTTTGTCTTGTTGTAGGCTGAATGGCCGCTTGAAAGGCGACAGTGGCAGTGGTTTCCACAAAGCCACTATTGTACCTCTGATTGCTTCCAGCTGTTGGGCTGCATGCAGCAGGGTAATTTTTGCTCATGAGATTCCAAGCTCTCCCTTTTCATTGCACGTGAGCTGGTACATTCAGGAATTTCCCTGACATCAGCTGAAGTTAATTCAGTTAAGTGGCGTCCATTCGGACTCTTAAATGCCTTGCAGCATTCTCCTCTTAGTCTGCTGTATTTTGTGAATATTGATTGTGTCAATTTTCACTTTGCTGTGTGTGTTTGTGTGTTTTTTTACTGTTATGTTTAGATGTTTGCATCATCCTGCATTGTTCTTTTGGCCGGACCAACTGATTGTTTAAGTTTCCTGCCATTGATAAGAAATTCCTGAGCCACATGTGTTTGGTGAGTTTAATAAAGTCAGTAGTAATTACTTTTTTCAAATCATGACTCTCAGGCCTTTCAGGTTCAAGCTCCAGATTAATCTGGACTAAAACTTGCCTGGATAGAAGAAAGTTATATTAAAAATAGACAATAGGGCCAAAAGAGCATACTATTTCTTAATGTCTTCTTAAAATCCACAATTAGTCCTCCATTTGATAGGTCAGTGTGTTCCAGTTTGTACTGTAATGCTAGATGTGCCTTTCTGTTAAGCCCAGTCCTATTTTATTTCTAAAAAAATATGTCAGTGGCTAATATGCAGTTTACTTCTTAATGATGTGAGTTGTTTTTGTGGCCCATACTATGTAGCAGTCGACTGCCAGAGGGTTCAGATGTCTGCCCTGATTCTGTTATGTGTTTGCTCTTTTTTGGATTCTGTAAAGATTCTTTAAGTAACAATGTGAACAATATGAGTACATGAAAACCTAAAAGTGCTTTGTGTAGGATATTCACCCAACAGAGAGAGCACTAATAAGGTGTTCATACCTGCTGTGTTGTTAGGAATGTCTGTACGTCTCCTTCGTGCCATCATGGTGTAATGTTGCCAACAAACCCCAAATACTTTTTTTTTTTTTCTTAACTTTTTACTGCGATTTGAAAAACCATTTCTAGCTTTCCAAAAATTAACTTTGTTCATGTTATACCTACATTTGTTACACTTGAGAATTTTTAAATGAAAAAAGTTGTGTTAAAGACTCTTCTCAGGAATGAGTAAAATAGAACTATGGATTAAACAGAAAATATGGGTTTACGTGTTAGGTTGTTGAAGAAATGGTAATGTCATATTCTGCTGCTTCTCATCTCACTGTGGTCAGTTATTAAGTTTCTTTCACTTCCAATATTTTTATTTGGTGGTGTGGTCTATAGGTACTGAACCTGACCTGAAATTATGATAGAAACATTTGGACTTTGGATCGTTACTTAGAAAGCACCTCGTTTATCACCGAGGGGGCTCTCCATTTTCAGATCCTCTTAATTCAGCTTGGGATTGATGAACTACTGAACGGTATTATATAGAATAGGTGTTTTTCAAACCACACTCAGACTTTCTTTTTTTGTTTTGGACAACAGACCAATTCTGGGCCCTTGACATTTGCAGTGAGACTAGTCACCCCTGAAGGCATAATCCACTCAAAGCACACCTCAGACCAACAGACCAGTTTCTGTGATTTGTTAGTGACCGTTGGCTCAATAGCCCTGTTTATTTCACTCAGCTGCAGTGCCAAGAGTAATATTAAAAGAATCATCTGCTTTCAGAGTGAGAGGCAGTGCATTCGAAAATGAAAATAAATGCTTAGGTGAGAGAAGTTGACTTGTAACAGTGCTGCTCTGTTTGGATGGTGTGTTAACAATTGTAAGGTACCACTGAGAGTGGAGCTTTTCAACTTTTAGCTTGACTAGCTAAGTTGTTCACTTTTTCAGGCCTAGAGGTCTGGATGACATAAAGCTGTGCGTTCTAATCACTGAGGAGGCAATCCATGGCTGGCATGGTGTCAAGCTGGTACTTTATTTTAAAAGCAACTGTAGTACTTTAGGATTTTAGGATCTCTTAGGATGTGTTCAGAGAAAATGGTACAGGATTGGCTTACAGATTTAAGGTTGTTGCGTATGTGCATCATTGCAAGGTAGGATACAACTGCTTTAAGCATAAGGGCCTCTTTTAGAGCTTACTTTTCTTTTTTTTTAGTTTCAGGGCCACACTACTTAATAGCTAAGAATGCTTAAGCACCAAAATATTTAGGTGCTATAAAAATTCATTAATTGTTGAGCTAGTTCGTGTCTTAGGGTCCAAAAATTGTAGCGCTTCTTATATATAGTTAATTGTTGCCCTAACTTTTGGCAAAAAGTTGTGTGTAAGCAGCTAAACCTAATCCCTTTCAGGTTAACAGAAAACTGTTAACACAGTGTTGAGGTGAATTAATCAAATAAAGTATAGAAATCATGGGGGATGAGTATTCAAATAGCGGAATAAGCACATTACTTGTTGGAGAGACCTGTGGTCAGTATGGACATTCCTCATGCACTTGGAAACATGCAAAATTTCACAAAGGACACCCTTCTGTACCCTCATGTACTTTGTTTAATCCAGTTTGGAGTTTCAGGGAGCTGGAGCCTATCCAGGCCTATAGTACAAAGCAGAAATATCCCAATAAAAAAAGAAAATGGGATACATTCACTCATACCCTAGACACTCTCATATGGTGCCAATGTAGAGTCATTAATCAAAGTAGCTTCGTTGTTTTCCCACAAAAACATGGGGAGATTTTGTAAACTCCACACAGATGGTGACCAACTGGGAAGAGATTTAACCCTTGAACTGAGAGAAAGCAGTGCAGGAGGTGTTTGCTTAGTGGCAAAGCAACAGCATTTAACTTGATAACAAATCTGAAAATCTTTTATAGTGGCCTCAATAAAGATTGTGCATTGATAGGAAGTGTTGTTTTGTTTTTTTTTTTTGTTGTTGGTTGTTTTTGATCTACCCTTGTGTGATGGAGATGCTGACCTTGATGAAAATTTGTGGAGTGGAGAGTTTAAGGTGTTTATTTTCCTTTAGCATTCTCATCTTTGCTGACAAGTCTGCTGAAGCACTTCAAAGGCTGATAGTTATGCTGTCTTATTTGCAGCTTAATTTAAAAAGCAGCTGTGGGGTCTATGCAGGGAACACTTGGACATTTCCTCCAGCATGGTTTTTGCATGCGCTTTAATAGCAGCTTAGGGAGTGAACACAGGAAGATAAGATCGTAAGGATCAAGTATCAAGATATAACATTTGATCGTCATCAGTTTCTGTCATTTTCCAGGTTTATCTAGGTTGGCTGGTTAATATTACTGTTTAGTTGCTTACTTAGCAGTATATTGTCAGGTAGACAATTTGTTTGTTTCCCATCATGATCAGTCACTTGGATTTGATATCTCATTTAAATTCTGCTTTCTCATAGCCCTATTCAGCTGGCCCTTTTACATGAATGTGGTTATATGGGAAGTGTTAACCCTGTTCAAGATTAGGGTCATTATCAAGACTCCCCTAGAGCATATACATATATGTGAGATTGCGGGAAGTTTTTTTTTTTTATTATATATAAACATATTTTATTATTCCTGTCAGAAGAGCAGAGAAATAATATCCCCCTACCCTGTAAAGTACAGGGCTTCTCATATGCTAAACTGCTCCTTTTGTCTTGCCTGTTGCTGAGCCCTTCTGCATTCATGTCACATAATCCTGCCAAACACCAAGCTGTGTCAAACCTCGAAAGTGGAGAGATGGCACTAGACGCCTTCATTTATTATTGCACCTCACAAGGTTGTTTACAGGGCCAATAAGGAGATTATTCATATTTCGCTAACAAGTATTTAATTCCTGCAGAGTGTTGCTTATCAGAGCTAATGACAGACAATAGACCGTTGGATAATCAAATTGAGAGGGGCACATCATCCAGTGGAACATTTGGATATTGTTTTTGTGGTGGCAGTTGTAGCAGATGGATAAGCCCTCCGATGCTGTGTTTGCGTTTGGCAGGGTTATCTGCTATATAAATATCTCCAATCTCTTCACATAAGCCTCTCCTGCCAATAGTGAGAGGAGGCAAGCTTAACAGATTTTTTGCTTGTAAGACCTGCAAATACCTCAAACAATAAAGCAACCCTGTCAGACTGGGCTGATTTCATTTGTAAATCTGGTCAAACTGTATTGAGACGTAGTGAGTTTTAGCATTTTATGTTATGCTTTCATTTCATCTGTCCTAAAAAAATGTGATCCTAAAAGTCAGGGGCCTTCAAGTTTGTCCCATTGTGTCCGGTTGTAAATTTTTATATTGTAAACTGTGCCATGTGAAAATTGTTGTGTAGCTGCTTTGTCTCCTCCTTATTGAAGTATCGGCTGTTATCTGTTTGCATGGTGGCTGTGAAGCTAAGAATCTGCTGGTATCCAGAAGGTTGCCAATTCGAATCCTCGTTACTGCCAAAAGAGATCCTACTCTGCTGGGCCCTTGAGCAAAGCCCTTAACCTGCAATTGCTCCAAGGGTGCTGTACAGTGGCTGACACTGTGCTAAACCTCAAGTACTATGTGAAAACTAACGAATTCCAAATACAGTTGACAGATGTTAGTGGTAGGAATTTTCAGGTTACCCGTATTTGCTTTTGGGGTCCATAAATACATAAAAGCTAAAGTGAATCTAGGCAGAGAGTATTGCAACCTGAGATAAGAAAATTCGACAGAAGACAAAGGCTTCTGATTGTCGAATTTAGCCAGCTATCAACTCTCCTCTGCTTTCTACAGGCTGGCTAATGGAAACATTTTAGTGAAGCTGATGCTTAGTCCTAAATAAGCAAAGTAAGAAAAGAGAAAGCAGCTGGCATTAGAAGAAGCAAGTTGAAAACAGCAGATTGGCCTTCTGCCATTTTCCTTCCAGTGAGAAGGGCTGAGATCTTGTGTTGCATACTTAAAATCAGTGCACAATTATTTTAACCTTTCCCTCCAAGTGTGTTAATTGCTTTTAGGAGTGAGGAATGCAATGAAGGATGTTTTTTTGCAGAGCTATAAGTGATTCAGGTCTTGAAATGAATCTACAAGAATATAAGAGGGTCCTTTATCTGTTCCATGAAAAATGTGATGGTGCCTGTCACTTTAGGAATGCTTTGTGTTTCAAGTCTTATCTTAAATATCAGCTTTGGACTGAGAAGGAATGGTTCTGAATACTTGAAGGACCATGTGGACGGAGGTGTTACCTTGGGGATGGGTAGAAAGTGTTGTTTTGTACATGCATGATGTGTCTAGAGCTGACCTCCATTTTGTCTAAAAAGTTGTAAAGTATTCGAAATAAAAAAACAAACATAAAACAGAGTTTCAAATAATGAGATGAGAATGATGATGTGGGTGGTCAGTATGTAATTGCCTTATACATATTTTTAATGTGTGTTAGGGTTACTGGTTTATTTCCATCTACAGAATTTTACAAAGAAGGTGCATTATTCTGCTATTTTAAATTTCTCATAGCTTTCTAGTGGTCAAAGTGTCCAGGATTGAATAGAATGGCAGTTGTTTCTACGAGCAGCTGTGAAAAGGTGCTCTTCACACTTGTGTAATGCTCTCAATTTTCTGAAAAGTGGAGGGGACAAAATTGACCTAAAAAAAGTACCATCTGAAATAATTCCCACAAATTTTTATATCCCTGAGCAGGCATTATTTTTGTAGGAATAGTCTTGATTTTTGGGGAAATTCTTGGTAAAACATTTAATCCACTTGTTTTTGCGCAAGATTTCACTAACAGTTTATATGGAAAATGTCATTTAAATTTCTGAGACTGTTCTATCATTTACTTTTGCATAATGTAAGTAATAACTACATTTCTCAAACAACAAAGCAAGTATTTAGAAAATAGTGGAAATAGAGAATGTCCTTGATTGTTGGCAAATAGGTGAGATGTGTCCATTTTACAAAATGTTAGAGGGAAAAAAAAATACAACAGGAGGTAGCCATGATTGTACAATGTGGCATAATGCCCGGTTGAATTTTAAATATTATATACACACACAGTGACTGATTGAATTAGTACGCAGTTGCTGTCAATTTGTCACCTGTAGGAAATGCCTTATTTATACCTCTACAGAAAAGCATAATAAATAGGATGCTTTACTAATGGTAGTTGCAAAAAAAAAAAAAAAAAAGTCTGGCAGTCTTGCATTGTTGTAGACATCTAAGCTGGTAGTGATCTCATGACAGTACAAGGTTGTGGTTACACAATGTAGTCGAAATAGTCATGTAAGTCAGCATGTGACATCATCGCAGTCATCCCACTCCGCTCCACCCCCAGTATTTTATGCAGGTCAGGTCGGGGGGCGATGCTAAGATGATCTGCTCTTCTAATCTTTCTTTGGAATTGAGAGACCATGTTTATTCAGTTTTACACTTTGAAAAAAAATCTTTCCATGGTTTTGGCATGTTTTATTGTTTATGCTGCTGTTTAAGGCTGTTACATTTAAATTTTTTTTTTTTTTTTTTTTTTTTTGCCTTAGCAAATTTGCCCAGACTGAAGTGGCTGTGGTAGGTGGTTAGGAGCACTATGTAGGACAGCAGTTTATTCTGCTTTTCATACTAGTCTTGTGCTTTTTTCATATAAGCTGTGTTATGTCCCTTTTTTGTTCTTCAGATGCTACATTTATTGGTGGCTTATTTTTATGTTCATATATGAGCTGGTTGTGAAAAAGAGCAGGAAATCTTAATGTTTTGCAGTGAAAGAGTTCTAATCAATCTTTTTTTTTTTTTTTTTTTTTTTTTTTTTACTGCAAGTTACCAAGCCACTTGTGCTAAATTAAAAAAAATCTGCTTAAGGAAAGAGTGTGGCACAATGCTTATTTTTGCTCCTAAGCAGAACAGTAAGAGAAGGGTGAGCTGTTGTGTAGTGGTTTCCTGCACCTGCTGTTGGATACTTTTCACAGCTGTGTGCCCCTTCAGGGGTTGCAGAGGAGCAGGTTGTTCAGGGGAAAACTGGAAACTAAGTGCCAATACAAAATTAATATTAACGCCTTTAATTGCACAGGTAAGGCCTCTGTTCCATTAAATTACATGTAGTTGGAGGGTTTTTCAGACATTACAATTGCAGTGCTTATCATTTTTCCCGAGTTTGTCAATTTATGACTAGAAATGAGCTGCCTGAGGAAGCTGGTAATGTGCAAAGGGTTTACAGGTATGGTGAGTTCAGCCGCAATCTCTTCTTTTTTTTCCATTCTGTTGTAGTACATCAGACATCAGCCTGTCTTCTATTTGCATTCCTTATTCTTCGTTATCGTATTAAATGCATTGTACTTCCTAGTGGGGACTAATTTGTTGTATGTTTTTGCATGAGACGGATTACGGGTGCGTGTAGTGACTGCACCCTGACTCTTGAAGATTATGACTGATTATCACGGAAAAAAGTTGTATAATGTGACATGAAGGGGCCATTGAGTTGCATGGTCTGTCTCTTCAATATATTTTTGTCTTTGATATTTGAAACATGGTCAACAGGCGAGTAAGTGGGATTAAAAAAAATTAAGCGTGTCTGAAACCAATCTAGAATTTCTACCAACAAGATGTTTTTGCAGGAATTTGCTGAAATCATAAACTGAGTTTTTCCCATTTTGAGCAAATTATGCAGATTCAGCCCCATATATGTTTTTTGAGGAATAATTAATCATCATGTGCACAGATTACAGTGCTATTTTTATTTACATATGATAATCAACATGCTTGTTGAAGACTATGAGATTACTGCAGTACATGTCACACAAATGTAAGCGATATTAGTCGATTAAGGGTCTTTCAGCATGTGCTGGTGCCCCTGGTATTTTATTGTCACTCATACTGTAAACAAATTGGAGCAGTTGCTGTATAAATACAGAGAATATAAAAATTATCTAAGTAGGGAAAACTCAGTGACTCCAGGTCTCCTCTGCAGATCATATCTTCTCTTGACTAGACATGAACCACAAACCTAATCTGTTCTTAAATGTCAGTTTCCGCTAGGCGACATGTCCAGGCAGGAAATACCAGCGGTTAACAGCCCTTAACCTAGAGAAATTCTAGTGGATTTTTTTCTCTTCTGTATCTGCCCTTCCTCAGCTTCATCACATTGCTCTTGTTTCTTTAAAGTCTTGAACAACTTAAGTTCCTGAAAGGTGCAAACAAGACTGGCTGTGTTTCTTGGTCCCCCTGCCATTTATATGTTCATTTTCTTTGGCTGTTTCTTGTCCATGGCCTGATATAGAACAGCAGGGCACTCTAGGATGAAAATGAACTGCTCCTGAAGTGTAGTTGCTCCAACCCTCCCCTTATACCCATTCACCTGTTGATCATATCCCATAACTCTAGACAATGCAATTGGCTTCTTTTATATTACCATGCATACCCATTTATCTTTAGCATTGGAAAAGAGCGTCTGAATGAGGCCAGTGTATTTTGGGTAGATAAAGGAATTCAATAAAAAAAATATAAACTTTATAAGAGAGAGTGCCATTTTTCTAAAACATAATATAAAAGGCACTTATCCATCTGTTGCTTTTTTGCACAGTATGCATTCAAAGTAAATGCATATACTGTATTCTAGATAAAAAAAAAATCTAGACAGGCCTGTGGATTTCTGCATATTCCAGTCTTCCGTATTCAGCCAAAAGTTTATAACATTTGCAAGTTTCAGGCAGTCTTGTCGTTTTGCTCAGAGAGCATTTCAATTACTGAACAATACATCATGCCTGCTGGATATTTGTGTCCTATAAGGCAAGAAAACATTGAGTTTCTTTCCACTAGGGCATTAATGCGCTGGAGAGAACAGCTAGAAAAACAATGAAAAACTCCTTATGGTTGCTGCAAGTAATGAGCAGAAAGATGCCTTTTGTTTTTTTGCAGAAAACAGAGTCAATCTCAAACTCTGTGGAGGGGTTTTATATATAATTTTGTTTTTTTTTTTTTTTTTTTTTTTTAGCATTTAAGGCATGCAGTAGTTAATGACAGCTAGGCATATGGACAAAAACCTTTAAAACAGCAAGTTCAAAGTCTAAATTGAAAATGGATACTCCTGCCGTTTCTACAGTATTGTGCACATGAATTTGTATTGTTTTTTTTGTTTTGTTTTTAAAACTCCATTCATAACTATGTACCTAAGCTAATTGTCAGTGGGCTCTAAGCAGCATAAGGTAAAGCCTGAGAGGGGATTCTAGGTCTAGGGTCACATTCCAGTGTCCTCTGAGTAGCAGTGGACATGGGTGTCAGACTGAGTTATTCATTTGCCAAATAGTATTTATTTGTATTTAGAGTGAATGTTTCATTTTATTCCTTGACTAAATGAATGAATGAGTGAATCATTTTAATTAAAGAAGCAACAGCATGTGTTTTTGTTTTGGAAATGTTCAAGCCAATTGGCCAATAGTATTCTTCCAATTACCAATGGTATGTGAGAAGTCCAATGTGACTGTTAACCAGTTATCAGCAAGCAAAACCCTGTTAACTGTTGCCTGTGAATACATCATGTAAAAAGATCTGAAGTCTCCACTTGAGGAAATCAAAGTTGGTTATGGTTGGGATAGACACGTACACAGTGGAACTTCACATTAAAAATAAAGATGTTGAGCTTTGTTTGAGGATGAAGGGGAGATGTACAATATCACTTGTTCCTTTCCCACTTTGTTACATTCCCAAGATTTTTCTGTTTGGGCTTTTGGGAGATAGCTTTTCATCTTTCTAGTTAGTCCAAACACAAATAAATATAAGGTGTACGCAAATAAGTGTGTGTCACGTAGTGCCATATATAATGGGACAGCAAAACAGACTGACCTGGTTGTAGTTTTTTTAGTTTCATAATATACAAGGAGTTGAGAGGTCACAGTTACCTCACAACTCGGCGAATTTGGGTTTTCACTGAATTGTCTACCTAAGAGCTCTCTCATCATTAAAGCCTTGACCTATGGGAAAACTCAAATTTTCTGTCTGTCCGGCAGCACATAATCTTAGCATTTGATGGTATAGTACTACATAACATGTACAAGTAGCTACTGTTGTATAATTTACATCAGTGTTAGTTACACAAATTGCCACCGCAGCTGCATCTGTGTCTGTACAAGACAGCGTGTGCCATGTATGGAACCAAAAAAATACATACTGCTGCATTTGAGGAGCATGACCTTTGATTCACAGTAACTCACTGACTTCTATAAAAAGCTGTCGAAGGACTGAAATGTGCTTTTAAGATTGACTGCTCAGATCAGCTGTAGGGTTTTTTCTTTGTAATCCTAAAAGAGTGAAAGAGAGAGACTGCATATTCCACTTGTTTAAAAGCATTAATGTTACTTTAAGCAGACAAAACTGCAAAGTAATTTGATTATTCTCTAACTGTCAGTAATCTGTGCTACAATTCTTCATTTATTTTTTGCATTCCACTTACTAGTTAAATATTCATTTGTTTTGGCAAAAGGAAGCTCTTGAAATATGCATATTGGATGTGTTCATTGAAATGTGTTCAGCACTTAAAATGTGTTTGTTTACGTTATTTGCTAAGTATTGGAATTTGCTACAAATCTGTTCATGTTTTGGTTATTGCAATTTTTTGCAATAAATTTAGGTTCAAAGTTTCAGATTCAACATTTTTTTTTTTTTTAATCTGTTTCTTAACCCATATGTTTATGTAGAATGAAAGTAACAAAACTACTGGTGCAATAGCATCCATAAGGAACCAACGATGAACATCTAATGATATGAAAATGTTCATTAGGAAAAAAAAAATTGAATTACTTGCACAATCCATATATTGATGTCAAGTTGTAAGCTCACAGCATCTCACATCTTTGTATTTTTGCTAAAATGTCATTTATTAAATTTCTGGAAAATCCTTTCATGAATGAAAGTATAGTATTCTGAAATGAGAACAAGCTAAACTTGATATTTGACTGGTAGGCTATGTGATCCAAGTATTTTTGAGATATATATTTTTTTTTCCCCCTTTCAAAGGCACTTTGTTTGCTGCTGTTCAGTGCTGTCCCCCAATGTATGTCTGTTGTGTCAGTAATTTTCTTGCCTTGTGTACTCCTTAAAAATATGAGTTTAATACTCGCCGTCATTAATACAAACAGCCTTGGTAAATAAAATAAAAAAAAATAATTTTGGGAGGAATTTAATCGAATTGATACTATATAAAATAAACATAGGTTTTTATTATTTCTTGTCATATACTCTTGAAAATGAGGTGTCATCATACTGTGTATCAAGTGTTTACAGTTTTCTCATTTGCTGCAGCGCTTCATTTCAGAAGAGTTTAGATGTCAGTTTCAGAATGAGCATCATTTCCAGTAAGGCTTATCAATTGCCACATACGGTATATAGGCAGTTGCTGAATTAAACATAATGGCAAAACATTCAAGTTAGGTCAGTGGAAGCATATACTCCTTTTAAAGCTTGAAGTGAGGGTAAAACCCAGTAGTCCAGCATATTGCTTTTCAAAGTATTGTGTGATGTCATTCTGTGTGTTAAAGTGCTGCCAGAATAGCTTCTAGTCCCATGCTATCTTAAAATTGAAATTAGCAATTCTGGTAAAAAGATGGGTGGGTTTCATAATCGGCATTTTTTAATTTGTCAACTGATAGCTCTCTCTGTTAGCAAGTTTATCACTGTTAGAACATTATAAATATCCTTAAACCTTATCTGAAATGGTTTTAAGAATTATATTGTATTTTTTTATTAGAATATGGGGCAGTGGTCTGCATGGTTGCACTGTGGATAGTGATGCTGCCTCATGGATACATTGACCTGGGTTTGAATCCCAGAAATGGAATTCCCGTCTAAGTCTGCCTGATTTTGCTGCTGGGTAGTCAAGTTTTCCTTCCCCGTCCCCAAAAATATAGATATTCAGTGAACTGGCAATTCCAAATGAGCCATATGTGAGAATATGCCTTCCGATTAACTACTTGCACTCTGTTACTGGAACACTAACCTTTTAGGTGTTTGAAAGGTCAACAGTAATCCATCATAACTGATATCACAATTATATACTACATTATCAGTTTATAGTCGGGTCTCTCTTTGGACCACACAAGTAAAAAAGAATTGTAATAACTTTAAATGAACATTTTGTGGTTTAGAGACTACATTCTTGTTTGTCCTGTGTGAGTTTGTCCTGTATGAGTTTTTTGTTGAAGTGCATCTATTCCTTTTTTTTTTTTTTTTTTAAACCATTAAGAACATGTTCATTTTTACTAAAACATTTTCAGAAAAACATTGTAGCTGTGGTCACTGCTTTTCTTAAAACTGCCAATGTCATATTAAGATGTTTTTACTGAGCATTACTCCTAAATTCCCCTTAAAGCTAGGGTCTGTTACTTAAATAGTCACAATGCTCATGCTTTCCTTCCTCATTCATATACTAAGTTTACCTGCAGTTGGCCAGATTCTGGTGGAAATAATCTTGAAGTTCATCTTGGGAAGCAAATATTTAGTGGAGATCATTCCAGTGAGGATGTCTTAGAAGAAAAGCTATCTCAGACTGGCCGTCCTGTATGTCAATTAAGTGGCAAATGCCATAGAGAGGATATATAGACTTATGTTTAAAAAAATTTTTTTTGGAATGCAACGTGATCTACCTGCACTATCTTTGCGATCTACTGGTCGATCGTGATCGACGCATTGGGCACCCCTGCTTTAAAGAAGTATACTATACTGTGAATACCACAGGCCTTGGACAGATGTGGCAAGAGCTGTATAAAGAAGTGTCGTGCTTTGTGTGAATGACACTTGCAGTTCCATGGTCCTCTACCGCAGCCTATCAGCAAATTAAAAAATTAAAAAAAAAAAAAAAAAAGAATGGCTCTATAATGTGTTTAGCCACTCATGATTGATTCTTTTCCAAGTTGTTTTTCTGCCCAAAATTTCTAGAATGGGATTGAGATAAAAGGTGCCACAATATGCTTGCTTCTCACACCCTACCTTGCTCAATAGTATTTGACAGAGTTGCTTGTCATTAATAGCAGTGGATTCTGTCCAACCAAAAACACAGCTATCCTGCTCGAGCAAGGGATCTGTGAAAAAGATGATGGCCTGAAAAAAAAAAATCTGAAGTATTGCATAGTACTGCAAATATTTAATTACAGAAATTCGTGAAAAGTACCACCTATTATCCATTCTATTCATTCCATCCATCCCTCTTTCCCCAACCCACTTATCAAGGACATGTGTATGGAGAAATGGGAGCCTATCCCATTAGTCATCGGATGAAGAGTAGGGTGCCAGTCCATCTGGGGGTTCTCTACTTGTATCTTTTCAAGTAAACTTAATATATTCAAGTTACGTTTGGCTAGTATTCCCTTTCATTCCATGGCCAGGTCAGAATCTGAGTTTGGCCGTTGCCTGGAGTGGTAACTCCACTACTCCAGCATAGCATTTTCCAGTGTGGCAATGTTGTGTTGTCTCTCCATAACCTAAACACACCCTCTTGTTGTTCAGTTTACACTTTTTTCTCCTCCATGCAATATTAATACAGTGGAACCTCGGTTCACGACCATAATTCGTTCCAAAACTCTGGTCGTAAACCGATTTGGTCATGAACCGAAGCAGTTCCCCCCCAAACCCCCGCCCACCCCCCAACCCGGATTGTATGTAAATACAGTTAATCCGTTCCAGACCATAAGAACTGTATGTAATTACATATACGAGTATAGTTAATTAAACCATAGAATGCACAGCGTAATAGTAAACTAAATGTAAAAACATTGAATAACACTGAGAAAACCTTGAACAACAGAGAAAACTAACACTGCAATAGTTCATGCTATATCGCTACCAACCGCTGGCTAAAAACACTTTTTTAATGAGTTTTAAGCACAGGGAAAAAATGACCATTTGAAAAAATCCATAATTTAATAAACCGCCAAGAAAAGTAACATTGCAACAATGCACACTACGAACCGATCGCTGTAAACAGAAGTGAAAACAAAATCAAGCCCAGTGCATTCTTTAACTGCCTTCCTACCTTATACCGACTCCTTAGGATGGAATTTATTGGCAAGCTGCACCATCTGAGCTTACTACCTGCAAAGCTTTGAGTAGAGATCAGATTTCATATTATTTGTTGTATCTGAACCTAGTGCTAACTTGCTCTTAGTAGGAATATAAACAGCTCCGGAGTCCTGCTCCCACTTTCCCTGGGAGACATACACAAATACATTATTTCTTTGTGATCTTAAGTTTCTTAAAAGTGCCCATTTTAATATTTCCCACTCTTCCAATGTGCAGCTCATTTCTGAAACTTGGACACTTGGATTAGTAAAGGTTAGCTATATACCAGTGTGGTTGTTTCTTTCTTTGTTGTCATTTGTGAATTCATTATTAACTGTGCAATCTCCTTGGAGGTAAAATAAAGAAAAAAGTTTTGTTTTTTAATGGAATGACTCACTTTAATTTGGAGTAAATTACGAAAAAGTATACATGTTTTGAAAATAAATGCATAATTGTAGAAACTGACATGTTCCCCATTTAAAAAAAAAAAAAAAAAAAGTATCGGCATGACAACAGGAAAAGCCATGATGTAAAAATAATTTTATTGGAAATTACAACAAACCTAATTAGTGTGACAAATATTAATCCAAATACAAATTTACATTTATATGTGTTAAATGCATAATGTTAGGAACAGCCTATATTGCGAAGTACGAGGTTTTTATGCCTGTCTGCATTCTTACTGAAAATTACATATTAGTAGAAGTTTCTTTATAATAAAGGGAAATATTTTTGATATTATAAGTAAGGTTTTTTTCCCTTTCATGTGTAATTTATAGTTTCTTGGAGAAAACTGCAAGAAGCAGAGCTATGTCCAATTATGCTTGCAAACAAAGGAGAAATCATATTCGTTATTAGTCTGTAGCGAAAACAAGTACATCAAACATTTTATGACTTGTGATGTGTTCAGTAAGAAGTGGTGGCTTTGTATCAGTTGATGGGGATACTGTGTGCTTTTACTTGTTCTTGTTATATTTACTACAAAAAAGACCAGCACCAGACATGTTTTATATTTAAAAAAAAAAAAAAAAAAAAAAAAAAAAAAAAACACGTTCTAGTCATCCATTTGCTTTACCTTTATTTCAAACCTTGCTTGTTTTTTGATTTTTTTTTTTTTTTTTTAATGGGATGTTCAAAACAATAATGTACACATTGTGGCAGTTGCTTACTGATGTAGTATCTGGAGGCTTTGTCTAGGCTAACATTTTTTGTAGTATGCTTCACATTAAATCACTGATCATAAATTCAACTGTTTGGTTTTGTGTAAGTATTGTGAAACCTTGGTAAAAATGACCAGCATTGCAGATAAGCAAATAAACTGGCAAATGTTGAAATTACATCATTTTAAAATTGGTCTGCCATTCATGTTTAATATATTGTTTATGGTAAACTAACTAGCACATTTCCCCAAACACCTAAAAAGACCTTGAAATGATCATCCTAAAAATAAGGCGACATGTGTATATAAATGTTTGACATTTCAGTTATGCAGTGGCAACATTTAGTTTTATTGTTTGTGTATGTTAATGTTGTTTAGCAGTTCATAGTTATTGCATTATAGCTGTAAATTTGTACAAGTGTCCTGAGCCCCTGCTTGGTGAAGGACAGCTCACAAAAATAATTATTCATTCATCTTTTGAAATTTGTTTTATTCATCTCCTTTCAAAATGAAACTTTTTTCATATATAATTCCTATTTTTAATCATTTTTGAAACCAGTGGACTGACAGACTGCCTTTGTTTATTTAGCTGTTTGTGAAAGTTTTTGTTTGAAGGTTAGGCGAAGCATACATTTTGTTGTAAGCTGTTCCTGTCATATCCCAGTATCGCCAGTCTGTCATTTGCTGCTGAAGAGACGCCACCATAGTGAGAATCATGCTTAATTTCGAAAGTTTGATTTCATACTTGTAATCTAGATTATATTTGCCTGTAACACAGTTTTAACATTAAGTGAGGCATATGTTAGCACTAAAAGTAATTATCTGATTTTTGAAAATGTGAGAAAGGATAACCCAAAATGGACACTTTACAGCAAACCTTGTTTCTTAATTCTTACCTAACCTTTATTTATTCATTTTCCAAAGCACTTTTGCTTTAAATGGGCAAGCCTGGCCAAAATGCAGACTGTATCTGCTATGCCTTTATCAATAGGTAATATTTGCAAATTCTTTTTTGGGATCAGCGACCTTTATAACAAGCTGGGGCTTGGACATCCATACACTTGTTCATTTTAGTACTCCACGGTGTCACTAGAAATCTTCAGGGAGGTGCCCATCTTCATTTTTGGTTATATTTATTTGAATTCAGAGTATCCTCCCATAAATTGGTGCTCATTGTTCTTCTGCAGGTATTGAACACTAAAGGTTATTTCTTTGAGTATAATATGCAGATAATGCAAGTTCACGTCTGCTGTTGAGTTTGGTGGGAGTCCACCTCCTTTTTTCATGCTGCTCTGTAGTTGCACAGCTATTAAGCTAATTGAAAAATTCCTTGAGGTAAACTTTAGGAGACCGCCATTTATTTTGATAGTCAAAATGTACCTTGTTGACACAGAGTCACATTTCTAGGAAAACTTAAATTCCTGCAGTGCTATGTCTGTTTATTTCTTTTTCTTACCTGGAACAGTATAGCTGATTTCCCTTAACAGGAAACCTTTAAGCAAAACTTTGTTATACACATTCTACATTCTGTACAGTGTGACAGTGGATGCATTTTATTTATTTTTAAGTAATGTAATAGCCTGCTATGACTGATCATCCCATCCTTTTAGTATGATGTTACTGATTTAAAAAATAGCACCTAATGGCCTTTTTTTGGTGTGTTTTTGTTAAGATAACTGCTTACATAGTTGAGGGGGGTGGGAGAAGGAATTTATCATAAAATTACCAAACTCCTCCTTATGCAACACTGAAGTGGATCCTCCAGACTTTCCCAGCAGTGTTATATACAAGTCAGAAGTCAACCTAGGATGAATGTGAAATGCCAGTCCGTTTTTCCATCCCACACATAGGTTTGGGACCAATTTTTAATGGTCTATTACCATAACACACATGTCTCTCATATTTGTGAGGAGTATCTGGAGTAAACCCACATGGAACCCAAGCATTTAGATTTAATAGGCAGCAAAATACATTGAAGTCAATGGGGAAGGAGGAGCTGGACTAGTTTTGAGTGGATTATAATGGTGCAGTGGTGTTTTAGCTGTCCTTGAGGGCTTGGGAAATGTCTGCCAACTATCCTTGACTAATTACTGTGGCCACAAATGTGATCTGTGCTATAAGGCAGCACTGTTAACAACTGCACTATCATGCCTCCGACAAAAAAAAAGGCTCTGGTGAAATGAATACCACTAACAAAATACAATGAATAGCCTCAAACTAGCAATAAGTAAATAAAATATAGATCATTACACTCGATGAGGCTGTGCCACACAACACTGCGGCATGGGACTGGCTCATTCCATTCTTTGAAGTCGCAGCTCAGGGTGTAGCTGGAATGTCTTTTGTTTTGTATCTGTTCATATGCTTCACGCTTTCCTCTTCCATCAAGAAGAAACGCCTTATAAATAGTAATGCATCTTTTACTACTATTTAACAGGGCTTCATTTGTTTTCAGACTAAGGGGTTGGGGGCTCTCGTTTTTATGTATGTTTTGACTAGCATTTGTGTCACATGGCTAATTGCAGTGCCACATGGCTAATCAGCATGCATAAAGTATCATTGGTGCTGAGAAAGCTCATGGAAAGGAGGAATTTCCAGGAGAACATCACACTGTATATTTGCTTTATAAAAAACACTTTGCCGAATTTTGCTGATCAAGCACTAATGTGTAGATTCCTGTTTTTGTGGAGGACTATGTTTTCAAGTGTCACATTCATTAAAGCACTTTTCACCGGTTTCTTTTAAGCAGTTGTGTAAGAATCATAATTATATAATGCTTTACTGACACACCATAACTGAAGAACAGGCAAAATATTGATAATCCATTAAAATCTACATACAGTACAAAATGTTCATTTGCTTGTGTATTGTTAGCACTGTATTCCTCTTGCTATTCTGAATAGACATGCAAGTAAGAATTTCATTCTACTATGTACATATGGCAAACATGAACCTGAAGTCCTGACATACCTCTCTGAACCAAATATCCTGAGATTAGATGGTGGTCCCTGCTATTGGTTACCTACTTGACCATGAGAGCTTCTGTCAGTGCTATGTACCAATGTGGTCAGTGTAGGGTTTCAAGAATTATAGACAAAGGGGAAATGGGCTGAGTTGTTTTACAATATAACAGGAATCCATCTCTGACATTTTAGGCTTAATTTTTTGTTTTCAATGAGGTTTATGGAAATTCCAGTTTTTTTAGGAGTTTATATTGGGTGTTGGTCAAATATTAGACTCATTTATAAGAGTTATTGTTAATTTTATGAAGAAATGCATGTGTATTTCTTAAACAAGTCATTTTTTTTATTAACTATGGCTTATTAAACATTGTATATTAAAAAATGTTGCACCATTCATTGCTTTTAATAGCAGTGTTCATGAAGTACTTAGTATCAGCTGTCAAAAAAGGTATTGGTGCATTCCTGATTAGAACTCCAGTTCAGACATGTTGCAGGATTGTGCTGGAGGGCATCGTCATACTACAGTTGGCTATTTCTGAAATGATTTTAATTTCTCTAGAAACTGACCAGTTTGTTCAGTTGAGTCTTGTACTATTGAAGTTCATTTTCATTCACCAGATTTGGAGCTAATTAAGCAAAAGCTGTCTCTTCATTTTACTGAATCAATCATATTGAAAGAAACTGATAACAGTTTCCTTTAAGCCAGTGTCTTTTCAGTGAAAGGGAACTCTTAACAAGGTGAAGAAATGCCACCTTAACTGAACAGCACAGCCTGATGATCAAATTAACTGATATGTCCAGTTGAGAAGAACTAACCTGAAGAATGGTGGACCACAAAAAACAGATAAAGTGGGTCTTGCATTTTTGAAAATAATTTGTAGCATGGGCATGGCTCTTCTTAAAGTTATTAAAGCTTTTTAAAATCCTGGCCCTGAGGATGGTGTATTCAAATAATTCTTTATACATTCATGGCTTTGGTTACAAGTGTTGTATAATAAATTCAGCACAATGTATTAGCTCTACTGTTCCGGACTATAACAGGGTTTTGTATAAAGAGATGCAGTCATATCCCTGAACTATGTGATTTTTACCAAATCTTCATTCTAGAATAAGACAGTTGAGTGAATGGTAGTAAAACGGTGATCAGGATCCCAACAAGCTCCTGATTATTGCAGATGGCTGAGCTGTAATTTGTGTAACCAGAATGAAACATTGACAGTTTGAGTTACACCAGTTCAGTTTTAAGTAATGTCATTTGCTCTTTAAATTTCAATTTCATTCAGAGTTTTTGTTGGGATTTGCACACACATCTATGGCAGACCCGCACTATCGGTTGTAAGGGCCTATCCTTGATAGTCTAACTGGGCTTTGCATCATGATGTACATTATTTTATTATAAATGAAGATACGTTTAGGTCCAATAAAATGTAGCTATGCAAGTACACACTTTGTCTTATACATTTTATACAGGCATATTTTCCATTTTTATTAATTATGTAGTCTCTTTTCTCAGTAGGTTTCACTACTTAGTAAATTAAGTAATTTACTCTGGCTGTTTTTTAAATACTGGCCATTTCTGCTGTGGAATTTCTACTGTCTAATGCCCACTTCAAATGCATGCAACTGAAATTATTCGTCCTCTTATTAAAAAGTACTGTAATTTTGCACCATTGATTGGGACTTGATCTGACCCGTTTGAGAAAATGTCTCATTAACTTAATGTAAGCTTTTCCTTCTACAGAACTTTGCATCACTTTTTGCTATTCAAAAATAATTTCATTTAGGGCACTTAATAAAGGAATGGCTCTCCAGTAGTTAAAGCTTTCTTGATTTGCATATGTGCAAATATTGTGTGTCCTTGGAAAAAGCTGGATTTGACACTAGGCAAATAGCTGAAGTTACAGCATGGGATATTTACATTGGAAATGGGCTCTGCATTGTCACAGTGGGTGCCTTCTTCCAGAAAGTTTACCTTTGTCTTATAGCAGTGTGTCAGCTGTTTGCTTCTTTTTCCTCTCTTGGCTTCACAGTCATCTTCTTTGTAAAATCTAATGACAACTTTCTCTTCACACTCTAGGATGAAACTGGTGCCTATTTAATAGACAGAGACCCCACATATTTTGGTCCAGTCCTAAATTATCTGAGACATGGGAAACTTGTCATCAATAAAGATTTGGCAGAAGAAGGTTTGTTCTTTGTTTTTGAGCTAATAAGTTACATTTGGTTCATTTAAAATAAAAATATAAATGAAGGTAATGTGAAAGTACATGTTTCAAGAAACATGCTTGGCAGTTGACATTGTCTGTCTGTCCTACATGAAAAGACCAACAATAGATTGTGCTGGACATGCTCAAGTGACCGGACAGAGAATAATCAGTTTGAGCAGAGAGACTTGGCCATCATTTAATCATCCCAGTAGGTTCTAGAAGGAGGCATCATTCATCAGAAATATTAGTAATGATGCATCCTGGCATCACGATGGCAAAGATTTTCTTTGTGGATTTATTGGAAATTGAGAATCCCAAAAACCTTGTTGTCGTTTTTCTTTTATTTTAGGAGTCCTGGAAGAAGCAGAGTTCTATAATATTACATCCTTAATAAAATTAATAAAAGACCGGATAAGAGAGCGAGACAGTAAAACATCTCAGGTTTGTCCAATTCATTTACTAAGTTTTGCTATATATCATTGTCATGTGAGCTTTATGTACAAGTACATATATTCACACTAATTGAACTTTTCATTAAACCATTTAGATTAGGTATATTACACTTGATCTTTTTTCAGGACCAGTGCTTCAAATAATTCACCAGATTTGCCAGCACACTGTTTGATTGCCAATTACCTTTGTACTAATTATGCTTGCTGTGTATATTATGAAGCAGAAATGACTATGCATAACATGTAGGCTGTCTGGAGAGAAACATGTGTGCAATGTCCTGCTGCCATAAGTAGTCATATTACCCTTGTGTGTGAGTGATTTGAGTGTTCCTTCAGTGCTGCTTGTTTTGTGAATGATCCATATTGTGTACACATCACTGGTAGGCTCAGTTGGTGTGCCCCAAGCACTATTCAGAGCTGATCACTACAACAGAAAACTTTTAATTTTTTTGTTTCAATATTAAACAATTCAATCTTAACATTTCAGACATTTTATTGTAACTTTTTTCAAAGTTTTGTTAATGCTGAATTAAGCCCTTGACCATCCTCCTCTCTATCTCCACCTGACCCTGTATACATCAAGGTATCAAGTGGAGTTCTATTTATTAACAGAAATTACATGATTTCTGCTTTTTGCTGTCACTTTTTAACCATCACTGCTAGTTTAGAATAAGAATGTTGTTTTCATGGCCAAACTGATTTATTTGGCATGTTTCTACATCTGGGGGGAAAACAACCTGCTAATGTATTGTAAGCATTCAGTGGGCGAGAGTGGTCTCAGAATACTACTTTTGTATAGAAATAAATGATTAGAAATGTACTATGGACAATTTGTTCAGCATTACTTAACATGTGCTTTCCCCAAATATTTTGAATCTCAGTTTTTACAATAGCCCTTCTGCAGAAATTTAGCCACTTGTCAAGACAAATCGCCGTGTCTTCCTTTTTCACACTGTGGCTCATTTTCTATACTTGTTCACCAGGTTCCTGTGAAGCATGTGTACAGAGTCCTGCAGTGCCAGGAAGAAGAGCTGACCCAAATGGTCTCAACAATGTCAGATGGTTGGAAGTTTGAGCAGGTATGATCTTAAAATTTGAGATTTAAAAAGATTAAAGTCACAGTGCAGTCAATGTAGTATATGTAATAAAGAAAAACGTAAATACTTTCTTAAAGCAGTTAGTACAGCCTGTATAGCATCTGGTTACAGGTTGAAATTCCACTGCTGGCTTCTTAACCTGTTTGAAGGAGTGTTTACTAAAGTCATTGACAATGCTGTACACCATGGAAGGGTCTGTAAACATTCAGACACAATCTCTTCGAAGAAGTCAACTGTAATGATGCTTTCACATGATGGGAAATAGGAATTTTCCAGTGGAGAATTTCATGTGAACTCCCAGTGGGACACTGCTGCCTGAATTATCTCAAGTGGGGGTGAAATATTGACTTTTCATCTCATTTTAGTAACATAAAATTAAAAAAAAAAAAGTCTGAAAAAAATTGTGATTAAAGTATATTTAAAGCACTGCAGTACACTGTTTTGTTTTGCTCATTTTTACTAAAAATAAAATAGTAGTTTAATTCAATTTTGTGCCGACTAAATCTCAAATTCATAGCCTTGTTTCTCCCTGTACAGCAAGCAAAAATTCCTGTGACCACAACAAAGAGGGAAGTTGACATCACAAGTGGTAACTCCAAAAATCCCCATAGAACACAACCATGGCACAAGTCAATTTCTTATTTTTATTGACCTCTTGCCTTTATTAAATTTTCCCTCCCTCACATGTTCTAAGGCATCTGCAGTACTGCACATGACTTTAAATGTCCATGCATTTTAAGAGTCCTTTCTTGCACAAGACCAAAGCTTGCTAAAATGTAGCCGAGCATCACAGTTCTTTAGGATTAGAATAAAAAGCTGCCTCCTGTTTTCTTCTTTACAAGTAAATTATTCATGAGTTTTAATTATTGTAGGACCTATAGCCCTAGTTGTCTGACCAGGAACAGTGTTTCTCACACGATAATTTTGGTTGTAAATGTGTATTGGATCCTGTTCTCATTTTGTTTATGTTAATTGAATTTCTATATTTTATGTATCAGTATTAAAGGGCACAACAGAAGTCCCACTCAACCAATCTGTACATAGACAATACACCACCACATGTTTCAAGAATGAATCTGTCTTTGTAAAGGAGGCAGGAGGTTCTGAAACATCACTCAGTTTTTTCCAACCCCAAACATCTCTCTCACCCTATCCCACAAATGCATATTTGGTCATTTTTTTTGTTGAGGTACTTTTGTAAAGGTGGCATAACTGATTTTCCTGCATTAGTATCTCAGGTTAAGATTCTAAAAATAATTACAGGGTCTCTGACATTTTGGCTGTGTGTGCCATAAGTGATTTTGTGCTTTTAATTACTCCCCACCACTGAAAAAGACACTTTCAGCTGAGAGTGTTACTATATCCCATCACATTAAAATGTCATGGTGCAATAAAAAATGCATCACACAAATGAATCCGTATGATGGTAATCATTTGTCCCCAATGCATTTAACCCTAAAGTGTTTTTCGTGGAGCTTCATCTCCTAGCTATTTATTAATTGTCCTGCTTCTAGCCTAAAGGTGAGGAACCATGAAGGTAAACTTTTTCTAGGGATGGTGGCAGACAGCAGCTGTCCTGTGAACTCAGGAGACAATATGAGCCTGTAGGTGTGATTGGAGAAAGGCTGTGTTCTGCTATGTGTTTTTTTTTTGCCCAGCAGCATTATGTTATGACTTCTTATTTAAACATTGCAAATATAGAATTCTGAAAACTGACAACTTTCATCAGTATTTTTGTTGAGCTGGAGATTAATTGCAGTTAGGTGATTATAGCTTTTTCAGAATTTCCTTTGTGTGTTACTTACATAAGCGTGTTTTTGGTTCTCCTAGTTTGCACTTTCTTAATATTTAGTCAGACTTGTAACATTTGGTGATTATTTGCCTCCCATTGCCTTGGTTTTATCTATAGACTGTTTAATAAAAAATCACTTTGTGAACAGTGTTTCCTTCAGCCAAAAGGATTTTTGCAATTGTGGACTTAAAAAAGGAATTCCAGTCAGCTAGTTTTCATTTATAGGGAGGTGCTTTACTCCATTGCTGGAGTGGGACTTAAGCAAGGGCACATTAGTAGTAATATTTGCAACTGTAGCTTATGCTCTGGCATAATGGCACCAGTTTCCATTCCTTGAATTGTTGCACTGTCTTAGTTTACTGACTTTTGTAATGCCATTAGGAGAATAGCATTCTTAAGTGGTATGTGTCTTTACTGTGTTTTACGCCCGGTCACTCTTTAGCACCACCTTGAATTGTGAGGCTTGCAAGTTTATTTTTTAGTAATGGCCTCCTTAAACATGGCAAGTAAACAGTTTTTGTTTCTATACAGTTCTATTATCTGACTATTAGCATGTCCCAGGCAGTGGTAAACTCTTCCTTATAATTCAGTGTTTGATATTGACTGACTTCCTAAAATCTTTTGATTCATTTTTTTTGAAGAAAATTTCCCATTTTTACATAGTGTATGAAGTAGGTTTGTGAGTGATCACAGCTGTGTTGTGGTATTTATGTATGTGTGTGTGTTGTTTTTCTCTAACTGACTTTGACATCTTGGGCTTCATGTATAATGCCGTGCATAGAATTCACACTAAAACATACCATACGAACAAAACTGGAAATGTGCGTATGCACAAAAAATTCAGATGCATAGAACTGTGTGTTCACCTAGTTCCGTGCAATTTCCCTTTATAAATCCCAATCAACGTCAGTTTTAATGCACATGCATGCACCTACAGCTCCACCCCGACTCCTCCCTAACTTTTGCATATTTGAATATGCAAATCAATATAATTAGCCCTTTCTATTCAGTGTTTTGTTAAAAGACAATTGCAAAAGCATATCGGGGTGGGGGGGGGGGGAAAAGAATTTCAGCGAATATGAAGTGGTTGCAAAGAAAAACATACTATTTGTTGGCTTAAACAGTGGTATAAGCAACAAAAGGAAATTGATGGAGTGGTATAGCATGGTGGAGACACTCAAAAGTTCAAGTTGAGAGAGTCGCAGTGCCCGAAATAAAAATAAAAAATAGTGGTCAGATATCAAAGTCGACATGAAAATGTGAGTTGCAGCCTGCTGTCTGTTTATTCTGTTTCAGACAATATTACAAAAGCTGCCCCCCTGTCAAAGATGCGACTCCACACACCTCTGCATTGGAAACTGCTGGACGACCATCTGGCTGTGTGCTGACAGATGCTGTTCTGGAGTCAAAAAATGCAATAGTGGATGCTTTTAAGAGATGTGGCCAATGATGTACTTTGTGATATTGACCACAAATTAAATGAGTTGGTTAAAAAAAAATAAATGCTGCATCTCTAATTACATTCAAATAAAGTTGTAATTCTGTCTGATTAGGTTGATCATTTGATGAGTCAGGGTCACGTTCATCATACTACATCTGTTCAGGTATGAGCAAGCCACAATTGTGTGCCTCGTTATGTGGCACGCTAGATGCTTGCACAATGCATCACTTTCTGAGCACTATAGAGCAGCACATTAATAGAGTGAAAATGCTTTCTGTTTACATAAGCGAATACCTTCTCTGAAGGTGCCTTTATAGTGTGGCTTTGGCACCAAGTGCCACAATGGATAGATTCTCTGGTCATTACAAGGCTCTTTGAGGTGACTTGCTGTGTTTAAAAGGACTGCTTGCCTTTTGCTGTACTAGTTGGGGGAAAGAAAAAGTCCATGCGACAGTGCAGAATTGCTGCTTTAATAGGTCCTCCTGCTATAGATGATGTAATACCAGCTCATTCTTTTGGTAATTCATCCCTGGCTGATGTAACTTGTCCAGAATCGTTGGAATAGCAATGTGCATGCAGTTGACTGCTCTGATTACATTTGGAAAACCAAACGTTGCTGCGAATTGCGCGTTGATGTTCAACCACAGTGTAAGGAAATCTTGTATATTTGGATGACAAGCAGATAATACCATCCCATACAGCTAGCATGGCGCGACTCAGTGATGTTTGTTAAATACCCTATCGGTCAGCATGTTCACAATGAAAAGCTCCTGTGGCTAAAATCCCAAGGGAGGACAGAACTTACAAAGGCAAACTTTAAGAAATTGTACTGTACCTGCTCCTTTGGAAGGCCAAAACTAGTTCAGCACATGGCTCCAAGAGGATAGCTTTTTGAAATCAAAATAGACTTAGAAGGCAGTCATAATTGTCTATAACTGCGTGCCCTCTTCTGATTTTTTTTATTTTTATTTTTATTTTTTTTTCCATATGCAATGTCTTCTAACAACGCTAAAGTAGCTATGGTAGTTGTAATGGTTTGGCTATTCAGTGCACCATTATATTGTTACAGAATGATTACAATTAAGTGCTTTAAATTTGTAAATGATTTGCAGTTTTAGTATGTTTCATAAATCCTGTGTCATGTGCGTATGTACAGTTTATACATGAGGTCGCTTGTGAAGATGAGCGCCATTGTGGAACTTTGCATACCTAAGAGAGGAGTAAAAAAAAAAAAAGTTACCTTTAGTTGGAATTTTGAAATGGGAGGCTCCTTTCAGCTTGTGGCATTTGTTCATGTACTGTAATTCTGTAGTTGCCATATGATTTTTTTTTTTGGCGGCTCCTGTATGCACTGGCCTTTGGCAACTTTATTGGTGAAATAAATGAAAGCTACTGTAGTTAAAAATAAATAAAAAAAATAAATAAATAAAAATAAATAAAAATCTGGTGTAAGTGGGTGGATAAATAAGTAAAAATGCACATGCACAGATATCATTGCATTCAGGCTTATATTGAGTTCTGCTCCTTCCCTGCATGAGAAAAGATGAAAGTGCGGTTTGAGGAGAGCTAGCCTCCAGCCATTTATTCAGCAGGTATGTGTCCATTGTATATCCAGCATAAATTTCCAGATTTCTCTGTGTTTGGAATTAAGCCCCATACTAATAAAGTAGCAAACATTTTTTAGACAATTTTTCTAGTGTTTTTTTTACAGGTGGAGAGGTGGGCTCCGGTGTCATTTTGAAACCAAGTGATTCAACTATGTGCTCTGATTGGTTGTTGCAGCTTGTCAGTATAGGCTCCCCGTACAGCTACGGGAGGGACCACCAGTCAGAATTTCTGCTGATTGTGTCGAGGGAAGTGAAGGGAGAGGAGACCGGTTTCCAGAACCGCAGCAGTGAGGTGTGTCCCACCATTCCCACAATTCCCTCTTCAACTTTATCTGCATGGCCTTCCTGACTTCCTGCTTCTTCCATTGCACTGTTGGCTTTTGGTTGTTTTGGACCTGTCAGTGGTTTTTCCATTAGCTCCAGTGGCACATGGCTTTATTTTCCTCCATTCATTGCTTTTCACTGTTTATTCTGCGTTGTCCAACTACTTTTGTAATTTAAAAAAAAGAGAGAGAGGAGGCTCATGGTAAAGTCCTTTGTAGTAATTGTACTTCTAATTTTCATAAAGAGGGGAAACATCTACTTCTCATTGTATTTTAATGAATTCTTGGTTACATTCATACATAACAAGTATGTGTGTACTTAACATTCTGGAGTCCTTTTACAAATTGCTCTTCATTCCTTCATTTATACTAAAGTTGACTGTTTATTTGCAACCTTAATGCAGAAAGAAACAAACATTTTCTATACATTTTAAATAATTGTTGAAATTGTTAGACTAAGGATGAAAAAAGTTTACCTGTATGTACTTTTAAGCCTTAGATTTGTGTTCTTTTCAGCATTGTGTATCTCATCCTTGACACTTAACTGACCTCTATCAGTATTAACTTTTTGTCTCATTAATACATTTGTAATCACAAATACACAAATATTGTTAAGTTTAACTTGTAATAGCTCATTTTTCCATGTATTAATGTTCCTTATACCCATATAACACATGTTGTATTAAACGGTTGTTAAATGGAAACTATACTGAAGTAGTATGGTAGCAAGCAAGAAAATTGGCAATAGATATCCAGAAACTAGAGACTGGGGCATTCCCAAAATATATGCATAAAAACTTGGTATTAAAAGACAGACTTAAGGCAGAACACTTTTGCATAATAAAATAAGAACAGTAAGCTGAATTAACTGTTGCACAGTTTAGGAATTTTAGATGAACATAAAATACCGGTAGAAATTTCTGGGTGGAAGCATCAAGGAAAGTTCACGCTACCAAACAAAGTTGATAAAGACTGAAACTTTGCACAGATGAGCATAATAGAGATGCTACCAGTTGTAAGGGATATAGAGTTACAAAAATTGTAAAGCAAAAGGAAGGGGATACCTAAAGATAGAGAAACGTTGCCAGAATATGTAGGTGAAAGGATAAAAAGGATTGTTTCTAAACTTAGACCTCAGGGAGGTCTGTAACGTGTAGTAAATTAAAGATCCCAAGTTGGCAGCAAGAGATTTTGCTTTTAGTGCTGGGAAGGGGAGAAAAGAGGGTAATCTAGGGGCACCCATACCAGCTTCGATGGCAGTCGAGGAAGACAAAAAATGGTAGGCCATTACCAGCTCTAACCTGGGACATTGCAGAAGAAGGTTGTGAGCTTTCATTGTTCTTCTTAGAATAGAAGTAGTTAATCTGCAGGGGATTGATGCGAGAACCTCATTTACTTTTAATAGCTACAATAGACACAAATAACATCTGCACAATTTCGGTGCCATTAATTTACCAGGTGTTGCACTAGACACAAAATATCGTCTGCAAGTATGAAATATCTGACTCTGGGCATATGAAGCAGCAAATAGTTTAATTTAGGTTTGACCATAGAAATCTGCAGTTTGTAATTAGGATCTACACCCCAGATTGTAATTCCTACAGTGCTGAGGTTCTGTTGTAGTCTTTATTTTAAGTTGTTGCATATCCACCTGATTTGGGATAAATGCTATCTTAAAGTCACAAGGGGCACATACCCTTGTTGCCCTATATATTCAGGATCTCTGACAGAGTTGCGACATATGGATATATCAAACCTGCATTGTGCAGTGCAAAGCGAAGACTCAAAAAAATAATTTGGATGATGACGGCTGTGTGTCAATAGAATGAGGCTAGTTTCAGTTTTGAGTACGACAGTGAAGCTGCCAATGATTGCATGGTAAAAATATAGTCATACCTCAAATGTAAATGATAATATGGTGAATAAAATAACAGTCATGAAGAATCTAAACCAACACAGGTTTACATAGTGATCTAATTGAATGAGCGGCAGGTTGTTGGGGTGGCAAAATGCACATGATAACTTCCTAGTCTCTTAAAGGGAAAATTTAGTTAATCACATATGAGAGGAGAAGGTGATTTTCTTCTGCTCTAGTTCAAGTAATACACAGCAGAACCTGCCGTACTTGTCAAAAAATGTCTTCCAAATTTTACCATGCAGGCTGTAGTGAAATAGAATTGCTATGTGGAGTAGCTCTTCTAAAGTCTGACCTTTTAGCCCACCAGAAATTTAGTCTCCTGTAATAAATCCTATTGTGGCACACAAGCACCTTAAACCTCTTCCGTGTTGGATCCAAGGCCATGGATATTCAAAGTTAATATATTGTGGTTTGCCATAGGTGTGCAAAAAAAAAGAGAATATCCAGGAAGAATCAAAAATATCTATGTAAAACCCTCCAGCAACAAACCCAACACCGCAAATTTACCTGTGACCAGAAATCCCATCAACCAAAGAAGTGTCTAAAACATTGTATGTGTGCGGCAGACCCTCGCACACCACCCCTGCCTTAGAAAGCAGACAGTCTAGATGCATTTTAGGAGGACCCCAGAGCTGAAGATAGCAGTGTATGGAAACACAAATTAAAAATAGAACTGAGGCAGCCATCTGCAGCTGGAGGTTGTCTTGTGGTGGGGGGGCGGTAGAAAAAGGCATGAACATAAAAGTATTGTGATAGAATATTCTTGAAACAAGTGAATAAACCAGCTTTTCTAGGTCCTGCACCGTATAGGAAAATTCCTTTGAAAAGTCTTATACACACACCATTCAGCCGCAACATTAAAACCACTGAGAGGTGAAGTGAATCACATTGATGACCTTATTACAATGGCACCTGTCAATGGGTAGGATATATAAAGCAGAAAGTAAACAGTTCTTGAAGGTTATGTGCCAAAATCATGAAAAATGGATAAGCATAGGGATTTAAGGGACTTTGACAAGGGCCAAATTGTGATGGCTAGATGACTGGGTCAGAGCCTCTCCAAAATGACAGGTCTTGTTCCTGGTATGCAGTGGTTAGTACCTATCAGAGTGGTCCAGTTAAAGATAAGTATTGCTGTTCTCATAGCATTGTTACTTGTCAAGACTGTTGACCCATTATAGTCGCTTTGCTTACTTATCCATCAATCTGCCCATTTTAGTGGTGACTACATCAACAAAGTAGACCAAATTGTCCTTTCCTCAGCATCAGATTCCAAAAATTCCTAAGCTGTTATATCTTTGCCCTGACAAATCATGATGGGCCATGCCTAATTGAGTTTCACTGGATACCCAAACTTGGTTGGTTTGTTCCAGAAGCTTTAGTTAAAAGCTTCATTGGGCTACTTACCTTGTTAAAGAGCATGAATACAAACTCTCTGAGAACTAAATGTTCACCCTGATCCTGTTACCTTTGACTTAGTGATACTTGTAAACTGTAAAAAGCAAAAGAGTACATTTTTGTTTTCATTTTATCCCATCTGTCTGCTTTCTGAAGTACTTGACAAAGCAAATGTTGACCAGTGCCACCTTTTATTAAGCATTACATGAGCTTCTGAGATCTGTGCCATTCTACTGTGTAAATACAGCTTTGCATTTTACTAGCTTTGACAGGACCAAAAACAGAATTCAGACACCCACTCATTTGCCCACAGCAGTAATATGAGAAACGTGCTACTTGATGTTGCCACCAACCATGTAATTAGTTAAAGCAGTAATCTGCTGTTGTTTGTCTCAGCCTGCCCCCTCCATTGCCTGCAAATGAGAGTGTAGAGGGTTGTAGCGCTTTTCAAGGCAATGCCAGAGGTGCACCCTGTTTACAAACTGTACCCGATTATTCTGTGAGTGAGGGCATATGCTGTCCAGTGAAGCATCAAATAGTGAGCTTGGCAAATAAAGAAACATGAATGAGCAAATCTGCTTTCTGGCATGTGAAGAGACTCAACTTGTCTTTTTGCCCTATCCAGCAATTATGTCAAACTGTTCAACATCCCAGGAGCATAATTTGTATCAATAGCTTAGCTATGTGGCCTTCTGTGTTTTTTTTTTTTAAAAAAAAAAAACAAAGTGCTTCAGCCTTTACTTGAAAATTGTAGGAACATTTGAGTTTTTTTTTTTTTTTTAAACTATGCACCAAAGGATAGTGTAACAACTAATATCACAACATTTAGTCCAATACCGTCATTTGTTCTGTGAGCTCTGAATCGTAAGCCAGTATGTCTTTGGACTAGCATACATGCTTATTCCGTGTTCTTTAACTAAAACTGCAGAATATAAATGGGTGTTTGTGTATGCAAGTGCAAACTTAGTGTCCCGAGTTCTCTGCCTGCATAACATAGGCAGAGTAGTTTATTGGCCAATGAATTGGTCCTTGTACTCTGAGGTTACCAGTTCAATTGCTGATCCTCTGTGTGAATGTGAACAAATTGTTTTACCTGCCTAGTACCACTTATTTTAGAAAAAGACTACAACTATTTCCACACTTATCTTTGTATTTGTACACCACACAGGGATATTGTTCACTATAAAGGTTGTATGAACAGAAAATGATGTCAATAGTATGTAGAATATATCCTTTAAAATATATGAAAAGATGCAAAAAGTTAATCACTTGCATGTGTTTTCATCCTTAAATTGATCCCATTGCTTCCCTGTGCAAGTATGAGTCAAAGGTCTAATTTAAAAAAATTGCATAACTAAAGGGATTCACTATGCATTCAACAAAAGTGTTCCTTAGTGGAACTCCTACAACATATACCGGCAGACACAGTAAAGGGCCATTCATGAGCTTTGGAGTGTATCTGGGTAATGAGGTGCTGTGCCTTTTTTTTTTTTTTTTTTTTTTTCTTTTCATTCAGTTCTCAATATATCAAGGTGCCCATGTACTGTATTAGAAATACTCTTAGTGTGATGAAATGAATATGCCATACATCCCTTTTAAGGACAATATTTTAGCATTCCTGTTGCTCTGTGATAAAGTCAGTGGTGGATTTCAGTGAAGGTTTCCAAGCTAGCCAAGACAATGTCAAGTCATCTGGTTTGTATGATGTGTCCAAAATTGTATTTTCTGGTGGACTTTTGCATTTTGTTTTTTGTTTACCTAGTAATTCCCAGTACCTGCTAATGGAAACAAAAGGAATGTGAAATGTCTAGGTGATGCTTGTGTCATGAGTTGGTGAATAAGTTGTTAATGTGGGGGCTATTCAGCTGAGTGTGCACTACTTTCCATTTTGGGAGGCATTACCTCCACTGCAGGGTACAGTATAAAAGGTTCACTTGATTTATATCTGAAAGTCTACATTTAGTATGCATTCACAATACTTGACATTCCGCAATTTTTGAGGGCTAATTTTATCAGTTTCGGTTAGTAATATTATTTAAAGACCTGGAGATGCTTGCTTAAATTTTCTTTTTGTGCTGTTTTGCTCTTGTAAAAGTATAGATATCTGCAGTCTAGTCTGACACTATTAGTTGGTCCAAATTCATACAACTCAAATGGCACACAGTATCCCATAGATGCATTAATAGTCTTTTTCCAACAATGCAGTTTTTCTATTCAGTTTCGGAAACGGAGACACAGCCTATGAAAATGATGGTTTCCCATCAGCAGTCTTCGCATTAGCACTTTTCATGTTGGAGCAGAATAGTTCATGAAGATTGATTTTCTTTAAATTCTGACTGGTTACATGATAGATATTTGACAACATATCTAGCAGAGAATACTGTATAAGGTGAGAAACACATTTCCATCCCAAGTTAACATTAAGTCTCCTTAACACTTCATTATATGTAAATATAAAATTCTGTTAAGTAGACTGCTGCACTAAAAGGTTCTTTCCAGTCATCTTTTGAAATGTGCTATAATAAATAACACTGGTCTGAATCATCACATGTTTAAATTGAATAGATTACTAATATTAAATACACTCCAGGTTTGTGTGTATATGTAGTTTTATATAGATTTTTCTTTGTCACTTTGACTTAGTTCACTAGTAGTAAAAACCAACTGTTGTAACTATTCTTCAGGATTAGTGCAGAATAAGCCGGTTCTGTTTTTTTGTGTTGGGAGCTACTAGGACTCTGGGCTTCACTCTTGTCTGTTTTCCTATAACAAACAGTTAACCTCCAGCAGTTATCAAAGTGTTTGGACCAATTCCTTAAATGTTTCAAGTCCAGCCAAAGTTAAAACTTCAGAAGAAATAAACTGAAGCATGGTGTACCATGAGTATCCTCACAGGTAGAGCAGCATATGCCAAGGATACACTCTTACTGACTCTTCTCTGTTTAACTGTTTCTGTGCTAGCAGGTTCCTTTTCCCCTTCATTGACTGACTGCTCAAGTATTTTGTTCCAAATATTCAGCTGCTATTGTCTTTTTTTTTTTCCTCTCCCCCTCCCCCACCCCCCCATAGCTGGTCAGCATTGGTTCTTCCTATAATTATGGAAATGAAGATCAGGCAGAATTTCTGTGCGTTGTTTCAAAGGAGCTGCATAACGCCCCATGTGGCACAAACAGTGAACCAAGTGAGAAGGCCAAGGTAAGATTCACACTCGTGTATGTTTTACAGGAATATGCACTACATCTTAGGTGGGAAGAATGTGCTCTTGAGGAATGGTCTTCTCCTGCTACAGACATACACGTTCCCACCTTACCAGTTTTCACAATAATTTATTCACCCCTCTTAAAGCAGTGGCTTAACTGACTTACCCATCCTCTATAAAAACTTTTCAGTGGGTGTTTTTTGTGAGAAAATGCTGTTCAGCACAGTCTACCTTGTTTCCCATTCTCGCAGTATTTGTAAAATATAAAGTTATGGTTTGACCTTCTTCAAAGTGCTACTTTCAGTTACACTTCTTTGCGACTTGTTCCAGATACCATACAGTTCTTTTTGAATAGCTTGCTCTCTCTCTCAAATGATCAAGCATACCAAACTAATGTATTTGTATGGCTAATAAGGGGCTGTGATAGACAGTCTTGTGCTTCTGGTGGAAATCCCACTAATACTTACTAATAGAATTGCATTAGATAGGGAAATGCTGCCTCCTAGTGGCTCCACAGTGCCCTCACTTTCTTGGATCACTTGCCACATTCTTACAATACATTTCCCCACAGAGCATACTGTATACCTGCTTCCTATTTTCTCTGTGACTTCTTACTCCATGAACAGCTTTCTGCAATCCCAAGATCTCGTATGCATCTTTCCCAAACAAAACAGGCATAGTGAAAATACTACATGGCTTTATTGAAGTGCCACCTGCTCTCCTAATATAATTGCGTGAACATTAATACTGATAACCCCCTTACTAGTGGTGTTACAGGGCATTCTTTCACAGTCCTTGCCAGCTTGTCAATGTGTCAGTTTTTTATCTACAGCACATCTCTACTGAAACAAATAGACAAGGATGTATCTCTCTTCTGTTTCTCAGTGTGTAACTGATACACTTAGGTCCTCTTCACATAGAAGTAGAGATATTACTTTTAAACCAGTGGATGCCTAGTAGTTGACTCAATAATACGCTCAGTTTTAAAAGTTTAACTAGTATTTTGAAGTTTTCTGCCACAAGCCAAACTGCCACGTCATTTTCCCAGGGAGCAGGGTGTGCTGAAAAGTCCTCCTACATGTGTCATTTTTTATTTTTTTGTCTGTCTGTTTTTGTTACTCTTGCATGCTGCATGCTGACATTCAGAGTGAGGACGAAGAAACAGATTCTGATATGAATGACTCTGATTAATTTCAAACTGAAATGCCACGGTGAGCTTACTGCCACGGCTTTCTGACTCCCAGCAATCCCCATGGCTATCCCAGTATTCGTTCTTCCCACCACCCTTAGGTAGCACTAGGAGCTTCTGTGTTTCACAATTCTCATGTGTCACATTATTAATACTACTATGTCTTTTATTTTTTTCCCCCTCTCGTGCTCTCTCTCTCTCTTCCCCCCCCCCCCCCCCACCCCGCTTAATCCTTTAGACCGGTGTTAGGAAAGTGCAAAGTATTCCTGTAGAGTGATAATAGGGGAAGGCGGGCATGTAGGGAAGTCATTTGAAGTTTGTCAAACTAAAAATGTACTCCAAAGGAACAATTTGCTGTTGGGGGGTTTTAATATTCAAAAGGATATGTGCCATATACTTCAGAAGACACAACCTGTGTGGAGAAAATTAAATGCATATTCTTGTTCTGGAATTGCTCCATTAGGGTTTCTGTTGCAGGACAGCCACCTTTCTACTGGGCTAGGACACACTGTGGCATGTGATTATAAACTGTATATCCATATTGATATTTTACTCTGAAGTGATTCCATGGTATGGTTATAATAGAAAGATGCTATGTTGGATCTCTTTTTAAGGCATCTGATACTGCTGTGCTGCCAAACTATCTGGTATACAGAATCAGTCTTGGTACACATTGCAGTCATATTTGAACTTGCATCCCAGCCCTATGTCACTCCCAAGATGGACCAATGAGTTTAGATCTGCACATTTAGCTTAAGAATTGTCTCTACCTTCCCTACTTAATCTTTTTAAATGCAAGAGATTTTTCACTTTGGAGACTTGCTAACGTGATGGTACTTTATGTTTGAAAGTCAGGTTGCTTGGTTGTATGTGGGGCCATCTATTTTGAATTTGAATTTTGAACAGCAGCAGCATCAGGAGAATTTGGGTAACAGGTAATGGTGTGGGCAAGTGATACATTTTTTTTTTTTTTAAACTGGTGGTGTAAGTCTAATATACTTGGTCATATTTAACGAAGGAAACACATCAATGTTACTTTATTTTCTTTACATAACTTGAATTAAAGAGCACTCAAAAATGAAGTGTTACCCAATGTGCTGATTTTTGTTTTTCAGATTCTGCAAGAAAGAGGCTCACGAATGTGAAAAAATTCCATGGACGTTGCCTGTCTATGTATGCAAAATTAAATACGCAAAAAAAAAAAAAAAGAAACATATCAGCAAGTCAAGGCTAGACTGTTCAGAATCTGCCTATATTACCATAAGGGGTTGATCTCAACATTATAGAGCCAAGAGCCCCACACTTCCTGGTGTTCACCTCTCTGGACTATTTCTTAAAGTTAAAGACAGCATTCACTTCCTTGGAACAAATTGGGGTTGTGGTTTAATTTATTGTTTTGTATTTTGTGTGTGTGTGGTTGGGGGGGGGGGTGTTTGTTCAGAAGGGTAGGCAAACTACCAGACTGGATTGATTATCTTTCTGCCAGCACATCTCTGCAGTTTGCCTTTCCTTCCTTCCTTCCTTAAACATTTTGTGTTTTTTTCCCCCAGATCTTTTTTTTTTAAATCTGTAAATTGAAAAGCTACATGGAATGTAAATTTTCTTTTATATTAATTTGCTAAGTCTTCTGGAACTATATTTTTTAATATTTATGAAGAAAAGGGAGTCGTGTCACATAGACTGCAGAAAAGAAAAAGAAACAGGTGATCATGAGAGATCATACAGAGAAAGGTTTACTGTTCCTCAGAGCTTCATTAAAGCTGTGCTTCCTCAGATTGGAAAAATGAGAGAGAGTGGGTGAGTGAGACTTGGTTTAAAAGGCACAGAGATCTTCCTGTTCCCCCTATATATAGAATGTTTTACAAAATGACCAAAAGGGTATCCTTCGCCTGATCAGGTGTAAAAGGCAAAAAAAGATGTTGTGTGGGAAAAGTTACTTTTTCAAGAGTCTGACTTCAGATTTCATAAGCATGTTGCAAGGTGTCAGTTTTCCTGTTAGTTACTATTTATTTAATGTTTTTAGCAGTAGAAACATTGGAAATGGCAGACCACTGCTGGTTTGTTCTTTCACTCCTTTGATTCTGTAAGTAGACTGCACAGAGCTCAGCATTTTTGTGTGCGTCTGTCATTGTTCATTTTTATTATGTAAATTTCACATCCTCTTCTGTTTACCAACAAAGTTGTTCAGGGTGTCTCATTCTCAGGATGATGGTCTTGAGGTGAATTTTGTGGATTTGTTTTTCTTAAATATCTTCCAATATGACTTGATGCTTTTCTAATATTATATTAACCTCTTTAGATTATTGAGTGGCTTATATTAGAAAATGAAAGGAGACACAAAAGCTGGTGTAATTGTTTGAAAAACTTCGATGGAAGTCAGATGTTTGGAATATTAACGTGTTAGGTCTGGTATTTTCTGTGTATTATGATGACATTTGTAAATACTACATTTTAATGGAGTTTTTATGCATATAAATGACAAGACATGAACTGAGGTTGCCTAAGGAAATTGGCACTTTTTTTTTGTTTTTTTTAAATAAATTATATATATGTATGTATATGTATATACACACACATACATACATACACACATACATACATACATACATACATATATATACACATATATATACACACATATCTATAT
>JANRMT010062861.1:28206213-28243961 GCA_026402145.1 Polypterus bichir lapradei
TTCCTCCCCCCCTCCCACAGGGTCTCTACTGTACACCACACCGCGTTACCCATGTAATGCGCACTGGCTTGTGCCAGTAAGCACCAGTGCATGTGTATCAATTTGTTATATAAGCATATGTGTGGGGATCCTTGTGTATATTTTTTTTGTTTGTTTGATTTGAAATGTTGTACACAATTAGTTAATAACCTCAGAAGAGCTGTTTATTTAAATTGAGTCAGAACTCTGCATTTTTATAATGCGGAATTATATGTTGTCTTGTGTGAAATCACAACACAAGTTTCTAGTTTTTCAGTGTGGCATGCAGTTCACTTTGAAATGCTGAATACCTTTGTTAGACACAACGCTCTTGCAGTTACAGTTCTGAAGGCATTTATTCGCTTTTATTCTTGCTTAATAAGTAGCAAAAGAACTTTGGCTGCACCTTGCAGGTCATTTTTGCAATACGTCAAATATGAACAAAAAGGGCTTACTCAATTTAAAGCTAGTTATGCACAATATTGTGACGATTCTTTAAATTACAGATGACTGTTTACAGTAGCAGCGACAAGTGCTTTTAGTGACGTTTACTGACACTTTTAATGCTGCTTCCTTTTACAAATGAATTTACTGTTTTTGTGTAGTTAAAGAGAATGCAAGTTTCCTCTTGCGTCTGTTTTTAAGGCCAGCAATATATATATATTTTTTTTTTTTTTTTGGTGTGTGTTTGTGCCTATTCTTGTTTGACGTGTTCCGATTGGGAGGCATTTTAGGGCTTGCCCTCAAGTAATCGTATGCATTCAGAGCAAAGCTGTGGCTTGCTCAAAAGAAACTGGATATGGGAGCCACAGACTTGAACGGGACCTTGGAAGCACCTTTTCTTTGGAAGTTACTTGTGTGCCGTCTCATATACAAGTCTGTGCCCACAACATTCAAAGCTGTTAATTCCCATTTGGAATTTGTCGTGTTATCCTCAAGTCTTTTATTGTGTTATGCTCTTAAGTCAATCAGTTTAAAGCAAATGAAATGCAGGCACTAAAACCAACAGCTGAGAACCTGTTTTGCACTAGGTTAACGTCACTACTGTTTTTGATTCAGAATTCTTTCCTATTAACAATTTTTGTATTTATTAACGTTTGGGCAAAGCGTGTGTGTGTGTGGATGTTTGTGTATATATAATGTACACAAAGAAGGTGGAAACAATATTTTGTAACCCTAATAAACATGGGCTGTTAAATACTTGTTTGTCGATTAAATGTTTACACTTCTCTTCATTTTTGTTGTGTACTTTTTGTCATGGAGAATGTTGGCTTAAACCCACAGAGGACTGACTTTCACTCTGATACCTTTGCTCAATTCTCTTACAGCACCTGAAATTCAGACATGGCTAACACAGTCTGCTGAATTGTGTTCCTAAAATTGGTGAAAGGCAACACTGCTGCCACTCACTTTTGGGGACCTTGGGAGTTTTTTTTCCCAGATTACTCAGTGTGTGTAGAATTTTCATTTTCCAAATTAATATGGAAACTTCCTCCACCTATATACTGTGCATATTAAATTGCCGTAGTGTATCTTCTTGTTTTGGTGTCTGCCTTAAGCCCAGTGCTGGTTAGTTTCCCCATAAAGGCCAGCCCTTGAAAATGGGAAGATATTGATCATATTTCAAAAGAGGAGTTAATCTTGTGAGAATTTATTTGGATTATTGTAGAACTTCACAGCTTTTTCAGCCATCGCCATGAAAATATTGCTTTTACATGGACAATAAAGGTGACCACTTGTGTTTGATTTGTGTGCTTTTAATTCTCAGCAGCCATGGTTCAGAGATTTTTGATATAGCTTTCCAGCTTTGTTTCCCTGGGTTAGTTTTTATCTCCTTGAAACCAATGACCTCTGTTCAATTGCAACTAAACAGATGTGTTTATTTCAATCCCCTATTTGCTTCTGCTTTAAATAATGGAACCTTCTATCGGGTGGAAGCACCAAAGTGTCTAGGGAGCTCAAACACCATACTTGGAAGTCAACAGTTTTGTGTTCCTGTGTTTTTCGGCTTTTATGCATGTTTGGCATAGTGTAGCACAAAGTTTACTGTAAATGTTCATCTTTCTCAGGCTTTGTAATGTTCACGTTTGTCAAATAGATGCATTTTTTTCATTTCATTTTTTTTTTCTTTTTTCAATCCTGTATTTTGTATTGTTACAGGTTCCCTCCCAGTTTGCTTTCGGTGTGGAGTTCACATGTCTTCTTACGATATGCCATTTGATTGGATAGTGACTCCGAAGTGGTCCATTACAAGTGATTGTGGTGTGCACTCGAGTTCACACCATTGTGGGATGCCAGCTCTCCATTACATCCACTGTTGCTGGCATATGCTTTACCTCTTTGTGTTTATATACTGCAGAAAGTGGGTTCAAATGTGTGCTTTGCAGCTTTGTTGATGGAGAAGTCTGCAGCAAGGATTTCAAGAAATGTTATATGACAGTTACGCTTATCTATGTATATAATGAATCCAAAAGGGCCACAATTTTTAACTTCTTGAACTGTAGGTATAGAAAATCTGTTCACGTGGAACTCAATACGATGGTCAGTTTTATAAAGATGTCTCTTCAAGAAGTAGGCTTGGTGTGGTAATTTTGGATTAATCATGCCAGCTGTCATATATTTGTTTATGTAGTCTGAGAAAGTAGAGTTCAGAGTGGCAAACATGGACTGGAAGACTGAGACTCTTGGATGAGAATTAACAAGGGTAAATCAAAAAGTGAAGGGAATTTGGAGATTACAGGATCAGAAGCTTATGCAATACAACATGCTTATGGTAGTTGAAACGTGCGCACTTCAGTGCTCTGCAAGTGTATTTGAAGTCAAATGAACATGCATGCACAGCTGTGGCGTTACACCATTGTTGAACAATGCACTGTAGTCAGATTTCTTTGTGCAGAGGGAGGGGAAACCGGTTGAAATGCACCAAAGTATGTTGGCTTAGTTTGGAAATGAAAACTGTGTGACTCAAAAGTTTCTGAATGGATTGACCGGTTTAAAGTGGGACAAACAAGTGTAAATGATGAAGCTCCATCTGGTTGGCCATCGACATCCCGCATAAAAGCCCGCAATGACATCTTGAATGCCTTCATCAGAGAAGAGCTGTGGATTATGCTGTCCACTGTTGCTGCACATTTGGAAATCAGCTATAAATCTGCACATATCCTAGTGCATGATAACAGGGGCTACCCAAATATCGTGCTGATCTGCACAAGCCAGCATCCTTCATTAATTCAGCATAAGTCACTCCCTCTGCCCAAAGAAGTCAAACTATGCCATGTTGTTCAACAATGGTGCAAGCCTGCAGCAGAGCATCCATGTTAATTTAACCTTGGTATCAGCTAGACTAATATTGCACCATGCATGTTCAAACTACCCCACCCATAAGCCATTGTGTGCATGATGTATTGTGTCAACTTCCTTGTGGTATATTTTGATTTACCCTCGTCTAAGATTGTCTGTTTAGGGACCCACCATATTTTGCTCTATAGGTTGAATTAGCCATAAATAGTTTCCACTAAGGTGTCCCAGTAGCCTCTGTGAAGCCCTTACTACTGTATGTATTTATTTGCTTGTTTAGTTTCCTGGGGCAAAGTATGTGAAAAAATGTGGGAGAGATGAAGGGGTTGTGGTCACCATTTAGAAGACCAAATCTCTGTCATGATATCGATAGACGTGCTTCATTGCAGTACGAATAGTACCGCATGGGTGCTTGTATACAGGAGGGAATGCTTTAAGAAAGGACATTAAATTAGGAGGTGGGTAAGGTGCAGTGACAGTGGCATTTTTCATGTTCTCTCCAGGTACCTGCTTCAATTGGATACTCCGTTTTTACAATGTAATGGAGTAAGGGTGCCACCTTCAGGGCCAGTCCTTATCCTGCATCGGTGCTCTAGTGGCTGTGGCCTTGTTCCCTCTTGTGCTTACATTGGGATAAGCAAATCTATAAAATGAGAAATTTAACTTTCCACATTCTTCCAGTAGAGTTCTTTACATATTGAAATGTTGGAAGGCTGCTTAATGCAGTGGGGCGTTGTGACCAGGCAACCTTCCCTATAAAGCTTCCATAGTTCCAGCATAATGGGATTGAGTGTGATAACTGCTTTCGATAAACTTTAGTGCAGTCTTCAAAGAGGGGCAAGGCAACACCCACCACTGATGAGGCTTTGGCTGTATGAGGAGATGTCTACTTACAGGTGTGCAGGAGGGCTCCAAAAAGAAAAGTGACCAAAATCAGGGTGGGCATCTAACCTTCTGAAGTCTTCAGTCTTAGTAAAATCCAGCAAGAAACAAAATGGGAGAAACGTGGACATGAAAGCTTAGGCTTCCAGTTTTAGTTCAACAACCTGCAAACCAATTGATAGGAATCAGGACTAATGGGTATGGTATATGAGGCCCCTGCTGTAGGAATGTAAATTTCATTGCTTGCAGGGCATTTTATAGCAAAACTAGCCAAAGTACCCGCTGATGTTGTCTGAGTATACTAGGTCCCCATGGTTTAAAATTTTGGATTCCAGTTTAGCCTGTCTCATCCATATGGTCCTAGAGAGCAGCTATGTCAAATTTTGGTCCAGAGTGGTCAAAAGGTGTAAGAAGGTGTAAGGAACAGACAGTCAAGCTGTAACATACTGTGTGTGTGTTTATAAAATTCTGCTTCTGGTGTGGTGCACGTTCTCCCCATGTCCGCTTGGTTTTCCACCCACAATCCTAAGGTTAGGTGGATTGGTGATGCTAAACTGGACCCTAATCTGTGTGTTCAGCCTGCTTAACCACAGACAGTTGCTGCCTTGTACTTGTTGTCTGCTGGGATATGGCCCCAGTTTCCCCGGGACCCTGCCCTGGAAAAGCTGACTTAGAAAATGGATGGATGTTTATAAAATAATGAAACAAGTGCCCATGTGTTTGAAAATGTATGAATGTTTGTGTTTTAGACCTTCTCTGGTTAAAAAGTAAGGAATGTTTTGTTCTTGCTGAGCTCTCCTTGTGTGTGTTCTTCCTTAGTGTTCATAGTGGATAGAGTTCTCACAATCAGGCTTCAAGTACCTGAACCACAGATGCTATTATTCTTACATTATTTTTTATGCTAATCAGACCAGGATTTTAGTTGTCTCATGACTAAAAGTTACACAAAACCTACATTTACACTACACATACAAGCTGGGATTGTCTCATATAATAGGTAGAAGTGTACAGTTTTCTGCTGGTCTTGGTCTATTGTTATCCCTCTTAAGGATCCAGCTGTAGACACCCAGCATCTTGGGACTCCACTGGCCTTGCTGTTGCTTTTTTGTTTCAGAAATGTCTCAATCAAACCGTTCTCTGTACTTGTTTTACTTGTTTCTCCCTAGCCGCTCTGAGAAGAAAATCCAGAGAGGAATCCATGAGATCATTTTATAAGGACATTACATCCAATAGCTTTGTATGACTCTAAAAGATCATCCATTTCATGGCAGTTGCCTGCCTTGTGACTCCCTAAGAAGATTCTGCAAAAAAACAAAACCCTTGACTATAAGGGCTGTGTTACTCAGATGCACCAATGAGTCATCTTCTGGAGTACTGGGTGCAGCTCTGGTCACCACACTACCAGAAAGACATGGCAGCACTTGTAGCTGTTCAAAGCAGAGCAACCCAGTGCATCCCAGGACTTCGGAACATATCCTGCTCTGGCAGACTCAAGAATTAAGCCTGTTGAGGAGACTCCATGGAGACCTAGTAAAGGTCCTCCAAGACATAAAGTAGAACCAGCAGGATTTTTTTAAACTAAACAGTGACTTGCATACTTGAGACACCAGTGGAAGTTAAGAGGAAGGGCATTTAGAACTGAAGCCTGGAAGAACATCTTCATGCAGAGTTGTAGGAATTTCAAACAAACTATTGAGACGTTTTTTTTTTTGGGTACACTGTATTAATCCGAGTTGAAGAAGAAACCTCCACAACTTTTAAGAAGTATCTGGATGAGATATTGGGACAGCTTAGCTGTTTGCTAAACCAATGACCTTGATGGACAGAATGGTCTCCTCTCGTTTGTCAAATGGACTGAATGGTCTATAATCTGTGAAATTTCTTACGTCAATTGCGGATGCTGTATGTCATGTTCAAGTTTTGGGAGAGAATATCCAAAGTCAGGTGACATGATGTTTCTGTATGGATAAGACATTGGGGTAGTTTAACTGTAGCTGCGTTTTCCCAAAATTACCGAAGTTCAGCAGCTTCAACTCAAAAAAATGGGATTCAACAAAAGCCTGACGCGCAGAAATGATTCCACAGACAAAATGTCTTCGTTTTTAAAAGTTTAGTTAAGTTTCAAAGTAAAACAGTTCACACAAAAGAGAAAATTAATGTTAAGAAAAGTTCAGTTTAAGGCTTAAATCTTGTTACATCTCAAATCGTTACTATTTACTTAAAATTTCTGAGCCATTTCAAAACGTTTTAGAACCATTTCTAAACGGTCAGAAAACTGTATGCTTATCCCATCTCTGAGTAGAAAATGGTTCTTTCAAGTCCCTCTTTAATGGGACCTGTTCTTACCACAACTAAGCTTATTATCACACTGTTTCTCAGTTATAGTAAGAAGGTTCTATCTCTTACTAACTTATAGGGGGAAAAGACTATACTATAAGTTATGACCATACAAAGAAATTTATATTCTATTCAAATTAAGCAAACATTAATATGAGTTTAACTAAAAACTTTAACTTTCTAAGATTGGCTCTTACTTTTCCGGCCCCTAATTGGCTATGGAGGAGCGGAGACAATTACTTTACTTCAATATGAGCCAATTACTTTTATATTAACTATTTGTTGTAATCACTAGCAATAACACTGCAAACAAACATTTTAAAAATTTCATATTTCAAACGTTCGCTGTTTCATGAAGCAGGCACAGTTTATTCACAGTTTATTCTGTCGTGTGTGCTGGTTTCTGACTGCACCTTTGGCATCTGGCATTGTCTTGGTGACTCGACCCATTACCCAGGAATTGCGAGGTGTAGCTTTGTCTACAATTAGAACAACGTCCCCTGGTTCAAAATTTCTTCTTGGTGCAAGCCATTTTTGACGTTCTTGTAAAATGAAAAGTAAAAAGTATTGGCAAATGCTCTTTTGTCCATCTTTTCCAAAACAAATCAGCCATATATTGAATTTGTTTCCATCGTCTTCTTGGGTATGGTTCATTTTCTGAAACGATTTCAGGTGGCATTTCAGGTTTTGTCTTCAGTAATAACAAGTGATTGGGTGTGAGTGGTTCCAAATCATTTGGGTCATCTGATGTCTTTGTAAGGGGTCTGTTACTGAGTACTGATTCCACTTTACACATCATCATTGTAGGAAGGTTTTCATCATCGAGTGTTTGTTGGTTTAGTGTTGAATTTAAAATCTTTCTTATGCTTCTGATTTGTCTTTCCCACACTCCACCTTGATGAGAGGCTGATGGTGGATTGAAAATTCATTTGATTTGTTCTTGCATCATAGCGTTGCTGATTTTTTTTGTGTTCCAATTTTTTAGTAGCCTCTCATAGCTCTCTTTCTGCTCCAACAAAATTTGTTCCATTGTCTGAGCGCATGATTTTAACTTGTCCACTTCTATCCGTAAATCAGAGTATGGCTTGGATACAAGAATCAGTGTCTAAGCTATGTGCAATCTCTATGTGCACAGCTCTGGTTGTTAAACATGTGAAGATTACTCCATATCTCTTGACTAGACTTCTTCCTCTTTTAACTAGAAAGGGGCCAAAATAATCGACTCCAACATTAGTGAACGGTGGTTGGTTTGGTGCTAGGCGATCTTCTGGCAAATCTGCCATTTTTTGCTCACCTACTTTCGCATTGCATCTTCTGCACATTGTGCACTTTGAAATTATTTTTCTGATAGCTGAATTCGCTTGAGGTATCCAGTATTTCTGGCGTAACTGTGCGAGCACATAGTTGCGCCCACAATGTCCGATTTGTTTATGAATGTGCTGCAATATGAGAGAAGCAACATGTGAATGCTTGTGAAGAATTGCAGGATGTTTAGCTTCTTTGGGTATTGCAGCTTTGCAGAGTCTTCCTCCAACTCTCAGTATTCCATCTTGTATGATCGGGTCAAGTTTATAGATTTTAGAGCCTTTAATTCTTCTGGAAATTCTTGCTGTTGACTGAAGCGGATAAGCTCTGTTTCAGCTTTAACTAAGTCATCTAGAGAAATTGCACTTTGTTTTAAAGTCAGTTTGTATCTTTTCATATGCTTTGCGATGAGTGATTTTTGTTCTTCTGGATTACCTTTAGTCTGACTGACTTCTTGTTGGAATGTTTTTCTTTCATTTCTTAAGTGCAACAGTATGTCTTTAAACTTGAGGAACCAAGCCACTGCTTTCTTCAAGCGATGCCAATCTGAAAAGTAAGTGATTAGTTTGTTGGTGGGCTCGGTTGCCTCTTTTATTCTTGTCATGTTAACTGCAGAAGTTTTAACTTCTGGATCATCATCAAAGAGTGAATCGTTCAGTTGCTGTGGTCTTTTTGGCCACTCACGTTCCGACTTCAATAAGAAACTTGGACCATGTTGTGCTTTTGAGAAAGTTTTCTATGCTTAGCCCTCTAGATGCTTGATCAGCTGGGTTAAAGGCGGATGTGATGTACCTTCACTGTGAAGGTTGTGAATGATCTCTGATCACAGAGATTCTGTTGGCTACAAAAGTCTTGAATCGAGTGCTTCCATTTGAAATGTATTTTAGCACCATGGTGCTGTCAGTCCAAAATATAGATTCTTGAAAGGGCATTTGAAGCTCACCTTTAAGCATTTTGTCCATTTTTACTGCCACAATGGCTGATGTCAGCTCCAATCTTGGAATCGTAACCTGCTTCAATGGTGCAACTCTTGAGTTGCCCATCAGGAATGAACAATGCTTTTTGCCCTCTTAATTGGTTAAGACAAGGTAAGTGACAGTGCCATATCCATCTTCACTAGCAAAATGGTGCATTTGTGCTGTCTTTATGGTTCCAAATCCAGTAGGTTTGAAGCATCTGTTCACTTTATAGTCTGTAAGTAATTTCAAATCGTCCATCTATATTTTCCATTTCTGAATGTGTTTGACTTCTACTTCCTCATCCCACCCAAATTTCTCTTTGCATAAGTCTCTTAGGATAAGCTTTGCTGGCAGTAAGGCAGGTGCTGGAAAACCAAGTGGATCATAAACTGAGCTAACAACAGACAGAATACCACGCCTTGTGGCGGCTTGTTTTGTAACTTTATCTGAATTTGAAACTGTCCGTTTCTGTGCACCACTGGATGCCCAGGGCACGCTCTGTGGGAAGGAGACTGTGGCTTAAATCTAAGTCCTTTTGTTCATGAGCTCTGTCTTCTTCAGGTATGGACAATAAAACTGCTCTGTTGTTACTCACCCACTTAGTCAAATGGAATCCTCCTTTGAGGCATAGAGCTTTCTAGGTTCTTTCCCAGCTTTACTGCTTGTTCTTCTGTTGTCACTGACCTTAAGACAATCATCCACATAGAAGTTATTGAGAACGGTGTTAACAGCTTCCTCAGGAAATGCATCTCTGGCATCTTCGGCTGTTCTATGCAAAGCATAAGAAGCACAACTGGGTGAAGAAGTAGCACCAAAAAGATGTACTGTCATTTTGAATTCTTCTAGGTCTTTACTTAGATTGCCTTCAGGCCACCATAGAAAACGTAAAAGATCAGTGTCTTTGTCTGGTATCTTAACTTGGTAGAACATTGACTTGATGTCTGCCATTAAGGCTACTGGCTCCTTTCTAAATCTTGTAAGGACGCCAGTTAGTGTGTTAGTTAGGCCAGGGCCTTTTAGTAATTGTTCATTAAGTGAAATCCCCTGGTAGGTGGCAGTGCAGTCAAAGACTAGTCGAATGTTTTTTTTTTGTTTTTTTTTTGGACAGTGCCTCTGGATTGGCAGACCGGGGTGGTGGTCCCGCCTCTTTAAAAAGGGGGACCGAAGGGTGTGTTCCAACTACAGAGGGATCACACTCCTCAGCCCCCCTGGAAAAGTCTATTCGGAGGTTCTGGAGAGGAGGGTCCGTCGGATAGTCGAACCTCGGATTCAGGAGGAACAGTGTGGTTTTCGTCCTGGTCGCGTAACAGTGGACCAGCTCTACACCCTTAGCAGAATCCTGGAGGGTGTGTGGGAGTTTGCCCAACCAGTCTACATGTGTTTTGTGGACTTGGAAAAGGCGTTCGACCGTATCCTCGGGGAATCCTGTGGGGGTGCTCCGGGAGTATGGGGTACCGGACCCCCTGATAAGGGCTGTTCGGTCCCTGTACAACCGGTGACAGAGTTTGGTCCGCATTGCCGGCAGTAACTCGAGCCCGTTTCCAGTGAGAGTTGGACTCCGCCAGGGCTGCCCTTTGTCACCGATTCTGTTCATAACTTTTATGGACAGAATTTCTAGGCGCAGTCAGGGTGTTGAAGGGGTCCGGTTTGGTGGACTCAGGATTGGGTCACTGCTTTTTGCAGATGATGTTGTCCTGTTTGCTTCATCAGGCCGTGATCTTCAGCTCTCTCTGGAGCGGTTCGCAGCTGAGTGTGAAGCGCTGGGATGAGAATCAGCACCTCCAAATCCGAGACCATGGTCCTCAGCCGGAAAAGGGTGGAGTGCCCTCTCAGGGTTGAGGGTGAGATCCTGCCCCAAGTGGAGGAGTTCAAGCATCTCGGGGTCTTGTTAACGAGTGAGGGAAGAATGGACCGTGAGATCGACAGGCGCATCGGTGCGGCGTCTGCAATGATGCGGGCTCTACATCGGTCTGTCGTGGTGAAGAAAGAGCTGAGCCGTAAGGCAAAGCTCTCAATTTACCAGTCGATCTACGCTCCTACCCTCACCTATGGTCATGAGCTGTGGGTAGTGACCGAAAGAACGAGATCGCGAATACAAGCGGCTGAAATGAGTTTCCTCCGCAGGGTGTCTGGGCTTTCCCTTAAAGATAGGGTGAGAAGCTCAGTCATCCAGGAGGGACTATGTCTCCCGGCTGGCCTGGGAACGCCTTGGGATTCTCCCGGAAGAGCTGGAAAAAGTAGCCGGGGAGAGGGAAGTCTGGGCTTCTCTGCTTAAGCTGCTACCCCCGCGACCCGACCCCGGATAAGCGGAATAGGATGGATGGACTATTTTTCTTCACAGCTGCGCTCTGGAAAATCTGTCTTGTACTGTTGCAGCAACATATCTTCAATCTCTATTATTGACACACGATTGATTGAATGTTTGGGCATCTTACCATTTTGATTTGCGAGGTCATCTATCTCTTTGTATGGTCCACCAACCACCCATCCAAGTGCAGTCTTCATGGCATGAGGTCCACCTCCCTGGCTAGGTATGATTCGTGACTGCTCGAAGATTTCTGGGTAGTTGATTCCTATTAAAAGATCAACTTCAGAGTCAATTTGAGATAGATGTGCCTCTTTAAGACATGCCCACTTATCGATATCATCTTGTAGTGGAATACATTTCTCTGTTCACTGGAATGGAGACCTGTGTGAAGACCTTTGGCAAATCAATATATTCAACATCATTGAGACCACAGACTTGTAAATCTGATAAGACAGAACATTGGGTTAGCATCTTTGAATTATTGTCATAATTACTCATAGTTTTGAGGAATACTTGCGTCCTCCCTTGAAGGCTTAATTGTCTCGGGATCCTTTCAGTGCAAATTGTTACTGTACTGTCGAGGCCTATAAAGGCGTATGTTTCTATATACCTTTCGCTCTTCTTGGATTTTACCTTAACAGCAACTACTTGAAGTGCGCATTCTTCTCTGGCCCCAGTAAAGGTACAAGTTCCAGTCTCTGTTTCCCTTTCAGTAGATGTTGCCACACTAGCCGTGGCTTTAGATGCTGCTCCACTGTCTTTCTTAATGTGCAGGATGTCTGGGTGCTGAAAAGAACATGTCTGACATTTCATACTTTCTGTATAGTTCTTACCAAGGTGCCCCTGTTTGAGGCAGCGAAAACATAAACCTTTAGATTTTAAAAAATCAATTCTTTCTTTATGTGGCAGTTCTTTAATTTGTTTACATTCAGCAAGGATATGCTGGCTACTGCAAAAAGCACAAGGTTTTTTAAATGCACTGGTATCATTAACAGACTTTTTGACAGAGGTTTCTCTAGTCTCCTTTTCATCAGCATCAGAAATACTTATGGTAAAAATACCTACCGATCTCTGTCCGTACTTCTGAGGAGACCTACTTTTGTCAGTCTTTTCCTTTTTCTCCGTGTTACCTTGTGTAACATCTCCATAAAAGGGATCCATCATCATCCTCACCTGACGATGTAGAAAGATAATTAGTTGATCAATACCTGCCCTTCTTGCTTGCTTCCTTTTCTTTGAATTTAAAAGCCCAGCTTCGCCACTTGTCTCGTAAAGTATATGGGAGCTTAGAGATTATTATACGACTATTTGGATTGTTATTGAATGCATCACGACTTCCTGCACTTGTCATTGCGTCTATACAGCTATCAAGAAAGGATGCATATTCTCTTAGAGCTGCACTATCATTTTGTTTTATTTGAGGCCACTTCAATGTCTTTTCTATGTATGCATCAGCTATGAATACTTCATCACCAAAGTAAGTTTCAAGTTGTTCTATGGCCTTTTGATAACCTCGACTTGATGGTAGTCGCACACAGCCTTTAACTAAATCCTCAACAGGACCTCTCGTGAATTGGATCAAATAATCTAATTTATCTTGAGGGTTTTCTAACACATCCCCAACAGCGTTAACAAAGGCCCAAATAAAATCTGCATAAGCCAATGGGTCACCTGAGAATAAAGGGACCTACCTGTGAGGTACTTCACCACGCGGACCTGGAGGTGCTGGAGCAGGTGTTATCTTTTGATCAGTTAATGATTTAGCCATTTCAGTGATTGCTTTCTGACATTCAGCTTGATTCTGCGCTAATATGTCTATTATATCATTTCTGGAGCTCTGCGTGCCTGTTATTGCGCTAGCCGAAGGTTGTTCCGTTCGTACCTGTTTTTTACTATAAACTCAAGCTCATGAAGTTTTTGTAGGATTCTATCGAGTTCCGTCCGCTCAAGTGTGACTGTCGAAGAGGATGCTGACGCTACTGCGTCCTTCTGTTCTAAAGAATCACATTTAATATCAAGGGCGCGCTTTAACTGAGGAGAAGCCTTTTGTACTTTTGACTTTGAGAGATCCCGTTCTTGTAATTGCATCTCTTCGAATTGATTAACTAGCTGTTCATCAGATGTGTGTGTTAACAGGCTATTTGTATCTTTCAGCCATACCGCCGTAGCGTCAATAAATTCATTCCATTTCTTAGAGCTTTCCGCGAATGTCGTTTTCTGTTTCTTAATTGCTTCTTCCTTACTTAATGCAGATAGTAGCCTTTCATGCAACTCCTCTATCTCTCTGTGCGTCTCACAAAATTTTTCAAGTCTTTTTGCTACTATTAAATGATTTCCTGGAATGTCTTTAGGACTTTCAATTTCAGTTATAGACACAGAAAGCTTATCTTTCCTCTAATTTATGTGATCTTTAAGATCTCTAATTATATTTTCTGACTTCGAGTCTGTACTCAAATCACTCCCGATTTCACTTGAGCTGCGCTTAGACGTTGCCATGACAGCAGTTGGAGTAAATGACAGGACGTTTCCTGACAGCAATTTCGTCACAATCGGGACGTTCCAACAAAGCAGATTACTTCATTGCAACAAGGTTTCAATGACTCAGGCACAAGCACTCATCCAAAATGTTTTTTTATAATATCACTGTCTCTCAAATCTTCTCAAGGTACGGCGACCTTGCTTTCATTTACGATAATGAAGAGATAGTAGATAAGAGCACAGTACCTCGGAATGATTCAGTTCTTTTTCTTCGTTGACAAGTTCTGGAGCAGAAGTGTCCTCCGTGCTCGGATGGTAGATTCCAGTTCAAGTTCCAGGCCTTCAGATGGCAAGTTTTCTGACGAAAATGTAGCTGCGTTTTCCCAAAATTACCAAAGTTCAGCAGCTTCAACTCAAAAAAATGAAAAAAAATAAATTCAACAAAAGCCTGACGCACAGAAATGATTCCACAGACAAAATGTCTTCGTTTTTAAAAGTTTAGTTAAGTTTCAAAGTAAAACAGTTCACACACAAGAGAAAATTAAAATGGCAAAAAAAAAAGAAAAAATTACTGTTAAGAAAAGTTCAGTTCAAAGCTTAAATCTTGTTACATCTCAGATCGTTACTATTTACTTAACATTTCTGAGCCATTTCAAAACGTTTTAGAACCATTTCTAAACGGTCAGAAAACTGCTTATCCCATCTCTGAGTAGAAAATGGGTCTTTCAAGTCCCTCTTTAATGGGACCTGTTCTTATCACAACTAAGCTTATTATCACACTGTTTCTCAGTTATAGTAAGAAGGTTCTATCTCTTACTAACTTATAGGGGGAAAAGACTATACCATAAGTTATGACCATACAAAGAAATTTATATTTTATTCAAAATAGCAAACATTTAACTCAAAACTGTAACTTTCTAAGATTGGCTCTTACATTAACCATTAGTTAAACAAACACCTTTGACGGCCCGAATGGTCCGATTTCTTGTGTAAATACTCTTGAAGGACAGTCCTACAGCTTCTTCACCTTGGTTGAATCAAATCCCTAATCTGAGGTTCTATGAAAATTCCTTCTTTGATTTTAAATTACTAATCCAAGGAAACTTCATTCTTAAATATGTCAATCTGAGTCTATTTTGTTTTGTCAGTCTGGGGTATTGAGTGCTCTTTGATGAGGGAAAAATAATTGAAATGAGTTTAGCACAGGGCAGCAACAAGAAAATAATTTCTGGAGGCAACTTACATATATGCTGTATATATGTATTTACAGTATATATTGTTTTTTACACAAAGAAAGCAGACCCTTGTAGTTTAAACTAGACCTCTGCGCTGCAGGAATGATTTCATAACTTTTTCCGTATCTCTATTTAGTGGTGTTAGTCCAGAGCACACCACTTTAGCTACTGGACAGACAGTTATTTATTAAGGTGGATAGAAGATGCATAATCTCCAGTGTTTTCACATAAACCCCGAATGGACAACTTTGCTAACTCCTCTTCAATTACAGAAGGGTCTGTTGTTTCTTCACCAAGTCTCACCCTTTAGGTCTGTGCGTATATCAGTCTTTGATTGATCTTTCCAATCAATTTCCATATGCAGTTATCACAATGAAAACCCCAAGTGTTGCCCCCTAGTGGCCAAGGACTGATAGTGTAACAGTAGCAGGCAGCAAGTTGATCTCCATCCTGGATTCATAGGGGTTGTCTATAAATAACATCACAGTGTTGCGGCATAAAATTGACCCCCCAATCTCCACTCTCGTCACATTTTATAACCCATAACCCCCTTCCAAATAATGACATCAAAAACTTTGAGAACTTAACAGCTTATCAGTCTGTGTTTTACTAAAGCAAATTATCATTAGAAATCTGCCCAGTTTAACCTTTAACCCTGCATGCTGCCACTCTGTAAGCACTTTACTGCTGTATAATCAAATAATACAACAGTTTTTCAGTTTGCTACTCACTCTGTCACAATGGCGACATGTGATCTGCCATTGTGCAAACAATTGACACAATTGACATTAACATTATTTCAGGGAACTGAGTCCTCCTCGGTCCAGATCACCTTCATCTTGCCACTCCACACTTTCTCCTTTTTCTGCATGTGCGATTACCGATGGCGATGGGCAGCCACTCTCACTGGTCATATTAATTTGATTGGAACTGCCTGATGTTTGTGCATTGTTTTGTGTCTTCACCAGCCAGGCAAAATATCGATAGCACGTCTTACATATTCTGTCACTTAATATGGATTGGATTGATGGACTCTATGGGTCATGTGGAACAGAACGTAATGTTACAGCTGAACCCTGAAGCATGTTGTTCACCTTCAAACTCAAAACTGCAATAAGAGATGGAGAAAAGTCGGAATTAGTGTAAGCTGCCTTGATTCAGGGGGTTCATAAGAAATGCAATGATTTACTTCATGAGATTGAAGTACATAATAAACAAGAACAACTGTGTCAAATATTTGAAATCTTAAAATATGAGCTACAGTTTAAATGCTACAGTCTACATTTTCTCAATTGTAATTGAAATTTGTCATATCTCATCCTCTGACGGAAGACTATAGAGGGCTAGATCACTAATAAAGGGTCAAAAATCACATCTAATTAATAATCATACTGACCTTGAAATTGTCTAAAATAATACCTCACATCCTTATGATTGAAACTGGTTAACTCTTAGGGGGCTAGGACCGCTAGTAAAGAATCAAGTATCATATTTGTGATCATCAGCTTTGAAATTGCATAAAACGACACTCCAGTTGCCTATATCACTGATAAACCATTTTTGGAAAGTTTTGTGAAAAGGAGTGACTTTGACCCCTCGTATCCTATTGGGGGTGAACCCCAAGGGGTTGGTTGATATGGCCTGCACAACTTCAAGTCCTTCAGTTCACTTTTGCTGAAGACATCTATTGGTTTACAGTTTGTCAAAAGGGTGTAATTTACTGCTCAAACGATGGTACAAAGATGCCCTAAAATACATTTTTCAGGATCTACAAGGCTAAAACAATATGGGGGAAACCACAAATTTCTTGATGTCTTGCGTTACTAGACATAAAGACAAGTTGAATGGTATATGGGGTGGCCACCTCCAAACCTGCCGGGAGAGCTGCAGTGGCTACAGGTTTTCATTCTAGCTACTTTCATTGTTAGTGACTAGTTTTTGCTACTAATTAACTTCATTTAATTTATTTCCAATTTAAAACTTAGACCCTTTAAAGCAGGGCTGAGCAACATCAGTCCTGGAGGGCCGCAGTGGCTGCAGGTTTTTCTTCCAACCCAGTTGCTTCACGACAAGTCATTCACTACTGATGAAGCTCTTATTGTTCAACAGGCATTTTTCTGCTTTATTTTAGTGGTCTCGCTTGTTAAGATTTTGAACCCTTAATTCCTTACTTTAGTCTTAAAGAGATGAATTCACTTTTTTATCTGCTCCTTATTAGCAATAAGCCGAAAATGACAAAGGGACCAGCAGTACTACATCTAGCTTGTCTCCATTTGCACCTGTGTGTATTCATCAAATTAAGTACTCCAGAAGAAACTGAAGAGAAAGTGAAGAACTGAAAATTACTCATCCATTTTCGGCTTCAAATCATTTGGATGATACATGTATCATTAGAAAGGAAAAAATATACTATAATTAAAGAATGAACTGACATGGTAGAGTTAAAACATTAGCAAGCCATGAAATTAAATAAGATCTGTTATTGGTGAGGATTGGCTTCTAATTAAGCCACTGGGTTAGAACAAAAATGCACAGCCACTGCAGCTCTCCAGGAGCGGAGATGGCCACCCAGGTATATCCTATGTGAGGGTTTTCTGGTACCAGTAGTGATGGGAAATGAAGACTCGTGAAGCTTTAAGGCTTTCTTTCTATTTGTGCCGAAAAAGATTTGAAGCTTTGAAGCCTCAGCCCCAGTATGAACAGCGACATCTGGTGGTTAACTGAGGTCGAGGCAAGCTCTCAGAGAGCAAGTGAAGAAGCACTCACTGTTTCAGTCTCATGTCACCAGTTTAAAGTCAGAAAAGTCTGTGTTCATTTTATTCTGCTATGGTCCTTGTCCATTTATACTATTTAACTTTTTGAGTGCCGTTTTCTGTTGTTAGTTGCCATTGGTCACCAAAGCTCTCCTCACAACCCAACATTGTTGAATGAGAATGATGCATTTTACAGTATATAGGCTACCAGTTAATTTAGTGCCAAAGCTGTCAAACCGACAACACGCTGTCAAACCAATGAAGCACTGATGATGTTTGAAGCTTCAAACATCACGGGTCACGTGACAGTGGTGTTTCGACACAGTGAATTGATTCACTGCACTTCAGATTGACTGACACAAACTTCAACTCTTCGGTATCATTTTCCCAACCCCATGTACCAGTGAATCAGGAGGTGGTGGACAAAAAACAAAAAATACAAAACTGTGAATTGAAAGCGTTCATGATCCTTATGAACACAACTTGTGTTTAGTTACAAATGTTGCTCATTTAGGCACCATTATTGCACTGGTGTTACACTGACTGATGGCTAAGCTCTTGGTATACTGTGGCACCACCGGTGATGTTGGGTTACCTGCTATGCACGACAGCAGAATGGGCATTTCTGGAGAAACTCAAGACTTGAAAGTACAGCTGGCTCTGACCATAATCAGTGCCCGTTTCCTTACAGCTTTGTGGCATCACGATATGTCAACCCCACACCCCCTTTGTCACATAGCTTCAGGGTGTGGCATCATTTATGGATGGTCCTAAGTTGTATTCCTGAGTATCAGTGCCTGCGCTGGCAGAGGCCCACCATTCCGAAAGCCAAGTGATGTTTTTGTCAGTATTGCTGTCTTTGCGTTAATTTGAAGTGCGGGCGTTTACTACCCAATCCTTTACTCTTTGTAATCATTTTTTTTTTTTTTCTGAAAGCGATTCTGCTACATTTGCATCCAACTCTCACTATCCACATTGCAAACTGCTATTCGAAATCTGCATCCAGAAAAATGTAAAAAGTGCATGCATGACAATGAAAGGTTTAAAATGCCCACTCATCCAGAAAAGATGAAGAGCACACAACAGGCTGTCGTGTCCCAGGGCTGTTTGCTGTTTAAAACTGTTGTGCTTTTGATTTCTTGCTGTTATTCTTGGACCATTACCACATGGAAAATGTTTACAGTGAAACTGGACAAGAAGAGTGTAACTGTCCCCTCACCATCCCCTCCTCTTGACATCCAAATGCAGTTCAGTTTTTCAGTTGGTAAGTAGCCATTCTTTTCCAATTTTATTTTGCTATGTGTTTTAAATAACCATTCCAGTGTAGAAGGAAACGTAGCCTGATTTGTTTCTGAAAGTAAATAAAATGGGTTACTTTTATACTACAACTAAATAGACACACTTTTGTGTTTGTGAAGTAGGCCATTAGCAGAAATCCCTGGTGAACTGTAATGCAGGTGTCTCGGACATTTTATGAACCAGGTCAATAACTGGCTTCCGACGGACTGAACTTTCTCAAAGATGATCCAGACAAAAGGAAAGCACAACCACAGCCTTCAATTGGTTTTGCCCCCTTTTGACAGGTACAGTGCATTTTTATTAAAAATAAAAAAACTGAGAAATCACATGTACATAAGTATTCACAGCCTTTGCTCAATACTTTGTCGATGCACCTTTGGCAGCAATTACAGCCTCAAGTCTTTTTGAATATGATGCCACAAGCTTGGCACACCTATCCTTGGCCAGTTTCGCCCATTCCTTTTTGCAGCACCTCTCAAGCGCCATCAGGTTGGATGGGAAGCGTCGGTGCACAGCCATTTTAAGATCTCTCCAGAGATGTTCAATCGGATTCAAGTCTGGGCTCTAGCTGGGCCACTCAGTGACATTCACAGAGTTGTCCTGAAGCCACTCCTTTGATATCTTGGCTGTGTGCTTAGGGTTGTTGTCCTGCTGAAAGATGAACCGTCGCCCCAGTCTGAGGTCAAGAGTGCTCTGGAGCAGGTTTTCATCCAGGATGTCTCTGTACATTGCTGCAGTCATCTTTCCCTTTATCCTGACTAGTCTCCCAGTTCCTGCTGCTGAAAAACATCCCCACAGCATGATGCTGCCACCACCATGCTTCACTGTAGGGATGGTATTGGCCTGGTGATGAGCGGTGCCTGGTTTCCTCCAAACGTGACGCCTGGCATTCACAACAAAGAGTTCAATCTTTGTCTCATTGGACCAGAGAATTTTGTTTCTCGTGGTCTGAGAGTCCTTCAGGTGCCTTTTGGCAAACTCCAGGCAGGCTGCCATGTGCCTTTTACTAAGGAGTGGCTTCCGTCTGGCCACTCTATCATACAGGCCTGATTGGTGGATTGCTGCAGAGATGGTTGTCCTTCTGGAAGGTTCTCCTCTCTCCACAGAGGAACTCTGGAGCTCTGACAGAGTGATCATCGGGTTCTTGGTCACCTCCCTGACTAAGGCCCTTCTCCCTGATTGCTCAGTTTAGATGGCCGGCCAACTCTAGGAAGAGTCCTGGTGGTTTTGAACTTCTTCCACTTACGGATGATGGAGGCCACTGTGCTCATTGGGACCGTCAAAGCAGCAGAAATTTTTCTGTAACCTTCCCCAGATTTGTGCCTCGAGACGATCCTGTCTCGGAGGTCTACAGACAATTCCTTTGACTTCATGCTTGGTTTGTGCTCTGACATGAACTGTCAACTATGGGATCTTATATAGACAGGTGTGTGCCTTTCCAAATCATGTCCAATCAACTGAATCTACCACAGGTGGACTCCAATTAAGCTGCAGAAACATCTCAAGAAGGATCAAAGGAAACAGGATGCACCTGAGCTCAATTTTGAGCTTCATGGCAAAGGCTGTGAATACTTATGTACACGTGCTTTCTCAATTTTTTTATTTTTAATAAATTTGTAAAAACCTCAAGTAAACTTTTTTCATGTCATTATGGGGTGTTGTGTATAGAATTCTAAAGGAAAAAAAAATGAATTTAATCCATTTTGGAATAAGGCTGTAACATAACAAAATGTGGAAAAAGTGATGCGCTGTGAATACTTTCCGGATGCACTGTAAATGTCACACTTTGGACTTGCTAAAGTAATGGATTTGTTCTTGGTATTCTACAAGACACTTTAATGCTATAATATTACATGTAATGTTTTGTGGCCTTGAAAAGTCATGAAAAATGTGAAAACTGAGGTTGAGAATGTTACGTGCACATTTATCTGCCCGTGCATGATGTGTTAACCTAACTAATTTTCTTGAGCATAAGAATGAACTGTTAAAGTTATTAACAAGTTTGGAAAAAAATAAGTCCCTACTGCATCTCTTCAAGTAACAGCGATTTAACTGTTATATAACTGAGCCTAGATTAAGAATCCAAACTCACTATCTCTATCGATTACACCAGAGTCATGCATAAATTATGAATGTCACTTATGGAAATAATAAATCAGGTACAGCAAATAAAGTAGAAAAAGGTCCAAAACTATATATTGGATCAACTGAGCCTTCCATTTTTTTGTTTGTTTTCATATCCCAACGAATGAATACAACATCACATCTTCTGGAATGCAGCTTTTGTTCTGATACTGTATTTAACCAACATAATTTAAACATTTTTTTTAAAAAGGTTTTGCCACTTTGTGGTAAAAAGATGATATTTAGCCAAGTGTTTTAGTGTTAAATAAAGTAAAAGACTGAAAAGGGGTCCTTTGCTTGGGGTTGGCTTTGTTTGATGAGTCTTTCCTTCTGGTTGCCTCGTTGTCTGCCCCATCATTGTTCACGTCTATGTTGGAGACTCCACAGAACTGGACTTGCATGCTGAAGTTAAAGCTGCCAGCCCTTTCTTGACTATCTGAGGTCACTCTCATTGGTCTCAACTGTAAGATTTATGACTTGTTCTAATTTCTTATTCCAGTCATAATTTTATTTCCTTTTTTAAATGCCTGGTGTTGTCTTCAGCACAAGTATCTTTTGTTTCTAACCTTTTAACTTTTCACTGCACTACTGGGCTGTTGTTTTGAATGACCACCCAGATGGATGCTTTTTCTTTTGCGGTTTGGGTAATACATTAAATGTACAATCTCACAGATGAGACCTATGACATACCTGTTCTGATGGTGTCCCAATCATATCAACCAATCAGGGTTATTGCTCCTTTAAATGCATTGTATTTATGTCTGATTGGATAGGTTTATAATTGCCATTGACCCTGACCTCGGCGGCTATGTTGTAAAAAGAGCATGAACAACCTTTCTTCAAGAAAATCGTTCTTGGTAGGCAACAAAGGCAAACTGTCATATTTGGTTTTGATCAGTAGGTGTGCTGGACAGAGTATTGCTGTGGTTGCATGTATTGTCGGCGAAAACGTGGGCTTTTCCCGTTATTTGGCATGTTTTTCTTTTCTTTTTTTGCCTCATACAATTTCTTGTATTAGGAATTTGTTAGTTTCTGCATACCCTCTCGGGTCTGCCATCCTACAGTACCAATGGAGCATTCCAAGTTAAAAGCCTTGCTCAAGCGCCCAGCAGAGCAGGATCTACTTTGGTTGTAACCTTCCGGATACCGGCGACAGCCACCACTCCCGTTTTCTGTCCCATCTGTTAAGGTTTCCTTGCGTGCAGGACCTCAGGGTCTCTATTTAACCTTGCGATCTTACAATTGCCCGTTTATTGGAATATAATCTCACTAATTTAAAACTGCTTTTTGCAAAAACTGCTTTTAAAATAATAAAAAATCCGATATCAGTGGGGTTATTTTCCAATATTGTTCTTGAATATCAACCAGATAAATTGTTTACCTCTCTTAATAGAACTGCCGGTCTCGATGTATGTTCCTTAAATTTGTGGTTCACAGAAAAAGATGAGGGGGTGGGAGGTGGTGGATATTTCACCCCACCGTCCTTTTCAGTGGATGTCCATGCCCCGAGTGACTCAATTCACCTGCCAGTACTCTTAACAGTATACAGTAAATCACGCTGGTTACATGACTTCTGTCTTTCAAACCCGGCGGTTCGCAAAATAAATGCACCGCGGGGACAGCAAGAAGGTCCGCCCGTCAGAGTTTTCCATGGTGCTCGTAACGAGTTTTGTTTTAGTTGCTTCGAAAATCAAGGCTCTGTAGATTCTTCTCATCTTGCACGAACTATTGGTCTAGTCTTCTCTGTAAAACGCTTATCATTTTCTTTGTTTTGTGTAAGAAGCTCCACACCAGGACATGTGTTTTTCGTCCTTTTAAACCTGCACTACGACTGTCAGTTGTAGCGGAGCTTTCTTTCACTTTTTGAATTTTGCCCCAGACATCTTAAATCTATTCCCCGAATGCCAGTTTTGGCGAAGCTCTCTTTCCTTTTTTACCTACTGACATCCCAAACTTAAACTACGCCTGTCAATTGTAGCGGATATCTCTTTCTTTTTGTACCTCCAGACATTTTCAACTTATTCTATGGCTATCAGTTGTAGCGGAGCTCTCTTTATCTCCAGACTTCTTTCACCCTACGGGAGCTCGCGCTTTTTAGAATATGGGGCAGTCTCTATTTCTTATCCACTTTGAAATAGTAACAACATTACTGTTTCCTAATTCTTCACTACCATTTTATAGGGAATGATAACCTCGGGACACACACACAAACAGTGAACAGTTTTCGTCGTCTGCTGTGATCACGCACGCAATAATCTTCTCATCAGAAAGCAACACGGGAATTTGTAGACACTCCCTCTGGCTACGAACGCGGCTCCTTTAAATTTTTAGTAGTCCAAATATGTGCCTGTTAGAAAGGATTTATTAAGTCCCGTCTATTTTTAAAAATATAGATGGTAGGATTAAGTAAATATTTCATATCTTGCTCATTTCAGTGTTGTAATATTCTGTTTATCGCTGTCGACGTTTTAGTTAAAATTATCACACCACACGTATGTATACAATCAACAGCGCACAACGTGTTCAAGTTAACACTCTGTAACATGAATTAAAACGTCTTGTTTAAATTTTTTAAATAACGGGAGCAGGCCATGGTATCCATAAAAAAAATGAACTTAGTGAAATCGTTTAGTACACTACAACAGGCATAGGCCTGGCACGGCGTGAAGGGTCCTATTTAGCCTGGGTGAATTTCGGTGTTCTTTTCAGGAGGGAAACTTCGGGGGGGTTTTTTGTCCCGAGATAAAATAAAGACAAAACGTTCAAATACTAGTCCATAGAGGCCATTATAGAATTTCGAAATAACCAAGGTAAGGAATTGGCAAACGAGGAAAGCCGTGGCGTCTTGGATGTGGCCCAAGGCGCGCTCTCCGGCGTGAGTTTTTCGGCTTGTTTTGTTTGGTAGCGGTGTGAATGGATGTGTGGCTGAGCTGAGAAAGCCGGCCCGGCTCTTTGTCCTGCGCGGGCTAAGTGCTTTCGGAATGGCTGGACTCGGTTGGCGCATTTCCTTGGTGCCGTGCAGTCATTTTTACTCGCCCACAGGTGCGCAGCATGTAATATTTTCTCTATTTCCTTCAGACTTCACTAGTAGCTTTTCTATCCTGTGTAAAATATGGGGGATTTGAGGTTTGCTAGCTGTTTGCGCCCCCGCGTTACTTTGTCGAGGCGAGCGGTAAAAGGCGATCATAGCTGGTGATTCAGCTATTGAGATGGGAAGTTCAGCGGATAACGAGACTGCGGAGGCTACGTCGCTGTTGTCGTACCAACGATATTCCTATAAAAAAAAGGGGGCGCATGGTGGCAACACGGAAGATGACGGGAAGTCGCCGTTCTGGCCCTAATTTCCTGAGTATTCTAACGATCGAATTCAAATGGCTGGACTGCGAATCGGATATTGCGCGCCATCTACACCACACTTAAGTCCCGCTGCACACCTGCTCGGGGAAGTCTGCGGGCGCGGCCGGGGCTTTCAGCATCTTCAGTCTGTGATTTGATGTTTTGTAGTTAGGACGTCGGTATGCAAAAATGTTTAACAGCTTAACGTGTGGTAGCGCTTTATTAGCTGGAGGCACGTTTGAGTAGCGGTCTCCTACATGAGAGCGTGTCATCGTGCGCCCGTGTTCATCAGAAACTCTTTTGTATTGACATTGGCGAAGTGGACGAGCGCACGAGGTGTCTTTGAATTGGAATCTGAACCGCTTTTATTTGCCAGTACTTTATTTACAGGAATTTACCTTGGTAGCATTGGAGCTGCTCACACCAGAACACATCACCTACAAGTAATATAAGTTAAGCAAAGTACATTATAAACAGTTGTAGAATGCAAATGAAAGCGTGTGTGTATAATGTGTCTGCACATGCGCACCTTCACATGCGTATATAGAGTATATATGAAGTATATTAATGGTTTGTGAGTACTAAGGCTGTAGGAAACAATCCGTTTAGATGTCCGTTAGTTTCAGTTGACCTTAGGAGTTTACTGGAGGGGAGTTTTTGGAACAAGTGGTGACCTTGGTGAGAGGAGTCGTTGATGAAATGGTTTGTGACCCTTGATGTATAGAGCTCTGCAACAGACGGAATCGCACAATTATTTTCTTAGTTGACCTCGCAACATGAGTTTTTTTGCAGTAGATGGTTGCTGAGCCACATTAGACAACAATGGAGACCGAGATTACACTTTCAGATATGTAAAGTTAAAGTAGGTTGGGCTTTTACATTTTTAGTTTAGTCAGTGCAGAAAGTACATCTGCTGATGATCTTTTTTTAGTTTTGGAAGTGATGTTACTGTCCCAGCTGAGAGTATTTGATAGTTATGACCAAGAATTTGAAGGATTTGATCATTTTGACTGTAGACTCGTTAATTTTTAAACCGGCCGGGGGGGGCTCTGACAGCTGACTGAAAATCAGATATCATTTTCACTCTTTTGGTGTTATTGAGTACCGGGTTATTTGTATCCTACTAAGACAGAAGATGCATCACTTTTCAATATGCTGTTTAATTTCCTATAGTAATTAATTAGTCCAATGGTGGTAGTTTCATTGGTAAGCTTAATGATTTTTACTGAGTGGTCAGTGGACATGCAATCATTGGTGTACGGGGAATAGAGTATGGGAAAAAGTACACAACGTTGAGAGGCAACTGTCCTGATATAGGTAGTCTGAGAGGTGGTTGCCCATCCAAACATGGTTTCCTATTTGCCAGGAGAAGTTTTAAGGTCATTTACTGATAGAAGCATTTAGTTCAAGTATGAAGAGATTTAGTTAACATTTTAGGGACAATGGTATTAAATGCATTGCGGAAATAAACAGTATTGTGGCTTGAAGTTTTTTTTACAATGTTGATGCTTTTTCTTAAAGCATAGGCTCATATTTATGGCATTGTCCACAGATCTGTTTGTTTAGTATGTAAATTGAAGTGGGTCAAGATTAGGAGTAGTAATAAGACTGGGAAGAACCTCCTGTTGAAGTGTTTTCATTAGAACTTGCATAACTACGGTGTGCCTGTAGTCACTGCAAAAACTTATTTTATCTTTTTTTTTTTTTTTGCCAACTCCCTCAACACTAGTAGTGTGTCACAATTAACTGTTTAGCAGAGTGTACTTGTGGACTAAACTAGATAGATTGATAAGGTCTGTTTCATCTTGTTTCGTTGCTGGCCTGGAATTGAATGCTGACCTCCCCTCTTCCTGGAGAATGCAGTCATTTTAATGTTGACATGTTCTTGTTTATAATTTTAAAATATGAAAACATACAAGTTTGCTTTCTAGTGCATAACACTTGACTGCGTTGTGACTTTGAGTTTGAAGTTTTAAAAATCCATCCATCCGTCCTCTTCCGCTTATCCGGGGTCGGGTCGCGGGGGCAGCAGCTTTAGCAGAGATGCCCAGACTTCCTTCTCCCCGGCCACTTCTTCTACCTCTCCTGGAAGAATCCCAAGGCGTTCCCAGGCCAGCTGGGAGACATAGTCCCTCCAGCTTTTCCTGGGTCTTCCCCAGGACCTCCTCCTGGTTGGACGTGCCCGGAACACCTCACCAGGGAGGCGTCCAGGAGGCATCCTGATAAGATGCCCGAGCAACCACATCTGACTCCTCTCGATGCGGAGGAGCAGCAGCTCTACTCTGAGACCCTCCCGGATGACTGAGCTTCTCATCCTATCTTCAAGGGAAAGCCCAGACACCCTGCGGAGGAAACTCATTTCAGCCGCTTGTACTCGCGATCTCGTTCTTTCGGTCACTACCCATAGCTCATGACCATAGGCGAGGGTAGGAACGTAGATCGACTGGTAAATTCAGAGCTTTGCCTTACGGCTCAACTCCTTTTTCACCACGACAGACCGATGCAGAGCCCGCATCACTGTGGACGCCGCACCGATCCGCCTGTCAATCTCGCGCTTCATTCTTCCCTCACTCATGAACAAGACCCCGAGATACTTTAACTCCTCCACTTGGGGCAGGATCTCTCTCCCAAACCTGAGATGGCACTCCACCCTTTTTCGGCTGAGGACCATGGTCTCAGATTTGAAAGTGCTGATTCTCATCCCAGCTGCTTCACACTCAGCTGCAAACCGATTCAGAGACAGCTGAAGATCGCGATCTGATGAAGCAAACAGGACAACATCATCTGCAAAAAGCAGTGACCCAATCCTGAGTCCACCAAACCGGACCCCCTCAACACCCTGGCTGCGCCTAGAAATTCTGTCCATGAAAGTTATAAACAGAATTAGTGACAAAGGGCAGCCCTGGCGGGGTCCAACTCTCACTGGAAACGGGTTCGACTTACTGCCGGCAATGCGGACCAAGCTCTGACACCGGTTGTACAGGGACCGAACAGCCCTTATCAGGGGGTCCAGTACCCCATACTCCCAGAGCACCCCCAACAGGATTCCCCGAGGGACATGGTCAAACGCCTTTTCCAAGTCCCCAAAACACATGTAGACTTTTTGGGCAAACTCCCATGCACCCTCCAGGAGCTGGTCCTCTGTTATGCGACCAGGACGAAAACCACACTGTTCCTCCTGAATCCGAGGTTCGACTATCCGACGGACCCTCCTCTCCAGAACTCCCGAATAGACTTTTCCAGGGAGGCTGAGGAGTGTAATCCCTCTGTAGTTGGAACACACCCTCCAGTCCCCCTTTTTAAAGGACCACCACCCTGGTCTGCCAATCCAGAGGCACTGTCCAAGATATCCATGTGATGTTGCAGAGATGTGTCAACCAAGACAGTCCTACGACATCCAGAGCCTTGAGGAACTCCAGGTGTATCTCGTCCACCCCTGGGGCCTTGCCACCAAGGAGTTTTTTGACCACCTCGGTGACCTCAGTCCCAGAGATGGGGGAGCCCACCTCCGAGTCCCCAGGCTCTGCTTCCTCATTGGAAGGCATGTTAGTGGGATTGAGGAGGTCTTCGAAGTACTCCCCCCACCGACCCACAATGTCCTGAGTTGAAGTCAGCAGTGCACCATCCCCACCATATACTGTGTTGACATTGTACTGCCTCCCCCTCTTGAGACGCCGGATGGTGGACCAGAATCTCCTCGAAGCCGTCTGAAAGTCGTTCTCCATGGCCTCCCCAAACTCCTCCCATGCCCGAGTTTTTGCCTTAGTAACCACCGAAGCTGCATTCTGCTTGGCCTTTTGGTACCTATTAGCTGCCTCCAGAGTCCCACAGGACAAAAGGGTCTGGTAGGACTCCTCCTTCAGGTGACAGCATCCCTCACTGCTGGTGTCCACCAACAGGTTCGAGAATTGCCACCACGACAGGCACCGACCACCTTACGGCCACAGCTCCGGTCAGCCGCCTCCACAATAGAGGCACGGAACATGGCCCATTTGGATTCAATGTCTCCCTTCTCCCTCGGGACGTTGTCGAAGTTCTGCCGGAAGTGGGAGTTTAAGCTACTTCTGATGGGACTCTGCCAGACGTTCCCAGCAGACCCTCACAACACGTTTGGGCCTACCAGGCCTGACCGGCATCCTCCCCCACCATCGAAGCCAACTCACCACCAGGTGGTGATCAGTTGACAGCTCCGCCCCTCTTTTCACCAGAGTGTCCAAGACATGTGGCCGCAAGTCCGATGACATGACGAGCATAGAAGTCCAATAACAAAATTCCACTCGGGTTCAGATCGGGGGGGGGGTCATTCCTCCCAATCACGCCCTTCCAGGTCTCACTGTCATTGCCTACGTGAGCATTGATGTCTCCCAGCAGTACGAGGGAGTCCCCAGAAGGTATGCCATCTAGCAACCCCTGCAGGGACTCCAAAAAAGTTGGGTACTCCAAACTGCTGTTCGGCGCATATGCACAAACAACAGTTAGGACCTGTCCCCCCACCTGAATGCAGAGGGAGGCTACCCTCTCGTCCACCGGGGTAAACCCCAATGTACAGGCTCCAAGTTGAGGGGCAGTAAGTATGCCCACACCCGCTCGGCGCCTCTCACCGGTGGCAACTCCAGAGTGGTAGGGAGTCCAGCCCCTCTCAAGGAGATTGGTTCCAAAGTCCAAGCTGTGCGTTGAGGTGAGCCCGACTATATCTAGCTGGAACCTCTCGACCTTGCGCACTAACTCAGACTCCTTCCCCTTCAGAGAGGTGACATTCCACGTCCCAAGAGCCAGCTTCTGTAGCCGAGGATCGGACCGCCAAGGTCCCTGCCTTCGGCCACCACCCAACTTGCACTGCACCCGACCTCCTTGGCCCCTCCCGTAGGTGGTGAGCCCATGGGATGGGGGACCCACGTTGCCTCTTCGGGCTGCGCCCGGCCGAGCCACATGGGTGCAGGCCCAGCCACCAGGCGCTCGCCATCGAGCCCCACCTCCAGGCCTGGCTCCAGAGGGGGGCCTCGGTGACCCGCGTCCGGGCGAGGGAAAACGCCATCCAAATTTTTTATTCATCATAGAAGGTCTAAAAATTAACACAGTAATGTAAACTCTAGAGTCCACCTGTAAACCTGTCAGATATCTATTTTTCAGGATCATTCAAATCATCTTCTAGACTCGCTTATCCAGAGCAGGGTCACAGTGAAGCTGGAGCTTATTCCAGCAAGAATCAAGTTCAAGGCAGGAACAATCCCTGGAGGAACATGCTTGTGTTAACTTTATAGTAGATGTACTTTTCTTAAAAGATGAGAATACTTTTTGGATAATAAGTTTAGGGGTGTAACATTAAAGTTTTGTTGTATTACTAGGTACATTGCTTGTCTCAGGCAGGTAATAAAATACATTTTAAAATATTTAACATGTGATATCTCTTGCCCTACGAGTACCATCAGCGCTGCTGTTCAGTATACTCCTGTATCTGACCCTCTCTTGCTCAGTGCTTCTCTGTCACATTTGCATGAAGCCTGCTTCTCGGACTATGCCATTATCAGGTGCGTTGCTTGCCTCTGTCCACTTTCATTTCTACCAAGGATAGATGGGGCTCCATTCCCTGCTGTGAAAACACCATTTGTATTCTTAATAATTCTTTGAAGTCGTTTCTGGTTGTGCCTTGTTCGGAGTCGATGTTGCTTGGTACGTTATTCATCTTGTAATCATTGAAATGCTTCATTTTAATTCCTTTTTTGTGAAAAATTTTAAATAGTAAGAATCAGGAGTTGAAGTTTGCACCTGTAACATACCGGTTCATCATCCCTTCCACTGAGTCACCAAAGACAAGCTGACTAACTGAGTTGCTGAGAGTCACTGGACATACACCCGTCTAGACACACACCCATACACACAGCAGCATTTTATTATATAGTAGATATAAAGTATAGGTAGTGAAGCATTTGTTTATATTAAGAATAAAGTATAAAATAATGATGTTAATACTTTTGAACAGAAAATTTGAGATAGTGTTTAAGAAAAAGCATTAATTAAAAACGGTACCCTACAATGCTAGATTCCGATAGCTCAGTGACTCGTAAAGCTGACGTCTAGGAGGAAACTATGGCTCCTTCTAAAGTGACAGTGAATTGCCTGTTTTGACAGATTGCAATTTACAATTGTAATTTATTTGTTTCCATTAATTTTGGTTTGTTTCTGGGTTATCACAAGTTTTTTGGCAGGTCATTCATTTATTGAAGCTCATGCTACTGTATATTTTATGGGAAGATTCATTCTTGACTTGGCTCCAATAATATACTGGCAAATAAATGAGGCACAACTAGATAGCGAAGATGTGCACTCTTCACTTATCCATACTTGCATCCATTTTCATTTTTCAACCTTTTTTACCCCCTTGTATATAAATTGTAATCCAAATTCTGTGTAGTAGAATCTGATTGCCAGTTTGAGTGTCTAACTCGCCAGTCAGACACATGTGATTCATTCATCTCTTGTCGGCAGATTTTTCTAAAAAATTTTCAGGATCTTTACATCTTTGTCTGTTTTTGTTCTTTTCAAGTGATAGCTGGAGTACAGCCATCTTTTTGAATTTCTGTCCTGTAGAGAGGTTTGTGTTTGCATCTTCTAGTGGCTTTTCTTCCACATCCCCACAGACTTGTGCGCTGGGTTGATTGTTGATGCCATATCAACCCTTTGTGAGTGCAGGTGTGCACGTGAGTGTGCTTGGTGGATAGAATGCTCTTTCTAGGGCTGCTGCATTGTACCATATGGGATAGGTTGTAGCTCATTGTACCCCAAACTTAGCTTAAGTATATAATATAGTTTTATATATAAAACTAATCTCTGATTATTTCTGCCTGACAGGCACCTCCAGGTTACTGTGTGAATAATCACTTCTTTCACTTTCACAACTGAATCTGGCTGTGTGACTTCTTCACTCTAACAAGGTAGGGTCAGGCTGCTCCATTAGTGGTGGGATCTGTCATTTTGCTCAGTTGAATCGACCATGCCACTTTCAAAGCCTCTCTGTCTTTATGTAAAGTCACTTGTATGTTTATATTCAGTGTGTTATACACACAGTGTACCAGACTACGCTTTTATTTACCTTTTTTGTTATAGCAGGGGACAAGCATTGAAAGCAGTGAGTGTGTGTAGTGTTGCATGCATTAGTATGCAATTTCAGTAGAACAGTTTTTGGATTGCTAAGAAAACATAGTGGGTTTGGTAATAAGGTGTGTCTTCAATACAAAAGAATAAACATGAGCTCTCTTGATGGTAGCAGGCATGCTAAATCTGGACAAGATCGTTTTCAGTGTTCAAAAGTACAACGTTAATGTGGAAGTAACTTCTACAGTCTCCTTGATGAGGTCAAAGCAAATATCCTAAGCGAAGTGGTTTTAATATTAAGGAAAGCTTACATTTGTAAACAATAGAACACTCGTGCAGATGTGAAGCAAAAACCATATCAAACTGTATAAATGAAAACCACCCTTTTGAGATATATATTTATATTATATTATATTATATTCTTTATTTAGAAATAATACATTGATCTTTTCATTTCTCAAGATTGGTCACATATTTTAAGTTCATCATGCTTTCAGAGAAAGAGACAGAAATTGAGTAAGTGCTGCATTATGCTATCCCGTTTAACTCTGGGGGGTGTAATGTGATTAGCATTAATGCAAAAGTTAGGTATAGTTTTTTGCACTTTTTATTTTAATCTTTGTAACCTTCAAGTGATAAAGAGGAATTGTTTTCCTTGCAGGTCTTAGTAAGTCTAAATACACAAATGAGGAATTAAAACTGAGCTGGCTTGAGAAATTAAAAGGTGTTCTTTGGGTTGAGCGAGTGTGGTAAAATGTATGTACGGTCAATAGCTGCAGTGAAGTCAGGGACATGTGACCATTTTGATTTGTAACACTATAAATTTGACGTAGTGATGAGTGTTTGGGCAATTTTAAGTCTGTGTTTCAGGAGATCTTTTTAAATTTTCTGAAAATTGGAAGATGCAGTTGAGGCTGAAAGGACCAAGTGGACAACTTTAATTGGAGTAAGTTTAATTATTGATGTTGTGAAGCTGAAGCATACTTAGTTGGCTAGCTGACATGTCACAGTATGGCCATGCAGATGTCAGCTTTCACTGCCTTTGCAATGCATGTTGAAATATACTCTGCTGTATCCTTGTAGCGTACTGGTTATCAGCATTTTGTCTATGTGCTGCTAACCAGTGTCTCAAAGAGTAGGCATTTCTGAAAGGGCTCATGGTTAGACTAAATTTCTCCCCCACCGTTCTGAATGGGTGCATTTACATATCATTTATGCTGCCTCACTATTTTGTGGTAAAATGTGCATATTTAGCTATCCCATGGAGTGCATATAAATTGGCACCATTGCGTCCATTTCAGTTTGTTTACTTTACAAATCTACCCAACCTAGTTGCTGTTTTCTCCTTCTCACCAAACATAATTTTAGCACAGCTTTTTGGCGTTGTTTTCAGCTTTGTTTTCAATGTCATAAGTGTATGCAGATGTGGAAGGTATGTCTTGTGAGGTTATTTGCTTTTGGGTGGACATGTTTGATTTGTTTTAAACCTGTTATTTCATGTTTTAAATAATGCCCAGTTTACTTAAAGAATCTGAGACAAATGATAACATGCCACAATTGTACAAGAATTGGCTAAAAATACCAAAGTTATCCATTGTTGCTTAAATGTTTGTTGTGCAGATTAGTGTCAAATTGCTCAGTGTGACCCTTGTTCGTTAGTACTCAAACCACACAAGCTACCTGCTGTGTGTACTTTTTCAATACTAGTATCAAAAGACCAGTTTTACGTTACAGGTGATGATGAACGTGATATTCATGCAATACTCTATCACCTATATAATTTATTTTTTTCTTTTTCTAGAGATGTGACTTACATGTGTATAGAACATGTAGTAATATAGCTGAAGGTAGTACTACTGAATCTGAGGTTTACTTTTGTTTCTTGGGTCATGGCCATTTAATGGGGGGGGGCGGCAGTATTTAGTTCTTAAACCAGTCATTTTAATTCTTAAACTCTGAACTCTTACTATTTGTGCCTATGGATTTAAATTTTATAAATGTCAGAAATTATGAATTTTAAAAATGCATCATACAGCTTGTGCTGAAGAGAGCAGATATAATATGTAGATGTGTGCTTGAAGTTGGAAGTTTTTTTTTGTGATCAACTTTAACCTTTGTCACTATCGGTGGGGCACTCTAGTTTTGAACGGATTGGAGCACGCTGTGTATTATGAGTAATGTTGTAGACTGTTAAATTATGCACTATTCTTCTTTCTTCTTCTATTTTTAAAGAAGAATAAAAGTCTGTCTTTTATATGTTGTAACCCAGCCAAATTTTGGATGACCTGATTGGGTAAATACAGGTGCTGGTCATAAAATTAGAATATCATGACAAAGTTGATTTATTTCAGTAATTCTATTCAAAAAGTGAAACTTGTATATTAGATTCATTCATTACACACAGACTGATGTATTTCAAATGTTTATTTCTTTTAATTTTGATGATTATAACTGACAACTAATGAAAGTCCCAAATTCAGTATCTCGGAAAATTAGAATATCAATTAAGACCAATGCAAAAAAGGATTTTTAGAAAAGTTGGCCAACTGAAAGGTATGAACATGAAAAGTATGAGCATGTACAGCACTCAATATTTAGTTGGGGCTCCTTTTGGCCTGGATTACTGCAGCAATGTGGCGTGGCATGGAGTCGATCAGTCTGTGGCACTGCTCAGGTGTTATGAGAGCCCATGTTGCTCTGATAGTGGCCTTCGGCTGTTCTGAATTGTTGGGTCTAGTGTATTGCATCTTCCTCTTCACAATACCCCATAGATTTTCTATGTGGTTAAGGTCAGGCAAGTTTGCTGGCCAGTTAAGAACAGGGATACCATGGTCCTTAAACCAGGTACTGGCAGTTTTGGCACTGTGTGCAGGTGCCAGGTCCTGTTGGAAAATAAAATCTGCATCTCCATAAAGTTCATCAGCAGCAGGAAGCATGAAGTGCTCTAAAACTTCCTGGTAAACAGCTGCATTGACCTTGGACCTCAGAAAACGCACCAGCAGAAGACATGGCACCCCAAACCATCACTGACTGTGGAAGCTTTACACTGGACCTCAAGCAATGTGGATTCTGTGCCTCTCCTGTCTTCCTCCAGACTCTGGGACCTTGATTTCCAAAGGAAATGCAAAATTTACTTTCATCAGAGAACATATCTTTGAACCACTCGGCAGCAGTCCAGTCCTTTTTGTCTTTAGCCCAGGCGAGGCGCTTCTGACGCTGTCTCTTGTTCAAGAGTGGCTTGACACAAGGAATGCGACAGCTGAAACACATGTATTGCATACGTCTGTGTGTGGTGGTTCTTGAAGCACTGACTCCAGCTGCAGTCCACTCTTTGTGAATCTCCCCCACAGTTTTGAATGGGTTTTGTTTCACAATCCTCTCCAGGGTGCAGTTATCCCTATTGCTTGTACTCTCTCTCTTTTTTTTTTTTCTTTTTTCTACCACATCTTGTCCTTCCCTTCGCCTCTCTATTAATGTTCTTGGACACAGAGCTCTGTGAACAGCCAGTCTCTTTAGCAATGAGCTTTTGTGTCTTGCCCTCCTTGTGCAAGGTGTTAATGGTCGTCTTTTGGACAACTGTCAAGTCAGCAGTCTTCCCCATGATTGTGTAGCCTACAGAACTAGACTGAGAGACCATTTAAAGGCTTTTGCAGGTATTTTGATTTAATTAGCTGATTAGAGTGTGGCACCAGGTGTCTTCAATATTGAACCTTTTCACAATATTCTAATTTTCTGAGATACTGAATTAGGGACTTTCTTTAGTTGTCAGTTATAATCATCAAAATTAAAAGAAATAAACATTTGAAATACATCAGTCTGTGTATAATGAATAAATCTAATATACAAGTTTCACTTTTTGAATAGAATTACTGAAATAAATCAACTTTGTCAAGATATTCTAATTTTATGACCAGCACCTGTATATTCTTAATAGTATGACATTACCATTACTCTGACATGCTCAAATAGTTTGAGGGATACATTAAGGTGAAGGCTCTATTAATCTGTACATATCCTGCAGGATAAACATTTAAAGTGGTATTCTGGTGATATTCTGCAGTTACAACCATGTGATGTCCTGCAGTCAGGACTGTTTATCTTCAGTTTAGTAGCAGCTATTTGCACTTTCCAAAGACTTTGAGCATGGGAAAGGCACTTTATAAATGTAGTATTTATTTATTTATTATTATGGTGATTATTATTATTAAAGACTTTGTTGTTAGATGGTCATGTGAGAACCACTGATTAACTACATTATTTGAAAAATAAGTAATTTATGCAATGTTTTTATTAATATACTTCATGGACTGTACTATTTGCTGATCTTCATGAGACATACAAGATTATGGTTTGGAGTAAGGTTTCTTGACATAAGGCTTACTACTTGTTACTTTAAGAGTGATGTGCTGACAGCTTTTCTGTAGTACCGCTTTCAGTTTGGGAATTTCTTCAAGATTCAATGAATATTCTTGTGCATCCTGTTGCATAGTTGCTTTTTATTCTTCAACCAAAAGCAAGATTTTGTATTCTGTTGATACAATACAATTGTAGAGTCATAGTACTGAGTCCAGGGTTGAGCTCTTTATGCGCCTTTTGTCTGTGTAGCATATGAGCCCCCAACAGGGTTTCACTCTTGCATCATGCTTTAGATTCATTAGCCGTGGATCAACATGTGTGTGCTCGAGTGTACTGAGCTGGGTTAGGGCTCTGTTCAGGGTTGGTTTCTGAATTGCGCCCATTAACAAGGTGATCTCTAACCCCATGTGACAAGGTTCCTTTCTGGTTTTACTAGGTACAATTCAAGAACTAAAAGTGATTGGGTAATAGAGTCTTTTATTATTGCTGTTGAAGTGATGCTGTGTGTTACTAATACAAGTTAAACCCAACAAGACATTTATCAGCTGTTCTCTTTATAGTTCCAATCCATTAGGTAGGCCAGTCCCCTGCACTGATATCTTGGCGGTATTATAGCAAACTTGTACCAAAATAAAGTGGGAAAGAATTGCTCAGAGTATATGTGATGAAGAATTTTATCCTTTGATTTGCACTTCAGTTTTTGCTGTAGCAGTTTCTAACCCTTTATAAGGAGAACCCTACAAATGAAATCAATTTTTCAACAAAATTGTGATCTAAAAAGCAAAGAAGCTATAAATGTATTTACTCAAAAGTATTGGTGCTGCTTTTAGTCATGTTTAGTGCAGAGCATTTTACAAGAAGTAATTCAGCATGAACCTGGCATTCCTGTCAAATTTCTACATATAGCACAATACCTTTGTGGGAGAGGAATGCTTTTGTATAACATTACTGTCCATATTCAGCTTGCAGTAAGAGGACACTTTACATAAATCACCTGTCATAAAGCCAAATGTTTGGTTAACATCAATAATGTTTGTATGAAAAGAGACAAACATATATGTATTCTGTGTCTCAGCTTAAATGAGCTTTTGTCAACCTCGGCATGATGAAAGCATAATGTAGTCTATGGTTTGTTCATAGAGTAAATGATTGCATCCTCATTTGGTAATGCTGAGACATTATGGCAAAATTTACTGTATTCATACAGCATATTGTCTTATTGTCACCAAAAAGGTAGAAAGGGAAGAATCCATAATGGAGTTAAGTAACAAAGCATTATTTTTGAGTTGTAATGGTTAAAATGGTAAAAGTCTGAGTCTAGTTTGATAATCTGTTGTGGTCAGATGGCTAAAGAATAAAACCCAAATTCCATGTGGTGTTGATGCTGGAGGAAAACAAACCTCTATGGAATTTAAGGCCAAAAGGCTGTTATAAAAACAATGAGCGGCTGTTTCCTAATGAAAGCTAAAATATATTTAGATCCTAACACTAATTAACATGCTGTTTTGAACTGTTAGTCTACCATATCAGGTTCAGTAAAATAGTTGTTTGTGCTTTTTCTGTTTTGACATCTATGAAAGATCTCATTTTTTGTTTGAACACAACTGAAGTTAAAGCGCTGGCCATGACTGAGGAAGATTAGCAGCAAATAATTTTGCTGGGTGCAGGGAGGTCATGCTACACTTTGGGGGGTGACTACTTAAACTATTACAATAGTAGGTGGGAGGGTGTGTGTGTCTGTTTGTTACATCAGTAATGTTTGCTTTTTTGAGCTGTGCATGCAGTGGAAGCTTCAGACCAGCACTCTAGTCCTTTATCATAAACTAGCAGAATACCCGCGCTTCGCAGCGGAGAAGTAGTGTGTTAAAGAAGGTATGAAAAAGAAAAGGAAAAATTTAAAAAATAACGTAACATGATTGTTAATGTAATTGTTTTGTCATTGATATGAGTGTTGTTCCCATATCTATAT
>JANRMT010062861.1:28248961-28281115 GCA_026402145.1 Polypterus bichir lapradei
TTGTGTTTCAACTGATTAATATGAAGACAAACTGAGGTGTTCTAAAAGTTTTTAGACCAGTGGTTTATATATATTACACATAGTTACCCTGGATTGGTGTTAAAGGAGTTTTAGAGTGCCAGTCTTATTCGATCTCCCTGCTGCTTTTATTGTCTTAGCATAATTTGACAGTGGAACAAATATTGGCGCTTGTTTTCAAGTCTGTCTAGGGTTTTGAATATGTAATGACAATACAAAAGTGCCAGTATTTTATTTTGAAATGGAAGTTATAATCTTTGTACTATTCTTATGAAGGAGAACATTGTGCAAGTATGATTTTAAAATTACATTTGACAAAGGTCATAGCATCAGCATCAAACTTAGTAATTAATATTAAGGTCAATCAACGCTTTTAATGCAGGTGTTGACCTCAAAGAGCAGAAAGCAAGAGATTTCTGCTGCTTTCTGTTGTAGCTGCATTTCTTCCCTGTCAAAGAAGCTTTGTGTTTGTTCTAAGAATTTGGTTGCAGAGCATAGCCATTGCACTGACCATTAAAACCCCAGTGCACTTTGCTTATACTCAAGCTGGTATTCCAGAGTGCTTCCTGTTACTCTATACAATATTCAAAGCCATTTACTACTCCTTCCACAACTGAATAAGTATGGTCTCTTGGTACTCACTTTTCCTGGTTTAAATAGCATTGTAGAAGTGTATAATAAGAATGAAAGATAGGTTTTCCTGATACAGGAGTATCTCGCAGTACTTTCCACGTTAATGTGAAAAATGCAATCAAATTTTATTTCTTTTGTTCCTTGCTAAAAAATGCCATACAGTTAGATAATGAATGGTAAACACAATTAATCCAACCTTTCCTGATCAACAATTTAAAAAACATTTCTTCAGCAATGATCTCTTAGTTTATAAATGTTCTTGAATCTGAGAGAAATGTGGAAAAATGTGGTTCTCATTAAAATTATTGTGTCTTGTAAAGTGAAGCTATATTGGGGTATTGTAATCTACTCCATATGCTGTCTCTCCACAAGTTGATGCCTGACCTTGGTAGGTGTTTCTTATCACCATTTTGATTTAATTTTTAAACATGTTGATAAGATCGTAAGCTTTCAGATACCTTGTGTAATTAAATTGCAGAGTATTTTGCCAGTCAATCAAGTAACATTGGAGGTTTGTTTTTTTTTTTCTGTCCAATTTTTAGTAACACGCAAACATAATTGGTTTAACATTGCAACATTAATGCGAAGATCCGTTAAACTAACACTTGAACTTATGTGAAGTGTTAGTTGAATTGATTATATAACACAAAAAAAAACTAATATAAAGCAAGAGTAAAATAACGTAAACCTCACGATAATCACTAGCTAACAATGTTATCCTGCTTATTATATGCTATTTGTCACACTTATATATATATATATATATATATATATATAATGTGTGTATGTGTATATACGAGGGATATCCAGAAAAAAAAGGTTACAAGTGCCCTGGAAGGTGCTTGGAATTTTTTTTTTTGGAAGGTTGGCATACCTGCGTGTAGGGGGGTCCTAACGGTCAAAATAAGCCCGGGACCGCGTCAGTCAGTTGTGAAATGTCATCACAGCAAGCGAGTTCGTCAACCTCTGCTGAGGCTGTTTGCTCCACCTACTGCCGAGATTCGTTTGGTCATAAAGTTCCTCACTTTGCGTTGCGAATCCGCGGCCGAGATCCATCGTCAGCTTGTGGAAGAATTGTGAAAGAATTCTTGGGTGAGAAACGTTTTTCCAACGATGAGGAGGTGAAGGAGACAGTGGAGAAGTGGCTTTCGGAGGTGGAGCGGAGCGTATTCGACGAAGGTATAAAAAAGCTGGTGCCCAGGCTGAAGAAGTGTATCGAAGTTGACGGCGATTATGTTGAGAAATAAACACATATTTTGGAACATAACCTGTAAATTTGGTTGAAATATATTCATTTTTCGATTTTTAACAGCTGTTGTAACCTTTTTTTTTTTTTTTTCTGGATATCCCTCGTGTGTGTATATATATACACATAGCTGTTGTGCTGCTATGATATGCCATTTCACATTTACAGAATGCATAAAACACAGTATTATTTGGCTTTAGCTTAAGGTATTCCCATATTTTAGAAGTTCTGAGGTGTTTTACACAAAGGACCTGCAGATGAACTGGGCACTGCCATGTCGATCTTGTGAAAGATGGTAAAAACATAATGTGTTGACACATGCCGCTAACGAATTTGAATAATTGACTTTGATGTGCTGTAATAGCAGTCATATATTGTCTCACACGATCAATTGATAATTATCAAATGCTGCTTAAATATAAATGTACATGCACTTATGTTGTAATCTTTAAAAATCATTAATTGAACTATAGCTTTTTCCTGTTAAAATATACATTTGCTATATTTATACAGGTGTTTTTTCTTCATTGTATCATCTAGACATTTGTAAATTCTTGAGGTGTAATTATAAAATATCAATTACCATTTTAATTATGTAGTACTTGTTTCATGAAACTTACGGTGTATGGCACACAGCAACAAATTATAGACGTTGTTTACTAAGCAGCAATTTCAAATTCGTCTATCTTTTCTTTTCCCCATTAAAAGTGTAAGCTGCTGCATTTTAAACAAACATGCTGTCCAAAGTCAAGCGATGCTTGTTTTATGAAGGGATTTTAGGGTCATTCTAACAGTTAGAAACTTGTAGACTATCAATGGGAATGGCTAGTGTTGCAGCCCTGTTTCTTATAGTATCTTCCTTCTAAATTGCAGAAACATTAATTAGTATAAGCCAGTATCCTGTTGCATTTGAAATAGGGATGTGATGTCTGTTTTTCCACAAGTGTGCATGTAATTTTTACCTGTGGACCAGATTTATTCGGCCCTATTCATTCAGGGGCAACACTCTGTAGCGCCACAACTCTGACATTCCCTCAATACTCCCTTGCCACAATGTGTGCAGCTGTTGCATGTTACCTTCTTTTGTCACATGCAGTTTTAAAATCATTTACTACAGCATGTAAGGCTACAACTTTTAGGTGCCATTTTGCATAAATGCTGATGCTATACTCTTTGTGAAATTGGATTGTAGAATGGTGACAAAGTAAAAGTTGATATGGTAGGCTGTAGTGCCTGCTTGACAAATCGGGCTTGTGTAAATGTAGTGGTGTGGTGCATTTGTTTTTGAGCTGTATCACCAAAAGGTGCTGCCAGGTGCAACAATGATGGTGATTTTGTTTTGTTAATGGTTCTGTTTTGCTGCAGTTCTTTTACACTTTTTGGAGAAATCAATCAAAAATTCAAATAAGCCTATACAGTGATCCCTCACTATATCACGCTTCGACTTTCGCGGCTTCACTCCATCGCAGATTTTAAATGTAAGCATATCTAAATATATATCACAGATTTTTCGCTGGTTTGCGGATTTCTGTGGACAATGGGTCTTTTAATTTATGGTACATGCTTCCTCAGTTTGTTTGCCCAGTTGATTTCATACAAGGGATGCTATTGGCGGATGGCTTAGAAGCTACCCAATCAGAGCATGCATTACGTATTAAATAAAACTCCTCAATGATATACGATGTACTTCCCGAACGGTGCTTGTTTGCTTTTCTCGGTCTCTCTCACTCTCTCTGACATTCTCTGTGCCTGACGGAGGGGGTGTGAGTAGAGGGGCTGTTTGCACAGAGGCTGTTTGCCTAGAAGATACGGACGCTACTCTAAAAAATGCTGAAAGACTACCTTCACATTGCTCCCTTCTTTGCGGCTGCTTTATCGTGGTGTGCATACTTAAAAGCCCAACAGCACGTATTGATTTTTTAATTGTTTGCTTTTCTTTCTCTCTCTCTCTCTCTCTCTCTCACATTCTCTGCTCCTGACACGCATTCCTTTGAAGAGAAGATATGTTTGTATGCTTTTAATTGTGCGAAAGAACTGTCATCTCTGTTTTGTCATGGAGCACAGTTTAAACTTTTGACTAAAGGGTGTTATTTCATGTCTAGAGAGCTCTAATAATAACAGTGTGGGACAGTTTATAAGGGCTTAAAATATATAAAAATAACCATACAAACATATGGTTTCTACTTCGTGGATTTTCACCTATCGCGGGGGGTTCTGGAACGCAACCCCCGCGATCGAGGAGGGATTACTGTACAAGGTTATGACTATGAGTGATTTGGAACTATCGCTGTAGTTTTTGGGTATTGAATATTAATACTTTTCCTAGTATTGTATCAATGTTTGAAATTTTGGTATTGCGACAACCCCAATAACAAGCAAGTTAACTAAAACTAAGCCCCAAAAATGTTTCTTTATTAGTAAATAAATGCGTCCTAATTAAGAACCTGGTTAAAAGGAAAATCTACAGCCACTGCAGACCTCCAGTTCTGTAATAGAGTACCACTGCTTTAGTATTTTTATTGGTCATTCTGATTAACAGTGATGTTTTGTTAAATGTATACTGTTATGCATAAATCTGAACAATAAAAAATTAAACACAATAATTCCAAACCGTGAATGCAGATGGATGACTTCTCAAACTGCTTTAGAGTAACAGTAGATTTAACCCCCTTACATTATAGGATGCATTCTCGGTAATCTGTTCAGTCAGTTCATGTGTGCATAGTTTGACTGTTTTTATTTTCCAGTAATTCTTCTCCCATTATATCTGGAGCTGAGCCCACAATTAATGTTTGAGCATTTTGTGATGTAAGGGAAAAAAGTATGTCCTTGGATGTTTGCAAGTGTTGAGGTAATTGAAGGTAACACTGATGTGGGGGCTTCTTTAAACTTGACAATTACCATGATTTGAACCATTGTTAATAAAAGGAAAAAATCCAGAGTTTCTGCATCTGTGTCCTTGATGTTGAATTTTAAGTTGCTACATTCTAAAGATGCTTTTAGATTATCATTCTATTGAGGCTTCTAATTTTTCTTCCCTTGGCTGCTAAATGTATGTGTCTAATAATAAGTATAGATGTATAGATATATTAATATAATGTGTGTGTATTTTAGTTTATGGGAGACTATTTCTCTTAAACAAGAACACAAACACAGGCTCTAGAAATCCTATTGCAGCCAGAATGTGTGTTACTTTTCAGAAAATATTTTACAAAGTCTTGATCCTTTGCTTCTATAAGTATTTTATTTTATTAATTTCACAAGAAACTGCAGTGAACTATCAACAAACATCAGCCTCTATGTAAATGCTAAAATATTTACATTAAAATTTTCATCTATTGGGTTTAATTTCATACCAGTTTGATAAGATGCATGCTGGCCTGATACACAAGAAAGAATTTCATTGTACTCTGTACATGTGAAAGTGAACATGCACATAAGATATCTGTTAACCTGGGAAAGAGCTGGAAAGAACTAGGCTATTTAGAATGATGTTGGCTCTTATTAACATGCAGTATATCAATTTAGAACTGGTCATCATGAATCTACAGTATAGTTTGTAAATACAGTATAGATGTGTCTCTCTTCCAAGAAATTTGGTGTGAAATCCATTTGTTTTACTGTATTGCTTATTTTCTCGATATACTGTATAGTCTTAAACAACAGTGTGCTCTGGATTATTTTTTCCCCAAATCAGGCTGTTTTTCATTTTTTTTTCAGAGCACTTGAAGTCATGTCTGGTATAGCCTTAAGCCGACTTGCACAGGAACGGAAGGCTTGGAGAAAAGATCATCCCTTTGTGAGTTATTTCTTTTACATATTTGTGGTGAACTTTCCCTATACAATAATTCTAGTCATGTAATAGAGAAAATCTAGATGCATTAAATACTTTTCTCAAGGACTTGCCAGTTAAAAATAATCTATGTATATTGTTCCTACTTCTCTAAACAGTCTGCTTACACGGAGAGGGAAGACCTCTTAACAGAGAGCATTTCCCACATTTCTAAAATTAGTTTAGATTTTGGACTCAAGTCATTATTTTCCTGAAGAGTTGCAGGACGTATTCCTACTTGTAGAGAGTATAATTATGCAGTTGCTATATTTTGCTTTTACACCACTTTGACATTTACTCAAATCTGCATTTGATTAGGTGTTTTGCATTGGAATATTTTTCAAGCAGAGTAAGCGGTCAGTAGAAACAAGTTATTTCAAGTATGAAATGCTGCTTGCTAATTTATATATTGTTTTTGTGCACAACTCATTGAAGCCTACCTAGTTTGTGGCGGTGCCATATGGTCTGCATTCTGTTCTTGAAGGTTTATTACCAATTATTGAACTGTCCAAGATAAGTGAGTAACACAGGATGCAGTGAAAACTACTGGAAATGTTTGTATCTTTACTAAACGGATTAATTTGATATGCCATCTGATACAAAAGTACTCACTGTCAAGATAATGTCTTACAGTGAGAGATTTAATTTGGTCTTGTGCAAGTGAATGACAAGAAAATCAAGAGAAATCTGTGGCTAAATAGAGCACAGTGCAGTAATTTCCACATGCATTTTTTTAATAGATTTTAAACTTGTAAATAAGCATCAACGCTTCTTTTTGCCTTCTGGGTGTAACAGTTTACATGCAAGAAAGGGTGAAAGCTGCAGAAGATGTTTTAATATGCACAGTGCAATACACTTTATTGGCAATTTAAGTTTTGTGTAACACAGATTTGCCATCTTTTTTTTTTTCTTTTGAAATTTGCTTGAGCACTGGAGCCATTACTTATAATGTTACTAGAATGCCTCTTTGTTAGATATGCACATATTTGTTGAGTTGTAAAGGCAAGAAGTAGAGGTGTAAAGGTTTGAAATATGAGGTGCAAGGTGCACTGTTATTTCAATATCTATGTAGCTGGGATATTCTTCATTGGTTACCTTTGTTGTAAAATAAAATGATTAACATAATGCCAGCAATTAAGATAATTTATGGGTTTTATTATTTATTTATTAAAAATAAATTCCCAAAACATTAGAATGAAGGATTAATTTACTGGTCCAGAATGGGGCTTCTTGTCAAGGGTTAGTATTGACATAAATCTCCATGATTGGTGTTACAAGAGGTTATAGATTGAAACATGTATTCATGCCGGTGGAGTCCTATGGCTTAGCCTCACAAGCTCTGTGCAACTGTTGTTTAGGTAACCGATGATTCCTGTAGGATAGCCTCATATAATTTCTCCAGTGTGGGATTGGGATTAGCACACATGAACAGGTTTCAATTTAACATGGAAAAGCTCAGATTCAGAGATTTAGGGCAGATTACACAATTTCTGAACCTAATAAACATTTAGAATAGTCTATCCTTATTATTGATGTACAGTGGACCCTTGACTTACGAACTCAATTCATTCACGAGGTCTGGTTGTAACTCAAGTTGGTTGTAAGTCAAGACTATTTTTACCATAAGAAATAATGGAAATACCCATAATGCGCTCCGAACCTCCCACAGCAACACTTACTTAACCTTTTCATAATAAAAAAGGGTTGTATAATGTGCATAATTTACCAAAACACCAATAATTTTTCTAATGTACAAAACAAAAAGTTATAAACAGTGCCTAGCCTACCAGAAACAATTTCATACTGTACTCGCCATTTAATTTGACATCTTTGCGCTGCAGGAAGGGAGGAGGAGGAGAATGAAACGGAAGGTGGTTATTGTTTAGTAGGAGCCTCCTTATGCAAATCTTTTCTTTGTAAAATTGTCGAGATGGTGGATTTTGACATGCTGTACATATTAGCAAGATCGGTCACACGAACACGACTCTCATATTTCCGCACAATTTCCTTCCACGTTTTGATTGAGATCGCTGTTTCTCAAGTTAATAATGACAGTAGTCGAGCACTCAGTTCAAAGCTGGTCGTGTTGTGAACTGCTGTAATAATACACTCCAAAGCAAGCCGGTGCTGACTCAGCCTGATGACATAATCATGTGTCGCGCCAGCCCGCTAGCTAACATCCCTTAACAATCGCTTTCTTTACCTTCGTTACCTTCTCTTCCTTCCTTAGCAATTATACGTCTTGCTTGCCATGGTCTTAGTGAATTATATATATAGATAAATCACTGCACTGACGGAAATTACGTCCACAAACGCATGTATCTGGGCTTCGACTGATGCTTACGAACGCTCTCGGCTGTTTGTTTACAATCGCACAAGCGGATACACGTGACCGCATTCGGGTTGTAATGCAAGATGTTGGTCGTAAATCAACACAAAAATTTTGGTCGTAAATCAAGTTGTTCGCATGTCAGGCCGGTCGTATATCAAGGGTCGACTGTAAGTTCATGTTTGTTGTTTTAGCAAATCCCGTTTTTCATGGAAATCATTTATCTGTACTAAGTGTGCAGGCCCTCTAATGTGCATATCAGTAAAGGAAATGTGTGTTAGCTGGTTGCATAGGACTAATGGAAGGTGGGGTGAAGGGGTGTGTATGTTGACAAGACTAGCATTAAGCACCCAACAGCATCATAAAAGGAAATAAAATGTAATGTCTGCCAAATTCATGGCACAGAAATATCGAAAAACAAGCAGTCCTCTAGTTGACCAGCACTCGAGGAGATTGAAGCACATTGAAAAGAACTTAAGTTTACATCACATGGCAACCTTTATCCAGCTCCTGATCGACTGAACTGCTGTAAACCACCCCTGAATTTTAGAGCTGGATGAGTCGTTGATCCACAATGCAGAACGTTCCAGGAGAACTAGGTTTAAAGATAGAGGCCTGTCAGTGAGATGAAGTGACAGAGTTTGGTGATCTCCAGCAGGAGGCTAGTAATAATTTTGCAATAACAGTAACTTGAGTGATTACCCTCGGCTGCAGTACAGAGATGGAGAAATCCAAAAGGAGGTCCTGAGGTGACCAGGAACATGAGCAGAAAGAATTGAGGAGAAAGATTTGGCTACATAGAACCAGAGAGTAGCCACTGTGGGACACTGGCAGCACATGTGGAAGAAAGTGCAAGGGGTATTTATCTTTGCTCCTTAAAGTTTCAAATTAATCCTGTGTTGCACTTCCAGAATGGAATCTCCATTGCTTTTCTTTAAGGCTGCATTGCACTCTTTGCCAAAGGCATATTTAAGTCACATGCACAAGCTTTTCTGTCTGTAAATGTAATGGACTCTGTGGTTTCTATTTTGAAATTGGTAATCACCATTCCCTTCATTCAGCTGGTAGATATTGTTTCTAATTTCTGCACATTTCCTTCTTATCCTTTATATTTTTGAACTTTTTGACCACTTTAGTAATTTGTTTCCATAAGATTGACATGCCCTGAAATGATTTTCCCCAAACCCACATTCTACAATTGTTCATCTCTGTACAGTTGTTGGAGGTACTGTATGAGGAAGAATGGGTAACATTTACATGTGCTGAACACAAGGTGGCAGTGTGCCACCATGCATTCTAGTATTACACTTAACTGAGGTTCTGAATTGGTCTCATGGACAGTAAAATGTTTGCATAATGTGTGTGTGTGACTCATGGTTGGTTGCCCAAAACATTTCAATATCCTTTGTTTACTTTTTTTTTTTTTTTTTAAAGACAATTTTAAACCCCTAATGTATGTAGGGAGTGTGACAGTGTTCACCCTGTTTCATCTATCAATTCAGTTTCATAGCTTAGTTTGCCTTGTCCTCCGTCATGGAACCTGGCCTGAAATGCTCTGTGGACTCGAAGTGGGTTTTGTGCCTGCATCTGTCCTGCGGTAGATAGGTGTTCTATAAGGGTATCACTCAGTGCCTAGTGCTGTTAGAATAAGAAAAGAAGAGAACCTAAAAAGGCTTAAGTGGATTTTAATGTACACTTTACCAATAAAATAGAACAAACATTGAAATTATGGCCTGTCTTTTTTTGAAAATTTAGGATACTTGCCTTAATCTGTTCCAAATAAACAAAGAGGGGAGTCCTTTTGTATATTGTTTTGACCTTTTACACTGATGTGATTCAACTTTCTGAGCAATATTTTCAGCTTTAAATATTAAATGAACATTTAATTGATATCCATTAGTTTAGGAGTGGTAATCCTGGCACTTGAAGGTTCAAGAAAATAGGACAGGAAAGACTGTTTCTGTGGACCTACATTTTCCTACTGTTCACCTTGTTTAACACCAGATTTTTTTCATAAATTTTCTTTTTTGGAATTGTCATTTTTGCTGTCTATGGGGAAAACTGTGCTAATTCTTCTGCATATCAATTAGTTGAATATTGGAGTGAGGAGTTAATTTTGTAAATAATAAAAATATATTAAAATGCTATTTGCACACTTCCTTATTGACATGTTGACTTCTATTCAGAGGCGAAGGCCACTTTAATGGCACAAGTTCCCTTTTACTCTACTCAAAAAAAATTGTGCAATCTTGGTTGAATTTCATGGTCATGTATGCTATCAGAATAAACCAGTCCCTGAATCCTTCCATTACTTTTAAGTTACTAAAATAAAGGTTATCATGGTTTCACTTTTAAATAACAAATCATCAAAAATAAGGTACTTTTGTCAATCATGTAGCATGTACTGTGGTAAAAGTTGCCAGTGTTAATCAAATGCTGCAGAAATTCAATTAATGGTTTATGAGAAATTATGTTCGAATATCCCAACAGATATCTACACTGGTTATGGTATTGGTGTGTGTGTGTTGTGATTGTCTGCTTAGTTCTTCCTTTTACAGTGGTACTTTAAAGCAGTACGTGATATGGCTTAATTGTTAGGTACTTTCCCCCCTCTTCTCATCGAAAAAGAAAAAAATAACTGCATTTATAATGGAATGTCCTTTCTTTTAAATGAATAATAGGATTTTTAGAGCCTTATCACAGCTAATGACACTCCCAATCTGGGTACAGCTTTTGTTAAAATCAGCTATTCACATTCTTGTTGACTGCTTCTGGCACCAATTTCCATAACCGTGCTTTCCACCTTAAAATCAATAATTAAGATTCATGGCACTGTTAGGTTATACAGGGGTTAAAAATAAATCAATAAATTAGTCATCTGCTATAAAGAACACAGTTTTTTGGGGCGTTATTTGTAAAACCTTGCTTGGGTTCGATACTAAAACTTTCCTTGCGTTAGAAAGGCAAAAATGGCATCTGCACAAAACAAAAATCTGACTTATAAAACCATGCGCATGCCAAGTTCCTTTATAAATCTCAAAACAACTTAAAATTCTCGTGTGCACGTGCTTTTACTTACTCCCTGTCACCTCCAGTCCGTAACCATGGTGATTTAAACACTCCTTTTGTATATTCATGACCTGATCACCATATGAATTTGGCCATGTTCTAGATTAACATCTTATTCTCAAACCAAGGCAGAACCAAGAAAACAGAACTTCAGTTAATGTGAACTTGAGGTGTTACTGACTTGTGGCAGCGTTTAAGGAGTGTCTGTTTGGAGTTTGCATGCAAGTCTGTTTGTTTGCTCCAGTTTCCTGCCAAATTCCAAAGACATGAAGGCTAGGTGAATTGATGCTAAATCATCCACTGCTGAGGATGTGTGTGTTTACCCTGCGATGTTGGCACTCTGTCGAGGGGTTGTTCCTGCCTTCGCATGTTGCTTGCTAGGATAGACTCCTTCTGCCCTGGATAAGCAGGTTTAAAGGATGATTGGATCAATTAACACTATTTGTCCTCCACAAAGCGGCTTTCACTTGCACGTTGCCAGTCCTTAAACCAGATAGAGACATGCTCTGCACAATTTCATTGACCGGTTAATTCACAGCTTCAGATTTAGCTCATGAGTGGTTGTTTCAACTGGAATATATTGTATACAATATTTTCCTCACCAACACCTAAAAGGTGCTCCTGTTGGCAGACAGATCCCCGGTAGTCTGCAATCAGTGTTTTTAAATGGTAGTGTGCTATAGCTTATGCCTTGCTGTGCAAAAAATGGTGTGGTGGTCTGAGTGAATCTAACGCACATTACCTGTAAAAAAATATTAAAAAAAAAAAAAAAAAAAAAAAAAAAAGATGAAGCAAGTAACATCAAATGCAAAAACTTTTCAGACTGGTTAACTAAGTCGTGACCAAATGTTACGCTAAGTGTATATTTTATAGGTTGTTAAAATAAGAGTTTTTGCCTCAATTAAAATACATGGACAAACTTAAACACAGTGTTCTCTGCCATTTTAAATATTGTTAATGGTATCTGTCGTCTTGGAGTTGTTTGCTGAATAGGGGCCTACATTACAGAGTCTATCACACAGAAATCACACATCTCAAGTGTTCTGCTACAGATTTTAACAACAAGAGTTTTTGAACATGGATGGATGGATGGACAGACATCCGAATGTGATTGATGTGTCACTGAAATAAAAGTGAAATTAGATTTTCAGTTCAATTCATTGTCTTACCATCTGGAGTTGCTAAAATGCCAACAACAAAGTCTGTGTAGAAATTACTGATGGTGAAAATTGTCTGTATTTTATAAATTGTGACTTTTGTGTAATAAATGGCTTGCACACATTTTCAAGCATAAACAACTTTTATACATGAGGTGCCGAAAGAATGCAGGTTTCTACAGTTCACATGTACATATATCTAGCATTAGCCTTCAGTTTGTAAAACCTTGTCATATCTGTCTTGTAGCAGAATTGGTGACATAATTCTAAGTTGTGCCCGACTTTTGTTAACCACAGTAAGTAGGAACATGGCACAACTTTTAGGTTAAGTACTGTAGGTAGTATAGTGTATTGGCTAATTTGCAGGCAATCTGCATTATATTCTGAAGAGACTGCTGGGAAGTGAGTGATGGAAAGATGATACAAGGTGAAAGAATTGTATATTTTTACTAATGACTCTTTATAGCTGAGTGCCACCACAGAGCCTGCATGCTATTTATAGAAAATGTTATATTGAATGCTGTGAAGTATAAAGATGTAAGCATATTAGTATTTAATATTTATTCATAAATATTTATATTTTTATTTATTTGCTAAAAAAATAGTTTAAGCCTTTGTATATTTTCCTGCATTGTATTTTAATTGAAAACACTTAGTTTGTTATTGTATACTGCAATTATACATTTTTTTTAATGATTTATTTTTTCACTGTATTACTCACACCTACTCTATTTTATTATTCCTTTTTATTTTACTGAATTTTAAAAGTGGAACTGCTGACATTATGGGCCTAAATATGGGAATCTAAACCTAATATGAACTCCTGGATCATTTTTTACTAATTAAAAAAATTATACCTGGAATAATAGTGATTTGTGTGTGTGTAATAGTAAATTTTGCAGTCTCCACAAAAAAATTGGGAATATTTAGGTGGACTACATATTATTGCTTTAGAGAAGCCCTAATGTTAGTCACTGGTTTATCATGCAGTAGCAGAGGTATATTTTTTCAAATTGTTTTGTATTCATTTCAATATATTGTAATGAATTAAAGTCTGCCATCTGAGTGCATACATTTGCACTCCCTTATGCGTATACATCACAAGACCAGCATTAATGTGCTGTTTTATTGTAATGTAATTAACCATTGACTTATGGCATCTTTGTTTGGGGATTTGGACTGATACTTCATATAAAAATTAGTTTAGGCCAGCTATGTGGACGATATGTGTGAACACTGGTACTTAATATTATGTCTTTTTTTTTCCGCCTTTTAAACCTTTTTTGTTTTATAGTGCGTGTTTTTATTGTGTTCTCCCCGCTATCATCATCCAACCCCTGTCACTTCAACTCACAATCCTTGTTGTTCAAATGTAAATGACAGACATAGCAGATCAAAATGAATTTTGTTTTGGTTTCATTGTGTGCACACAGTGGGGCTGAAATTTACCTCTGCATGCAAGGCAAATAGGCCTTCAAGCACTATTGTTGGCTGGCTGGAGGGAGTAGGGAGGGGGGAAGAGAGACCAAGAGACGCACTGCCATGTCGGCAGGCTCATGCAATTGAAAGTAAGGGAAGAGCCACACCATAATGAAGCTTTTTCCTTGGAAAACAAAAAGACAGCTTTGCCCCTCTGGATCAAAATCTTTCTCTTTCTTTCTTATTTAGAAGCAATCTAACCAAAAATAGTATGTTCCTGGAAATGTGCAAAGATGAAATGGCAATCTGAAAAATTCCCATAATGTTGCAATAACCAAAAGCCCCTTGGAGACATTAGAAATTTTCAGTTCAACTTTGAATATTCAGATTGTCATGCATATTCAGATTTTACATATATTCAAATGTGTATGTGACAGCATTAGGCTGTAGTGTGCTGGAATAATTCATTTTCATACACCACTGCTTGCAGATTGTATTATTTTTATCAAGCTTTTTCAGTTCCATAACATAAAACCAAAGTGCAACAAAACTCTGGCCTAAAATATATAGAAAGCATTTTGTATTGGAATTTCCTTGTCCAGGCCAATAATAGCAGTTGCCATTGCTCCCCTTAACAAATACGAATTGTTCACTGGACATTTCCATTTTCATAACACAGGTTTTTCAGTGTACCTTTTAGTCCAATTTGAAAATCGTGCAATTTTTTTTTTTATTCAAGATCCAAATAGGTTATCATCTTTGGAGTACTATTTGGTTGCAACACACTTTTTAAAGCTTTTTTTTTTTTTTTTTTTTTTTTTTTTTACTTTTTGGAGAATGGGGTCACAATTATCACATGTACAGTGAAATTCTTCCATGTTACTGTATGTCAGTACAGTAGTTCCATTCAGAGCATTTATTTTTGTTGGTTTGGTTTTCCTCAGTTTAGTTCAGCACCAAATTATATTTGCTTGTTACCTGAGGTTTAGGTGTTTGCAAACTTTGTGTCTACGAATTTTTTTTTTTTTTTTCTGCTGTAAGTAAGGTATCCAGGGAAAAGCAGTGAGCCAGTAGCTAAGCTCAAATGGCATTTTCTGACGAGGCTGATAATGCCAAGGAGTTATTTTTTTTTTATTAGAAAATACCTAGGTGCCCTTGCTGTATTGAATATGTTGTGTGTCACTTATTTAAACTAGTTCCATTGATGCAGTGTAGATATGCATGTGGGCAACTGATTTTTTTTTTTTTTCTTTTCTTCATTAACTGTATGCTTAATAGAATTCTTTATTTCCTAGGGATTTGTTGCAGTTCCAACAAAAAATCCAGATGGTACCATGAATCTTATGAATTGGGAATGTGCTATTCCAGGAAAGAAAGGGGTAATTTTTTTGTTTTATTTCTTTTACGGGTACTTATATCAATCTACTTATAAATACCAGTGTGTGTTGTTTACAATCTGAAAAATTTATCTTGTTTTATAGTTCCAAGTTACTGTGCCCCACTTCCTTTTCTATGTACTGTATGGTAAATCATAATTTGACCTACTTTGTGTATTTATTTGAAAAACATTTTTTTTCACGTAAGTTTTCTAACCTAGATGTCCATATGATTCACATCATCCACTATACTGACCTGACCAAATGTGTCATCCAAACTTTTACAGACTCCATGGGAAGGAGGTTTGTTTAAACTTAGAATGCTTTTCAAGGATGATTATCCATCATCGCCACCAAAATGTAAGTGAATATTTGGGTGCCTTGTGTGTGTGTGTGTGTGTGTGTGTGGTTGTTTTTTTATATATATATATATATATATATATATTTATATATTTATATATATATATATATATATATATATATAGTACATTTTATTTAAACACCCCCACATAGTCACTAGGTTTTGTAGGTGTATTTATTTTTGTTGATTACCTAGTTCCTCTTTGTTCAAGAGGAAATCTCAGATTAGTAAATATTAGATGTTTTGTTTTACTTTGCAGTTTTTTGGATTAATCTACTTCAGACCCATTTTTAAACAATTAAGTTATGTGTTTTTTGCTATTTATTGTATACTTGGAATTAAAAAAGTATCTATCTATATTTCATTTTTGTGTAACCTCCAGGTAAATTTGAACCTCCTTTATTCCATCCGAATGTATATCCATCAGGCACAGTCTGCCTATCTATTCTAGAAGAAGACAAAGACTGGAGGCCAGCAATCACTATCAAACAGGTAATAGATTAGATTGGCATGATGTTTACATTCATCCAGGCAGCTTTTTGAAGGAAGAGTTTGCATTAAAATATTAAGAGCAATTTTTTTTTTTTTTTTTTTTTTTTTTAATTTATTTTTATTAACACTCGAGTGAATTATCCAAAAGCTTTCCATTTAGTAAATAAGTGTGATAGTTTCAGGTGGAAATTATTTAATACAACTAGTGTGACATCAGAAAATATTCAGACCCCTCCACCTTCTGCATCCTTATTATGTTGCAGATTTAGATTAGGTTTTGATTCACATCCAATCTAATGGGAGCTTGACAGGATCTAGATCCTGCAGGCAGTGTGTTGTAGTTTTTAAGGCTTTGGACTTCAAACCCATGGGGCTGTGGGATCAGATTCCGCTACTGACACTGTGTGACCATGAGCAAGTCACATGACCTGCTCCAAATGGAAAAACCAAAAGACATGTAATCGGTTTTATCATGAATGTTGCAATTCGCCTTGGATAAAGGCCTCATCCAAATAAGTAAATGTAAAATCTACCAGGAAGACCAAATCAATGTGAACAAAGCTCGCAGAGACTTACCCAAGAAAACCTGAAGCTGTATTTATGGTTTGAGTGTAGATTGATAGTCAAAAATGGCAAACTTATCCATTTAAAATTTAAATCTAACATATAGTGTGCAGAAAGTGTAGGGGTCTAAATATTTCTAAATCCTGAGATCTGAAAAAGAGAGAGTGAAGCATTAGAATAGCAATCGAGGAGAAGGATTTAAGAGACAGAGTTAACCCAGGATTGGGAGTGGATGCAGATGGAAGGGAGGCTTGGCATTTGGGACTTAGCTCTGTGAGGAGAGAGAGTGATATCACTTCTGCAGACCTCTCGGGGGGGGGGGGGGGGCAGGAACAACCGAAGGGTTGTGAGGAATCGTTCTGTGGATACAGAAGGGATCAGTTTACAGTAGATGTCACAGCAGGTTACCTACTAAGGTGGGTGGGATGCAAATTTATTTAAATGGTTGACCTTGCATGCTGGTGTCTCAATTGTGCTGCAGGGACCTGTTAGTTGGGCTGGGCAAAAACCGCTTTAAGAAAAGCACTGAAACTTGCCGGACAGGGTCATAAATAGCCTGATTTTAATATTTTCTGATTTTCTTTTTTGCTTTTAATCCAGCTATGGATTATTTATTATTGATTTGATTTTAATCACACAAAGGATACTGTTTTTATGGTTTATTTAAGTGCAGTGTTTCTGCCCCAAATATTTATTAAACAATTGTTTTGGATTTTTCAAAATAAAAAGCACACAGCATTTTGATGCATCAGCATTTGTTAATATCAACCTGAGCTTGAATGTTATGCCACCTGTGGGCAATCTGATCATCACATAGTAACAGTGAACATTCATTTTTTAAATGTATTACAACAAATTATTAAATGTAGTATTTGCTACATTTGTTACTGTGTGTTTTTAAATGTGTTTCAGCTAATGTGAAAAGGCTGTTATTCTTTACTTTGCATACTTTAATCTATGCTTTTACTTGTTTCTTCAACATCCCTCTTCATATGTTGTCATTTTTAATAACAAGCTTGCCTGTTGCAAAACAGCTGAGGTCTCAGTGTTGTGAAAAAAAGGTTACTAAGAAATAATGTGTATGAGCATTCCCCTTTCTACATTTTGATTTACAGATCTTGTTAGGAATCCAAGAACTCCTCAATGAGCCAAATATTCAGGATCCTGCTCAAGCAGAGGCATATACAATTTACTGGTAAGTATCTGACTGTGCCCGTATTTTATGGCAGTACTTGAGTGCTTCCATTAACATCAGGCTGTTGCACAAGCTTAATATCTATAGTTTGAATTAGTCTCAAATTTCAGGCGACCTTGCATCTCCTCCTTAGGAATAATAATCCAGGAAAAGCACACACACACACATACATACATGCACTCTTACGGCTGATTTTAGACTTCATACTCAGAACACATACATGCATGCATCATGGCTGCCACGCATTCCCAGTGTTCATCTGACACACCCTCTGAGCACGTCCTCAGAAATTTAATGTGAGTTTGTGTGTGTTGCAGTACCAGAAAAAAGGGGGGTGGAGGTGGTTGTCTGTGGCACAGTTTACAATTTGGAACGTGACAGCAGAGTCTCTGTTTACTATCGACATCTAACAGCAAGCTGCATTGTAGATCAATGTGCATGGTTCGATGTGGTGAAGCAAAACACTGACATGCAAGTGTATTCGTGGTGCTTTTCTTTCTTTTCAAGCGTCTCATAATCCCCTTTTATAATGATGCGATACATTTTAAAGGTCTCTTGTACCATCTTCTGTGCCTTTTTTTTTCCCCGTTTTTGCACCTACAACAGTATCAGAATCTGTGTAAGCGTATTTGAGCAACAGAGAAGAAAAATTAGGGACACAAAGAAAAGGTCTATTTTGTGATTAAAGTGGAAATTTCCACTTTAATCTTGTAGTTTATTTTGCCATTGAAGTAGAACATCATAATCGTCATCTTAAATCCGACCCAGTTGTTAATGACTACGTGCTTCTGGCGCTTCCTCCTGCACTGGCAGCAGTGGCAGGCAGCAATTGCCACATATAACACATTAAATTTAATGATATTCCACCTTTTAGAATCCTTTACATTTTATACTTTTGATATTTCTTTTCATGAAGAAAAGCAATAAAGTTTGTATGTTACATTTTTCAGATAAACTTCATTTAAATAATGATTACTGTTAATAATTCCACATGTGGCAGTGACAGAGCAGTAGTGTTGCAGGGTGTCACATCCCTCGTGTTGGCGCCTGCAGTTTGCATGTTTTCCTAGTGTGTTTCCACAGTGTGCTCCAGTTTCCTTCCAAGGACATGCAGGTTCAGGGATTTGGTGATGCTAAAGTGACGCTAGTGTATGTGTGTGCTTATATTCTCTTTGCGTTGAGCTGATGCCCGTCCAGGGATTGTTTCTGCCTTGCGCCCGATGCTTGCTGGAATGGGTGCGTCCCAGGATTGATGGATGTGATCATTAAACATCCATCCTTCTCCAGAGATATTATGGCAGGGTGTCCTTGATTTAATGCATGTTTCATGCAATTCACAATGCAGTTAAGCCGAATGTTTTCTCGTCGTGATGATATCTCACACTGCCACCTGGTGGAATCCTCCAGATTTACATAAAGTACGCACACAAGTATAAACAGGGCATTGTTTGCATAGCAGTAGCATCTGCAGGAGCATGCATCATGTTAATTATAAACTTGGCCTTAGGGTAACTAAAAGAGAAAGAGATGTGCGTGTTTGTCATTTTATACAATATTTATGTAGGTGTGTGTGTTTAGCATGTTATAGCATGTGTGAGTTTACCCCCAAGTATATTTCAAATATCAACGTATATTGCGAACTTGTCTCTCTTTTTTTTTTTTTTCCCCCGGTGTAGTGGCCATATACATAAAGTCTGAAGGAGAAAGTGTGGAGTACTGATTTCATATTTGTTTAGCCTGCAAAGTAGTACTAGAGTGTTGTATCGTGTTAGCCATTATGAATGTTAGAGAAAAGCCAAGCAAAATGACACATTTTATTGGCTAACTAAAAAGATTACAATATGCAAGCTTTTGAGGCAACTCGGGTCCCTTCTTCAGGCAAACATGCAAAGAAATCAAATGTACTTTTAGAAGTGAAAAAATTATCCCTCTTGTTGAACTCAATGTTAAATTAGTAATTGGTTCAGCTGTTAACAATTGGCTCTGATTAAGTACAGCTCTGCCCGGTGTGCATCTAATTAACGCTAGCCTTGACCATTAAAGTGAAGTAGTCTGTGCATTCAATCTGCAGACTTGCCATCAGTTTTCTGAGGAGTGGTAATCCAACCATCATTTAGGAAGACGGCACATGCAAGCTTGCATCAAAAAACAGTTGTAGGAATGCCCTAGTCAAATTCCAGACGTAAAACCCCTTTAATATTTTTTTTATTAACAAAAGAGAAATGTGTTTGCTTGACATTTCTTTTTCATCATTTCAAAATTTTTGGTTGCTGAATTGATAGCATTCACTCAGGGAAAAGATGCAGATTAAAAAAATGGACTGGTAGCAAAAGCCTTTTCAGTTCACTGTTTATGTAGGATCTGGATCTATACTTCTAGTGTCCTGATTTTCTCTTAGCATATTCATTTCCAATCCATAAACCCTATTCAAATGTTTTTAAGGCCAACATCTTTGTAATTTCTTCGTTTTAACAGCACTTAAGAACTGAATTTAAAATGGAGCTCTGGCTTGTACATCAAGAGGAATGCACAAGCTGTTCATTTTTAAAATACCTATAGAAACCTTTGAATTTAATGGATCCTTGCAGCAAAGGAAAACAACTTCAAGAATTCATTTAGTGATGAAGCCAAATGTTGTAGTTTTTAAATTTTTGTTTTAATTTAAAATTCTGGTGTTACATAATTTGATCATTATATACAGTTGTGGCCAAAATTATTAGCCCCCCTGGAATCATGGAACATTTTCCTAAACTTCTTCCCAAAGTTTGCAACATTGAAACTTGATATAATCAAATATCCACCAGTGCTATTTACTAGCTTTTGATACATTTTGTAATAAAATATATTTTTAGTCTTGCTTTATATCAAATATAGTAAAAAATGGGGTGGTCAAAAATATTAGCCCCATGTTAATGTTTGCTTTCAAAACACACCTACACTAATTAACCAATCAGCTTTGAAACCACACCTGTGCAATCAATTGGCTTCCTAACAACACTCAATCAGCATAAAAAGACTCCCAAGGAACAGGGCTCTTGAACACATGAGAGGGACTACTGTTAGACCATGCCAAAGACAAAGGAAATCAGTCTGGAGCTCAGAAAGAAGATGATAGAGGCTCATAAGGGGCAAGGCTACACTGCCATTTCCAAGCGATTCACAGTGTCTAGAACTGCTGTACGTTGCCTCATTGCCAAGTACAAGGAGACAAATTCTGTTAGAAACAAACCTGGCCGTGGCCGTAAGTGCAAGATTTCAAGAACTCTGGAGAGAAAAATAGTCAGAGATGTCAGCAAGGAACCCCGGACATCTGCCAAGATGATTGTTGCTGACCTGGCCTCTTCTGGAGTTGCTGTTTCAAGGAACACAGTTGTGAGGGCTCTTCACCGTGGTGGGCTTCACGGCCATCGTTCCAGAAGAACCCCTTTACTCAAAGAGCGGCACATCACAGCCCGACTGAGGTTTGCCCGTGAACATTTGAAATGTAAAGATGATTTTTGGAAGTCTGTGCTTTGGTCTGATGAGACTAAACTGGAACTGTTTGGGCACATGGATGTTGCTTATGTTTGGCGAAGAAAGGGACAGGCCTTCAACCCTAGGAACACAGTTGCCACAGTTAAACCTGGTGGTGGGAGCATCATGCTGTGGGGCTGTTTTGCAGCCTCAGGCACAGGGAGCCTTGTTCGCGTGCATGGCATCATGAAAAAAGAAAATTATGTTGACATTCTGAGGGGGAATATGCAGAAATCTGCTCGTAGTCTAGGCTTAGGTCGTCGCTGGGTCTTCCAACAAGACAATGACCCAAAGCATACATCAAAATTAGTTCAACAGTTTTTCAAGGATACCAAAACCAAGATCTTGGAGTGGCCCGCACAGAGCCCAGACCTCAATCCCATTTGAGAATCTGTGGCGAGTGCTCAAAGTGAATGTCCATGCTCGGAAACCACGCAATTTGGACCAGCTAGAACAATTTGCAATGGAGGAATAGACCAAAATCCCTCAGGAGACCTGTGCTAATTTAGTAAAGACCTACTCTAATAGATTGTTGTAAGTTGTGGCTCAAAAAGGGTACAGTATTGACTATTAATGGGCATGGGGCTAATAATTTTGGATGTCTCATTTTTGCCCTTGTTTCCACTCAGTGTGTCAATAAAATATCCAAACTACAATTAGTGGACCTTGTTATTTTGGACACAGATACGCTTTAAAAAACAAACATTTGTTGTTAATGGTCATTTTCCTATTGGAATCAGGAGTGTTGCCTAATTTCATAAGGGGGGCTAATAATTTTGGCCACAACTGTACATGTGACTTATTTACAGGGAATAAAGTAGGAGGTTTGAGAGTAACATGCAAGAAACAGTTATAGCTGCAGGGGGCAGCAAAAGATAGTGACGATTCTGTGACTTGAATACAGCTTCTGATCTGATTCTGCATTTTAGTGAGTCATTTCTTTTGATTGTGTTTTTTTTTTTTTTTTTTTTTTTTTCTTTCTTTCAGCCAAAACAGAGTAGAATATGAAAAGAGGGTTCGAGCACAAGCCAAAAAATTCTCTCCCTCATAAACATCAAGATGGACAATGAAAGGAATCGGTTTGGCAAATTTTTTTCTTCCCACAAAAGTTGCAACATTCTGATGTTTTTCATGGTTTGGCAGACTCACTAAAGAACTGGTATAGCTAATTTGCATTTTGTGTGCCATTTTACTATGTTTGCCACTCATTCTTAAAGTCCCCACAACAATTATTTACAAAATTGGCTTAAAGTTCCTTTACACAGGGTCTCTTCCTTAAAGTCTTTGTATTTTTCATGGTTTAATGATGTAAAAAAAAAAACAAAAAAAAAAAAAACTTGCTTTTATTAATATGTCAGTATTTCAACTGCTGTAAAATTATAAACTTTTATACTTTCTATGAATACACTAGTGTCTATAGATTACTTTCCATCTCTGATGCAGCCTTGTTTTTCGGCATGTTGTAAAATAGAGCATCTTTGCTGCCTTGATTGATTGGAGTACTATGACATTTGTTGTGCTGCATAATAGCCACAGTGATTCAGAGGCAGACAATATCTTATTTCTGCATCAGGTTCTTTGTGTTTATATGGTGTTTTTGTCCATGTAAGTGTTTGGAGTAAATAAACTGTTTATACAAAGCTTTAGGTGTTTGTTTTTTTTAAGCTAAGGTGTTGTTTTCTATCCATAGTGCATCTGCTTAACTCTGCATTATCTGGTTGTCAACAAAAAATTGGCTGGATGTTCATGTCCCCATTGATGTGCTTGACATTTTTGGAAGAGTGTTCTTCATCTCCTGCTTACTACTTACTTTGTATTGCATTACAGTAAATGCTTGTTAGTTAATTTATAAATATGTCTAAAGCCTAGGCATTCTACACAATATATGAATGAAGTTGCATCATGTTAGATTTCATAATTTGCCTAGTCATTCTATATAAAACAAACCTGTGTGTTCAATGAAATGCTGGCATGAATTTTGGCAGAGTGTTAATAAGATTCGTCAAAAATGAGCAATTCATGATTTCCCTTTCACACTTACTGTCTTTATTAAGAAGCCAAGCTCGGCTCAATAAACAGTTTAGAGTCAAATTTTTGTTGTGCCATGTTGAGAGCTTCTTGACAGTGTATTCACATCCTCCCTTCGCTGTACAACATACGGTTTGTTTGGCTGTGTGAAGCTCCTTTGTGCTGTACTTTAAGTTTAATTCTCCCTCTTCCTTCACTTCACATTTAGCATTGGTCACCTAACCAGTGAAAGACCCTGTAGCTACTAGGCCTGTCTGTACCTTCTGCCAAATTATATCAACTTTGATTTTAAACTGAGGATGCTATGGCACTGGCACCATACCACACTTTAAAATGAACTTTTTTTTTTTTTCTTTTAACAATATGTATTACACATTTTTTGCTATCAAAGCATGGTACTGTATTTTCTTTAAACTGTGCAGAAAATGTTAATTTTGTCAACTACAGGTATGGTTTTACCTCCAACATGATGGTCACAGTAGGTTCTGCATATAACGTAGTGATAAATGTTTCAGGGCTGCTATTAAGCAGAAAGAAGTTAAGCTGATAGGCAAATTAAACACCAATATCCAGAGAAATGAATCTAATTTTGCACGTATTTTATTCACCCAGTCTTGACACAAGTGTACTGAATTCCTGGGGTAGCATGTTTGTGTTGCACAGTTGGTGAGGGATACAAATTGACAGGACTATGGATCAGCTAAAAAAACAATCATTGCTTTTTGAAGATTCTGCCTGCTTTCCTATGCAAAGGTGAGTAGCAGTACTAATAGCACAGGATTTATATGGCCACAGATCACAAACTTTCTGGTGTTGCTTGAAACTGAATAACTGAATCCTCTTCTTAACAGCCTTGTTTTTTTGACTGTATTTCTTAATGTACTCCTGTGATTTGTCCATATTCTAAAGTTCAGCCTCTGTCTTGCAATTTTGACTGCATTCATAATACTTATTTTGGCTTTTTATAGACTTTCCCTAGCAATTTTACTAAGTCAAATCAATGCAGGCTCCACTAGGGGATTGTCGTGAATGTGCCCTGTGGTGGACTGTTGGCCTGTGTGGGGTTGATTTCTGACTTGTGCCCAAAGCTGCTAGGGCAGGTCCTGAGCCCCTGTGATGGTGAATTGAATTAAGCAGGTTGGAGTTTATTTCATAATGACGTGGTTGAAGTCGGGGTGATCGTCTCCTCGTCTGTGTTTTGTTTCTATTTCTTTGTGTATTACATGCACATCTTTGTGATACACTGGACATTAGTCATTCAGGTTCTAGATAGATAGATACTTTATTAATCCCAAGGGGGAAATTCACAAATTTCTACCACATTGACATCATTAATCTAACGTTTAAATTGGAAATTGACTGACTCTGAAAAAACAGTGAAAGGCAATTTTATTTGGTAACACTGAGTGCTAAATTCTTGCTTACTGAATGCTGCATGTTATGACTTCATAGTCCTTAGTGTTTTTTTTTCTTTTTCCTGCACAAATGTGTTGCTTTTATACAAAAAAGAGTAAATGGGGTTTTCATGTTCCTTTTTCCTACCAGAGCAGTTAACCCTTTTGCAGTGTCCTGTCCAGCGTAGGCCACATGTCTAATAGGTTGGAGACTTAGTGCAAAGTTGCATGTTGTTCAGGGAATTTAATGTATTCACCAAACCTCTGCTGAAATGAGTTTGTGTATGTGTAATGAAACATATAAATTGATCCAAATGTTTCCGTGTAGGTTGTGATTAGCTGATGGAGATGCTGAAAGTTTCAAAGCACATCAGGCATTAATGTGAAGGACACTGTGGCCCTTCGCTTAGCAGTTGCCAAGGTGATTTTTCTGAGAACTAGTAAATTGTTCAGCCATAGAGTCACAATGGCAAAACAATAATTGCTATATAATATACACTAACTGAGAAACAACTAGAGAACATGGCTAAATGGACAATCTGCGTAGCTGTGATGGTCAGAGAGAGACCTTCCTCTCTTTGAACGCATTGTGGTTTCTGGCAGCACCTGACACCAGTCTTATGAACAAAGTCCATCCGCCTCTGTCACGGCCTTCTGTTTCAGGAGGGCATTCAGAGTTCTTTCCCCTTTTGTATCTCCTAATCTTCAATAAATTACTCAGAATGTTAAACATGTCAGTCCCAATGTGCAGCTTACATTAAAACTAAGGGTCTTTTTAATCTTCAGAATGTGTTCTCCAGATCTGTTTTGTGTTTTTAGATTTTTAAAAAGGTGACAGATCACCTACTGTGGGTAGTAAATGTTTGATCCCCAGGGTTGCATTTGGAGATGTAGTTGTAATGTCGTGTGCACATCCTCACTTGCTCATACTAAGGCCGGTTTAGCAGTATCCTAGCCTGTGTGACTCCCAGGCTCTTCTCCTAGATAGATGGGGGGAATTCAGCTTTTTACAGAAGCTCTATTTAATTATTTTAATTGGCATAATGGAGCGCCTGTAGTGTTTCTGGACACGTGCTGGCTGAAAGCCCTCAGTGTTAGGGTGCCAGAGCGTGGATGTGCAGCTTTGTTAATAGCACTCCATTGTGTTTTAATTCACTCCTTTGTTACTGGCTTTAGGGGTCTTTGTGTGTCCCGTAACTGTCCTGTTAAGTTGTACTTCAAGTCTGTATTCCACTCTAGAGTTTTCACTCCATATGTGGAATACTTTTTACACTCCATTTCATCATCCACAAGTGTGCCCGAGCTCGCATTCTGTCCGATTCCTTTTGTGATGATTCCAATTGTTCAGCTTTATCTGTCATTCCTCCTAGTTTGATATCCTCTAACACTGGCCAGCTTGATTATAAAAATTTTTATTTGTACACCCACTGTAAACAGTAAGAATTTGTTTCCTTAAGGTTTCCAATCACAGTTGCATGGAAACAGCAATAAAAGTTATCTCCTGTAAGCTGATGCGTTTATGCTATTAGTTACAATGAAGTTCTTTATTTTCATGTATTCTTGTTTATGCTGGGGCTGAAGAGTGGTGATACTGATTTGGACAAGCAAGATAGAATTTCACCAACTGTTGTGACAAAATGAATACCACAACACTTTGATTCTTAGACACGTTGGTGTGGTAGTCCATGATTTGAGGCAACGTCCTATCTTAGAAAGGGTGGAATATGTGTTAAGGTGGTGTGTGCCCCCCCCGCTGCCTAAATGCTTCTTTTGAAGAATAGGAGTTTAACATAATTGCAGAAAATGGATGCAAAATGCCTTGGTATTTCTTTTCCTCTCTCTAGCTTTAATTAATAAGTGAGAGTTCCCAAAGTGCCTTTGTGCTGCAAAGTTTATCAAGCAGTCATTAATGTAAGCCAACTGTACTTGTCAGGGCGCCGTATCAACACGTACGCCCTATTTGTTTGGCTTTAACCGGCCGAGTCCACATGTTGGCGTGCTGCCCTTCTTCAGTGCTGTGTCGCCAGCTGGGACTCGCTGCTTCGGATTCTAGATAAGCTGTGAGTAGTAAGTGATGCCTTTGCTGAAAACACTAAGAATTGGTATGACTTTTTTAAACATTCTGAAAAATGTCAGAATAAATTTAATTTGCAAATTGGTCTTATTCTTTAAGTGAGAGTAAAGATGGAGAGGATACAAACTCAGTAGGCTGTTTATAACAAAGCTTTCTTTTCATTCCTATTATTAAGCTAATAATAAGGTTTGAAATTGCAATTATTCGGTAATTTTGTATGAATGTTAAACACACACAGTGCGGGTAACTGATGTCTGCAATAACAGTTGTTATCTTGCCATTTTTTTTTTCCTTGAACAAATAAGTTACAAATGTAATTAAAATGTGTTTTGTTTTGTTGAGGCTTTATTGAAAGCCAATCAAATTGACAAGTGTCTGCATCTAAACAAATATGAAGTCTAATTTTTTTCTTATCAATGAGAAGGCTCATGGCTATTTTTATATTGTTTCTGTTTAAATGTTTATGAATGGGAAGGCCATACATAACACAACTATTGTTCCTTTATTTCCTTTGATCTTATCTGCTTAGTGCTGTTTGTGGGGAGTGGAGCCCTGAGCAGGGAAGGAATTAAAGATGTCTGGCCAGTCACAAGACACCTGTGCTTGAACCTTAATTTTAAAACTTCATAGTGTGATTTAAAGGCATGAGAAGAGTCTGGGAAGAAAACCAATTCATTTTGGAATTCAGTGATGATCTGTTCATGCTCCCCTCCGTGCTTCTCGTCTGCTCCTAACCAAATCAAATGAAAAGAAGCGTCTCCCACCTGAATTCAGGTCCTGGAAGGCCACCATTTTCTTTTCAGTCTGTTTGCTGTTGTTTGGCCCATTCTTTCAGTCAATGAGCCCGTTTATTTGATGCTGTGCTGCCTTAGTGCTCTCCTCCTGTGTCACAGCAGAGCTTTCCTTTCCTTGACTTTCCTTTTTCTGAGAGCACCATCGGTATGTTTTGTGGTCCAGAGCAGATCAGCATTTCATACATTTTCCAGAATTTACAATTATTTTGTCCCCTTTGGTGGAGTTTGACTTTTTTACAGAAGCTTATATACACATACTGTTGTCTGAACACAGCCTAGAATGACTATAAAAAGGAAGGAGAGTTAATAAGCGACTTGTGTCCTGGCAGTCCCGGTCCCAGTACGGCACTATAAAGGCGTATTTCTGTCAACACAGAGCAGGAGTCCCCATCGCATTTCTGGACACTTTTTTTTTTTTTTTGCTGAGTGATTCTTTGGCTGGAAGTCCACAGTGTTGGTGTGTCAGAGAGAGGATGTTTTAATTCTCCTCCTTGCTACGACCTACCTGAGCCTGCCCTTTTAACTTAACTAACCGGTGATCGTGTGGGCTTCTCTTGTACAGAGGGGTGCTCGCGTTACAATGTCTCGACATAACGATGCTCACTCCCATAAAAACTTGAAAAAATTGAGACGTGAGTGTTTCGGCTTACGCTGTTGCCGTCGTACTTCCAGACTACATGGGCGAACTCATTTGGTTGAGTGTGGCACAAGTGTTCAGTTTGTGTTGCTTTCTTTGGCGACTTTTTGGCCCTTATCATGGCTCCTAAACAAAAGTCGGAGCGCTTCGAAGAAGAGGAAAGCCATCACGATGGAAGTGAAATTAGACATTGTAAAGAGATCAGAAGAAATAAAGGTAAGGAATTTTTTTCCACTCATTTTTTTTTGTTACTACTGTACAGTGTACAGGGTGGTGGTCCAGATCTAATTGTGCAGATCCAGATTGTCTGGATGACTTTGATTTATGCGGGGACGATTCCAGCTCAGCGTGAAGACGATTCTTCATGTTGTCCTTTTGCACACTTCTCGATGGTCCAGGATTTTTTTGGTGATTTTTCTATGTAATAAACTTAAGTTATAGCGTAATGAAAATTTCATAATTGTATCTGGACCACCCTATACAGTACAGTATATTTATGTCCTTTTCATTTTTCTGTGGCTTAGTTGTGTTATGCTCTAGATTATGATTTTGCAAATGTGTTCGGTAAGTGACTTGGGTCAGGGTGTGTGTTCGGGTTACATCACTGTTGTAGGATCGGAACTGTGTCGTAACCCAAGGACCCCTGTATATGGTTATTGGCCCGGAACACCACCGTGTAGAAATTTGCACTGGCCATCACATTTATAAAAGGTACGAAGGATGACACCTGTCATGTTAAAGGAACGCCGTTTCCTAAGAAAGAAGAGTCTGCTTTGCCCTTTCTTATGAAGTTCCTGTAGTCCAACCTGTCATTGATGTATTTGTAGGAGTGGACCACCTCTACGTCTGCTCCATGAATAGGGACTGGACACAGAGGCTCTTTGGTGTGGTGAAAGTCAATAACCAGGGCCTTGGATTTACTGTTAACATGTCGTCAATTCTTTTTTTGCACTTAGAAACCAAGTTCCCCGCCTGACCCCTTTACTCTGTCTCATCCTCTTTATCAGTACACCCCATCAGTGTATATTTTATTCAAGGAGATATAATACAAAAAACAAATAAACCCCGGTGCGAATAAGGTCAAGGTAGCTGCTTACCTCTCGGCTTACTGTGCCTCTTTTTTATTGTGGGAAGCGGTGGTTTGCTGGGGTAAGTGAGGCCCTGTGCGTGCTGGAGGCTGCTTGACTGTCCTGGGCCAACAAGGAAGGACTCCATGTGGCAGCAGGTTTGTGTCCCAGTCGTTTTCACAATCGGTGAGTTATTTTACCTGTCCTTCCATTTCTTTCTTTTTCATCAGCTGGTCATTTTTTTTTTCTTTACTCTAAATTCAGAAAAGGACAGCAGTTTGATTTCTTTATGCGTAATTCTATTCAGTTATGTTTACTATAGCTTTAAATTCCTAACTGTCTAATTTTCATGTTAATTTAACTTTCTGGGTAGTTTTACTCGGTTTAATTCTGTAGTAATGGCATCTATTAACAAATGGCAGAGCAGACAGCTGGGCAAACGAAACCGAATGCTGAAAAGCTGCATCTGCTAATGGAGTAAATAACCCGAGCACCCAGAAAAGCAGGATGATGATGATGAACTGATTTAAAAACCAAGTCAAATCAAAAAGATTCAATGTCATCCATGCAACATACAAACCGGATTCCAAAATAGTTGGGACACTATACAAATCGTGAATAAAATCTGAATGCAATGATGTGGAGGTGCCAACTTCTAATATTTTATTCAGAATAGAACATAAATCACGGAACAAAAGTTTAAACTGAGAAAATGTATCATTTTAAGGGAAAAATATGTTGATTCAGAATTTCATGGTGTCAAGAAATCCCCAAAAAGTTGGGACAAGGCCATTTTCACCACTGTGTGGCATCTCCTCCCCTTCTTGCAACACTCAACAGACGTCTGGGGACCGAGGAGACCAGTTTCTCAAGTTTAGAAATAGGAATGCTCTCCCATTCTTGTCTAATACAGGCCTCTAACTGTTCAATCGTCTTGGGCCTTCTTTGTCGCACCTTCCTCTTTATGATGCGCCAAATGTTCTCTATAGGTGAAAGATCTGGACTGCAGACTGGCCATTTCAGTACCCGGATCCTTCTCCTACGCAGCCATGATGTTGTGATTGATGCAGAATGTGGTCTGGCATTATCTTGTTGAAAAATGCAGGGTCTTCCCTGAAAGAGATGACGTCTAGATGGGAGCATATGTTCTAGAACCTGAATATATTTTTCTGCATTGATGGTGCCTTTCCAGACATGCAAGCTGCCCATGCCACACGCACTCATGCAACCCCATGCAGGCTTCTGAACTGAGCGTTGATAACAACTTGGGTTGTCCTTGTCCTCTTTGGTCCGGATGACATGGCGTCCCAGATTTCCAAAAAGAACTTCGAATCGTGACTCGTCTGACCACAGAACAGTCTTCCATTTTGCCACACTCCATTTTAAATGATCCCTGGCCCAGTGACAACGCCTGAGCTTGTCTTGTGGATCTTGCTTAGAAATGGCTTCTTCTTTGCACTGTAGAGTTTCAGCTGGCAACGGCGGATGGCACGGTGGATTGTGTTCACTGACAATGGTTTCTGGAAGTATTCCTGAGCCCATTCTGTGATTTCCTTTACAGTAGCATTCCTGTTTGTGGTGCAGTGTCGTTTAAGGGCCCGGAGATCACGGGCATCCAGTATGGTTTTACGGCCTTGACCCTTACGCACAGAGATTGTTCCAGATTCTCTGAATCTTCGGATGATGTTATGCACAGTTGATGATAATAGATGCAAAGTCTTTGCAATTTTTCACTGGGTAACACCTTTCTGATATTGCTCCACTATCTTTCTGCGCAACATTGTGGGAATTGGTGATCCTCTACCCATCTTGGCTTCTGAGAGACACTGCCACTCTGAGAAGCTCTTTTTATACCCAATCATGTTGCCATTTGACCTAATTAGTGTTTATTGGTCTTCCAGCTCTTCGTTATGCTCAAATTTACTTTTTCCAGCCTCTTATTGCTACCTGTCCCAACTTTTTTGGGATTTGTTTGACACCGTGAAATTTTGAATCAACATATTTTTCCTTTAAAATGATACATTTACTCGGATTAAACGTTTGATCTGTCATCTACGTTCTATTACAAATAAAATATTGACATTTGCCATCTCCACATCATTGCATTCAGTTTTTATTCACAATTTGTTTAGTGTCCCAACTTTTTTGGAATCCGGTTTGTAAATCTTGTAAAGTTATAATAAAAAAAAACTACAATGTTTTATTTTTCTGATACGTTTTGACCCCGGAACTTAGTAACTGCTTTCTGAATTGGGCTTGGAATCTGCTCAGAAGCCGAAGTTCATTGAAACAAAAGCCTGCAACCACAGGGGCTTCCCACTGCCAAATGTTTTCTTTTTTTCTTTCTTTTTCCCCAAATGCTTTGCTTCCTGAAAGTTGGTTGGTGATTATGACGGACCGCTTCTGACATTTCAGATTGACTGACTATCCTGTACGAAAATGTAGAAATGAACCTTCTCTGAGTGAGTGTAGTGTGTTTAATCACTTAATGATGCCGACACGCTTCACTAACTCAATTGAGATAAAATGTTTAATTTTCGTTTCTACTTGCCATCTGCTGTTTCAGTGCCCAACAGTAGGCAGCCAGCATCCAATGGATTCCACTTGCCCGGATACTGCTGTCCCATCTGATGAAATCTTTCACCATGTTCACTACCGAGTGCACCAGGATTACCAGGAAAGATGTCCAAATGTAAGTCTTGAAACAACATGGAGCTCTTCATGCTTTTCTATGCTTGAAGTATCTGGTTATGCCACGGGGAAGAATGTGGTGCTCTGTAGCTGACAAAAACTTCTCAACCCCATCCTTGAATGCCTTCCAGGTGATTCCCGCTGGCCTCTCTAGCAGATGATTAAACTGCTAGTCAGCGAGGATGCTTCTAATTTGTGGATCAACACAAATGACATCCTTTAATGTTGGCATCAGCTATTCATGGAAATGTGTATCAAATGTCAA
>JANRMT010062861.1:28286115-28314822 GCA_026402145.1 Polypterus bichir lapradei
CATCAACTAGACAAGAATATAGTATAGACGCACTAATAAGCTGTGTGTAAATTATTAGTTTAATATAATTACGCGGCGAAAGGTGGAGATGTTTTCTGCGCAGAGCAGGAACGCATTCAGATTGATAACGAAATGAAATTATAAATTGTAAATTAGTTGTTTATCTCACTAGAAATTATCGGTGTAATATTTATTTTTTTTTATTGCCTCATAAATTTCAACTGCTGTATCTGATGCCGTCACAGAAGGACAGTCTGAAAATTATTTTTGAAGAATTTGTGGGTAAAAATCAGAATTTTATTTTTTTCATTCATGATATTTTTCCGAGCCCTGCTGCTTACACACGAATTGTACTGAGCCTTTTGGCCAATAATGGCGCCCTCAAAATGTGCCGCCCGGGGCGGACCGCCCCCTCTGCCCGCCCCTAGCTACGCCATTGCTTCTCCACTAGATGCAGTAATGTGTTCCCAACCCGGAGAGAACATTCCACCCTTTTCCGGCTGAGAACCGTGGCCTCGGGTGTAGAGGTGCTGACTCTCATCCCCGCCGCTTCACACTCGGCTGCGAACCGCTCCGGTGGGAGATGGAGGTCACTGTCCGATGAAGCCAACAGAACCACGTCATCCACAAATAGCAGAGACGAGATTCTGAGGTCACCGAACCAGACCCCCTCCGCTTCTTGGCTGCGCCTAGAAATTCTGCGCATATAACTTATGAACAGAATCGGTGACAAAGGGCAGCCCTGGCGGATTCCGACTTATTGCCGGTAATGCGGACCAAGCTCCTGCATCTCCTGTACAGGGACTGAATGGCTCGTAACAACGAGCCTTGTACCCCATACTCCTGGAGCACACCTCACAGGATGCTTCGAGAGACACGGTCGAATGCCTTCTCCAAATCCAGAAAACACATGTGGACTGGTTGGGGAAACTCCCAAGCCCCCTCCAGGGTGTAGAGCTGGTCCAGTATTCCACGGCCGGAACGGAATCCGCAATGTTCCTCTTGAATCCGAGATTCGACCATCGACGAACTCTCTTCTCCAGCACCCCTGAATAGACCTTACCAGAAAGCCTGAGGAGCGTGATCCCCTATAGTTTGAGCACATCCTCCGGTCACCCTTCTTAAAAGGGGGACCACCACACCGGTTTACGAATCCAGAGGCACTGCCCCCGATGTCCATGCGATGTTGCAGAGACATGTCAACCAGGACAGTCCCACAGCAGCCAGGGCCTTGAGGAACCCATGGTGAACCTCGTCCACCCCAGGGGCCCCGCCGCCTCGGAGCTTTTTAACTACCTCTGCGACCTCGGCCCCTCATATGGACCAACCCAGAGTCCTCTATAGCTCTGCTTCCTCTGAGGAGGACGTGCTGGTGGGATTGTGAAGATCCTCGAAGTATTCCTTCCACCGGTCAATAAAGTCTGCAGTTGAAGTCAGCAGGGCCCCATCTCCACTGTACAGTGTTGGTGGAGCACCGTTTTCCCCTCCTGAGGCGCCTGACGGTTTGCCAGAACCTTTTCTGTGCCGTCCAAAAGTCGTTTTCCATGGCTTCCCCAAACCCCTCCCATGCCCGAGTTTTTTTGTCTCTGCAACAGCCGATGCCGCCACACGCTTGGCCCGCCGGTACCCCTCAGCTGCCTCTGGAGTCCCACTGGTCAACAAGACCCGATAGAACTTGTTCTTCAACTTGACTGCCTCTCGAGCATTAGGTGTCCACCACTGGGTTCGTGGATTGCCGCCACGAGCGGCACCGACGACCTTGCAGCCACAGCTCCGTTCTGCTGTTTCGACAATGGAGGCTCGGAACATGGCCCATTCAGACTCAATGTCCTTCGCCTCCCTCGGAATGAGGTTGAAGTTCTGCCGGATGTGGCAGTTAAAGATCTTTCTGACCGATTCCTCCGCCAGACGTTCCCAGCAGACCCTCATTATACTTTTGGGTCTGTCCGACAGCCTCTCCCGCCATCTGACCCAACTTACCAACAGGTGGTGATCAATTGACAGCTCAGCCCCTCTCTTCACCCGAGTGTCCAAGACATAAGGTCGCAGATCTGATGACACAAAGTCGATCGTCGAACTGCGACCTCGGGCATCCTGGCGCCAATTGCGCTTATGGACACCCTTATGCTCGACCATGGTGGACAATCCATGGCCAGCACAGAAGTCCAACAACTGAACACCACTCGCATTTAGATCAGGGAGGCCGTTCCTTCCGATCACATCTCTCCAGTTTTCCCTGTCGTTGCCAACGTGAGCGTTTAAGTCTCTTAGCAGGATGATAGAATCCTGCGCCTCGCAGCGCTTCCTCCAGGGACTCCAAGAAGGCCGGGTACTCTGAAGTAGTTTAGAAAATTAATTTTAATGTCATACAGTGACCAGTTCATACAATTTATTTCACGAAACGGCCGGCCCATGACCAGACCAGGGTGCGCGGCCCACCAGGCATTGCCCAAATGACCTAATGGCCAGTCCGCCCCTGTCTGGCTGCCCATTCTCATGCATCCAGAGCCGACCCTAAGACTAAAGATAAACTCAAGCTCATTTGATAGTGTGGGCTCCAGTCACAGATTAGTTGGGCTCCGCTGTTGGGTCTATCAAAACGGACACCTGCCATGACTTGCTAAGATTATATGAATGAAGCCTGCGACTGAAAAAAGAAAAGCGAAAAAAACCTCAAGTGTCGTGTCGTGTCGTGTGGTGGCCTTAACGTTAAGCGCACTCCTACTTAGACACGGGAATTGGCTGAACGTTTTATTTTTTAAGTATGAATGAAGGATACCGAACATTGGAGACTCTGTCCAAAACAGGAACTTTCTGGTTATGTTTAAAATATAGGAACACCAAAATGAAATATTAGATGCATTTACTGTACTATTAATACCTTTTAACAAAAATCTTCATTCTCATTATATACTCTTCTTTATTCTGCCAGTTTCTAAAACTTTAGAAGATCAAGCACGGTTTTTTTTTCTTCTTTTTTTCTTCAAAACTAAAAACATTGCATTGTCGGCTGACTTTACCCGACACACAAGAGGCGGGGGGCTTGTTGTTAGGGGCTTAGTCAAGCGGAGACGCTGTGCAGAGCGCTCGTGTGCGGAAGACGCAGAAGAGAAAGCACTTACGCTTTGGGGTCTCGATTCTGGAGTACATCGGCACGATGAGGTGGGCTGCGAAAGGGCACCGTTAACTTGACGCGGAGTGGAGGGTAGGGTGTGAGGGTTAGGAGGGCGGTGCCAGTCGGCAGAAACCGCCGCCGAAAGAGCCTCATGGAATTTGGAGAGTCGAAGGGTCAGCCACAGCATAACTAACCCTTCCTTAAGGACGACTCCATTGCTGATCTCTTCACCCTTCTTGTTTTTTTTTTTTTTACCTCGCTCAAATTAATAAATACAGGCAAAAGTCACCATTGGAACTTCTACTTACATCCTCCTATTACGTTACTCATGCAGGCATTTGTAAGCAGTGTTACACGTTTATTAAAATGGAAAGAAAAAAAGCCACCCCTGCACAGTTATTTACTGACCCCAGCATACCGTCTTATCCATCACCTCCCATAAAACTAAAAAGTGCTGGCGATTCCTTCATAAATCCAAATGAACAGTCAGTCAGTTGAGGAGCGCAGTGGACAGCAGTTGAACCCTCTTTGTTCACAAATGCAGCAACTGCTGGCACGATTTTGACTTTTACCCAAAATTGTCACTCATTGTAACCATAGTCAGTGACCATAAAGACTGCAACAATTTCAGGTTTCATTTATGATCAACTGGTCTTGCCACTGGGAATAAGGAGATGAAAAACGAAACGTGCAGCTGCTCCTCGTGTTCACCCTGTGGCTTAGAGACTTCTGGTCGCTCTCCGCATTTTAAACTCACGCAGCATCGGATGTAGAAAAAGCTCGTCGGTCCGCTGTCTGTGCGCTTTTTCTCTCAGCAGCCATGGAATGAGACTGCCCTTTAAAGTGTGCCGGGGTTGAGGGGGGTCTTGGTTTGGGGGAACACAACACTCATTGTCCGGTTAACGCCACCCGTAGGTGAGTCTTGGGGGGGTCTCTCCAAGTGGATTCTGTTCTGCGCAACGGAAGTTTTAAAGCATATAGACAAACTGCAGCGGCAGTGTTAGTGAGGGATGTACACATTATTTGAGGTGCGGAAAATGCCCGGTGGGCCGAGGACTCTGGTCTGGTCATGGGCTTGGCCGTTTCATGCAATAAATTGTATGTACTGGTTACTGTTTGACATTAAAATGAATTTTCTAAACTACTAAACGTTATCTGTCCGGTACTGCGATTTATTTAGTCCTATATAATATACCGTATTACGTCATCAAGTTGTTTTAGTTGTCAGTACACAACGTTGTAGCAAACAATTTGGTCAGAACGGCCTTTTGCCGATTTCTGTTTCGATACCGCTACATTTCTGTTAGCATATCCATTATAGCAATTTATTTTATCTTTTATCTAGTATTTAAAATCTTCGGTACTATTAATTAGTTTAGATTATGTATTCTGCATTTTATTGTTCTCTGGTCGTCGGCATGAGAGATATTAGTGGTTTTCGGCTGCGATTATTAGTATGAATGAAATAAAGTTATAAAGCACAGGATAGGAATGTTTCATATTAGGACGGGACATTTATAGTTTATCATGAAGTTAATGGAACATTTCAATCATGTGAGGTTTTTATTATAACTTCGGTTATAATTTATTCCATTGTAAATGAGCAGTTTGATTATCGAGTTGAAAATAATTGTTTCATACCTGTAATCACTTACTTTGCTTAAGGCCGCCTATATTGGTAATTATTTGGCATTGAATTAAGTAAAGCTCTATTAACACCCACTCATGTCCTCGTTTGACCTCGTGTCATTGTCGTTCATTTCAGCCATTCAGCGTCTGTTGCCAAACATCGATGAAGCAAAACAGACGAGGAGAAACATCTTGAGAAGTTCATGTTGATGTCGGTGGAGAAAAGTGTCCTGGCTAAACTTGACACTATCGGCTGCGTAAGCTACTAGGGTACTGGCACTTGGACATGACATTGACCTTTGACATGTACTCTAATAACGTGTGAGCCGTGTTACTAAATTTTTATTTCTTATTAAATTTTATTTATAAGCATGTCATCAAATTTCAAGTTGTGTCGAAACAACAGAGTACAGATTAAGTTTGGCAACAGTTTAGATCGAGTTCATATCATAGGCTCATAGCAATATAGCGAGCTGCGTACTCATCACAAACATTAAGAAAATGACAATGAATAATGGGCCGAGTGGGTCGACCTCGTCCCCTCCTCACTTGTTGAAGGATGCACCCAATCCCCAAACCCCCCAGGCGAGTTTTGAGACCCAATCCGCTCCTGCAGCCAAAGAATACTTATCTGGAAGTACAATGCTTCGAATACAACAACAAGGAATAAGGAAAGCATCTTTTTTGAATCTCACAAGCAGAAACAAGGCTCAGTCTCATGTTTGCTGTAGCTCGACAGAATGGAGGGAGGAGTTTAGGGATTGTAGATGACCTCCCTGTACCTGTAAATCCAACACATGGACTTGAGGTCCATCAGGCAAGGCAGCACAGTATGGGCTATCAGAAAAACGGGCAGCCTTGCAATGCTTTAGACGTATGAAACTGTGCTGTGGTCCAAGCATGACAAACTGCTGGGGATGTCAAAATACAAGAGCAGCCAGTGCGGTCATCAAGTGTGACATCCCATTGGCCCTATAAGTTGTGTAAAGAGACCATGTCACCCTACACAACTTTTCCAAGGGATTTTCAGTTGCAGACTTCATTTTACATAATCATAGGGTAGTCGCAGCATGCGCCTGTGATGGACTCTCGTGTAGTCTGCCATCCCCAGTGAGTGACTCACTCCAGCTATAGTCTACTGCTTCCTCCAACAAACACCTTTGTTTTTAAATGTGAACTCAAATCTGCTCCTAGCAGTGCATTTGATTAACTGCGTTACTGTTTTTATTATGTTGTTTTATTTATTGCTATCTATTTCGATTCATTGTTATTTATTTAAAGTATAGTAATATTGGTTACTTGTTTTGGACTTTGGTCTTGGAAGATGTTACTTCGTACTCTGTATGCAGCAATATGGTGTATGGATAGTGTGATAATAAAGCCACTTGAGTGGGACCCACACCTAGCACGGCGCCACCTAGCGGCCAGCACCACTGCTAGACCATTTCGAGTGAAGAGGGGGTGCATTTGGTGTCAATGAATATCATTAAAAATAGCTTGTATTCTGTTCATTAGTTTCCTATCGTGCTTTTCACAATATGACAAGCCTGCTGCTAGACGTCAAAATGCAATGCGATGGCTCCGAGGGTCTGGGATGCGCATATTTTCTTTCATTCTGTTCTGTCCCTCATCCGATTCCTAGGCGGAGTTCGCTTTGAAAGGCCACGCTGTTCATCAGTTTCGCCCGTGTCTTTAATTCAGATGAGCGTTCTTTCCTCTTTGAACTCGTTTGAGGGGGGCGGTGGTACCAAAGCGATGGCCAGACGGGTGGGCACTAAAGGTCAGTCAATACGCGCTCGGAGTGGACACTTAATTCTTCAACAGAGGAAACACAGACGATGTACGCGTTCGTCTTCGTTGTTACGTGTGGGTGTACGTGCTGAACAAGCGGTGGTCTCTGCAAATATCGACCGATGAGTCACCACCGTTATATAAAGCCGCCTCCTTCGGCCGGTCCCAGAGCGAAGAGCGAGCGCGGCGAACCTTTAGTTGCCGAGCCGCTCGAGTTTTTGTTTTTCTTTCTCGGAACACGCTTGGTAGTTTTTAATCATGACAAGAATAACGTAAACGTTACACACATGGAATCAGATTGTGGAAAAAAGCGAACTTATTCAGGCCCCTTCCACTACTTACCTCTCAGGCGGCAGTACTAGGCTCGATCCGGGGACCAGCTGTGGACGGGGTGCCAGCTATGTTCACTCATGAAGGGGGAACTGTGCCACGTTAGGGCTGCTGCTTAAACCTGCCCTCCTGCCTATGAACTGGAGGAACACAACACGAACACGGGGACAACGTGCAAAGTCCACAGGGTCCAGTACTGTGCCGACCATGTTCTCTTCGTCATTCAAAAATGAAAACCCTGTGTGAAGGTTCAAGGCTGGCGGTATTCAGTGGGGGTCACTACCTGGCACCGGCGGAGATCTTTGCGCCGATTTTAGCAATCATTTAATTTAAGCGATTTTAAAATCGCAGCCAGGAGCCATAGGAGTTGGAGCCTCAGGCTTGATGGTTCTTTACTTTGAGTAGACGGGCTTGTGGCGTTGGGTCAGCGGCGAAGGCGGAACCATCGCGTGGACTCTTAACAAATGGACGTGCGATTCAATTAAAATGTAGAGCTACAACTACGAGCCCATTTCCTTCAAATACTGCCTAAGCCCGTTATTGTAAGTGTACTGAGCCGTACGTCTCCTTAACAACCCGGGACTAGTCGTTCGCTTTACCGCTTCACTGTTGAGGTTCAACGTGGCTGCCCAGTGGTCGGATGGAGTGGGGTGCAACAATACATTATTTCACAAAGCACGTCTGCCATCGTCGTGCGTGGAAACTGCAGCCCGCTCAGCTCGCAGACGAGGCTTTGTTACCATGGCAACAAGAAGACGACGCTGCAGTTGCTCCCCTGCCTCTCAGACGGCGGTCAGCTTTTCTTGTTTTTTCCTTCCCCACGGCTGCAGTAAATGTGGAAACTGGAAAAAATCAAATGCTGTTAGGAGCTAATTTCCATTCTTTAGCCATCATCTATCTACGTTCCGTGTATGTGTGTTTATACATATATAAAATATAGTTATTTATATTGGATGTTTCTCCGCTAAAATTTTAGCATTGTGCTTTATGCAAATGCATGTCTTTTAGACATATTCAATTTGTAATTACTGAATAACCGACTATAATGGATTCAGAAAGTATTCAGACCCTATCACTTTCGACACACTTCACTGTGTTGTAAATTTAATTTTAAATTGATAAAGTTTTTGGCCATCAGTCTACACTCATTAACCCATAATGAAAAGATGAAAACAGGTTTTCAGAAAGATTTGGACATTTATTAAAAAATCCATCCATCCATTTTCCAACCCGCTGAATCCGAACACAGGGGTCTGCTGGAGCCAATCCCAGCCAACACAGGGCACAAGGCAGGAAACAATCCCAGGCAGCGTGCCAACCCACCGCAGGGCACACACACACCCGGGCCAATTTAGAATCGCCAATGCACCTAACCTGCATGTCTTTGGACTGTGGGAGGAAACCCACGCAGACACGGGGAGAACATGCAAACTCCACGCAGGGAGGACCCGGGAAGCAAACCCGGGTCTCCTTACTGCGAGGCAGCAGCGCTACCACTGCGCCACCGTGCCGCCCTTATTAAAAATCAAAAACTGAAAACTCTCATGAATGTTTAATAATAATAAAACAGAAATCTCTCATTTCACATTCTTTGTTGTGGCACTCAATTGTGGTCAGCTGTTTGCTTTAATTCTTCTTGAGCTGTTGTCTAAAACTTGATTGGAGTCCACCAGTGCAAACTGAATGGTCTGGACATCAGTTAGAGAGACATAGACCTGTGTATATAAGCTCCACAACTCACACTGCATGTGAAGAGAAAAACCAAGCCACGACGTCCAAGAACTGCTCTGTAGGTGTCCATTATCAAATTGTGATAAGCCATTGATCAGGGCAATGGTACAGAGCCATTTCTTAAGCTTTGAGCATTCTCAGGAGCACAGAGGCCTCAATAATTGTGGCACAGAATTTTTTGAACCACGATTCCTCCAAGAGTTATCCATCCAGCCAAACTGAGCAACTAGGTAGGATTGGCCTTAGTTGGGGAGGTTATGTAACATTACTTTCGGTGTCATGTAAATACAAATACTAAGGCCTTAATGACAATGAACTTTTAAATTACAAATCAAAAATGCAAATAATAACAGAATGGAATCCTTGAGATTAAAAATGCAAAAATACACAGATAAATAAACATTAATAATACTACAACTAGAAATGCAAATCAGTAACGGGTTAACAAGTCGGAAGAGCCGCCATCTTGGTCGCACTTCATCAATCAAGCATTTGTGGTTGAGTAGCTACACAGAAGCCACTGTTGAGTTTCAATGACCCCAACTGCATTAGGAAAATGATTCCATGATCTGAGGAGACAAAATGGAACTCTTTGGGCAGAACTCCAAGCACAATGTCTGGCAGAGACCAGGCACTACTCATCCCCTGCCTAATACCATCCCTATGGTGAAGCTTGGTTTTTATGAGTTTCATGCTGTGGGGATGCTTCTCAGCGGCAGGGGAGTGGAGACTGGTCAGAATTAAGGAAAGGATAAATGCAGCCAAACGCAGAGAGGTCCTTGTGGAAAATCTGCTCCACAAGTTCATGTGATCTCAGACTGGGGGTGACAGGTCACGTTTCATCAAGACAATGACCCAAAGCTTGCAGCCAAGACAGCGCTGGGAAAGATTTCAGGACAATTATCTGACTGACTTGAGTAGCCCAGCCAAAGCCCAGACTTGGACCCCATTGAACATCTATGGGGAGACCTGAAGATGGCAGTTTACAGACGCTTTCCATCCAATCTAACAGGGCTTGTGAGGGTCTGCCAGGAGTGCAAAGCTTGAAGAGACTTACCTAAGAAGACTTGATGCTGTAACTTGTCAAAAAATTTTCTCCAAAGCACTGAATTAAGGATCTGAATATTTATATGAAAAAGAGATATTGGTTTTTAATTTTTAACAAATTTGCAAACCTTTCTGAAAATGTTTTCACTTTGTTATTATTTATTATTTAGCATAGAATGACTGGCAAAAACTCCAAATTCATCTATTTAAGATTAAATCTATAACATAATAAAATGTGAAGAAAGTAAAGGAATCTTTGTACTTTCTGAGCCCACTGTATGAATGAACTGAATCAGAGTCTGGGTCGTCGCTGACTTGGCTCAGCCATGTTGTGCCCCCCTTCTTTTTGCTCCAGTACCTCTTTTAATCCAGCAGGCTCCATAGCCCCTTTTGTCCAAAGCAGACCTCCTTGTCTCTTTCACCCTCCACCCCAGTGGCTGGCACAGATGCAGAGCAGTGAGCTTGGTGATACCAACCTTTCTTATCAATAGGCAGAGGAGGTATTTTCTAATTTAGTTGAGGCATTCTTTATGTACTCAAGACGTAATTGCAATCTTTAATTATAAGTGAAGTGGCTCCTTGCACTAAAGTGCTCCTCAGTAGATTCCTCTCAGCCTGCTTTGTATGTTTCTCTAAGTCCTAATCTGTTCTGGTCTTACTGACCTGTATGCACTGAATTGCTATGGCAGGGTCACTGGCACAAGACATGTCTGTTTTATTCAAAGTTACTATGCACTCTCCGTAAAAGATTTCTAGAAAATTACCAAATGGAAATTTTATTTGACCCTGACCACCGATCTGCGTCCATCTTTTTGGAAATGTCCTCTAATCTGGACAGGGCATTAATTATCTATTTTCTACAGAGACACTGCTGGCATGATCGGCTTAGCTATTAAAACTATTGAAGATCTTGCAATTCAGACTGAAGTGGTACACGTCTACACCAATACAGTTCTGGACATAAGTCTTTTTTTAATATTCCTCAAACTATTGTGGCTTAGATGCTTTCCTGCTTCATCTATGGAATCTGTGCTGACTTAGAGATGTCCTGGAGGGGACGGGGTGACGTCATAGTCACTGATTTGATGATTTGTTTCAGGTTGGGTGCTCCTGCAGATGACAAACCTGCTCTTTGGCCACTTTTTCTCCGATGATCAGGGAAATGTTTTAGTAGTGGTAATGAGTTGTTTTGTAGTTGTGTCATCACATGTGTAGAGTACAGTAAAATTCCTACTAGATTGTCTCACCATCCTACAACATGCTGCCGTTGTTGTGTTGTTGAACAGCATGATGATACATTGAGAACTGAGGATTATTCTGAGCACAAAACAACCAGGGGATAATTGAGTCACAAGAAATCCTAGTCAAAAGACAACAAACGTGTCAGAACGGATAACCAGAATCAAAGTGTAAAATAAAAACTGAAGGTCCGAGTTAGGAGAGGCTTGTAACCAAAGCACAAGATCCTACTCTACGGCCTACTTGGAAAGAAAGCTAACTATGAAGATCAGAATGGATTTTTTTTTTCATCCACCAAGGGCTAACATAAATATTGAGGTGATTGCACTTTATCTTGGAATTTCCATTACATCATGAATGTGGCAATCAATGTAACATTACTTTCAAAACAGTGTCATGTAAATACAAATACTAAGGCCTTAATGAAAATGAACTTTTAAATTACAAAGCAAAGATGCAAATAATAACAGAATGGAATCCTCGTGATTATAAATGCAAAAATACACAGATAAACAATAATACTACAAATCGAAATGCAAATCAGTAACGGGTTAAGTGGGTTCAGATGGCAGATGGCTAATGTTCCTTTTCACAATCTGCATCACATTTTAATGGCTGGATTCTGCTTTAGTTTTTGTTTTGGTGAAGCCTGTAGGGCCAAAAAATACAACTCTGTTCCATGTGTCATGATTTTGGATACTGTGGGGTTTTGTTTTGTAATCCTTCCACGTCACAGAGTCTATGCTAATAAGACTTTGCTTCAGCTTACTGTCCAAGATTACCAATTTAAACCTTGAAAAATGATTCATTGCAGCTCATGGTGTTGGGTATTCTGGTTAGCGACTCGTAGCTTCCCCCATTTCTATTGGTTTTTAGTCTTAACATTTTACTTCTAATGATATTCTTGTAATTTTGGTAACAATTGCTGGTAATTCTTGTTTCTGCTTCACTTATGGTTAAATGTTCTGGATTTAGAAAACTGTTTTTGTTTTATCTTCTCAAAGACGTGCACATATCCGACTATTTTTAACAACATATTTGTGGTTGTTCTCAATCAACAATCCCAGCAGAGAATACCAAGAGCACACAGATACAGTGAGTATATGTGCGGTCTAGTCGAGTCGCTTTAAGTATTTACTACTGACATAACAGTCAGCAGCTGGTGTTAACATTTTGTGCTCCTTAATAATAATAATACATTTTATTTATATAGCGCCTTTCCCATGCTCAAGGCACTTACAGAATATAAGAAAGAACGGCAGGGTATACAGCGTATAGCATAGTACAAACCAAATAAATAAATAAAGAAGAGTAAGACAGTAAATTCAGAGAAAGTCTAACAGACAACAGAATTGATGGTCTAGCACAGGGGTGGGCAATGTCGGTCCTGGAGAGCCGCAGTGGCTACAGGTTTTCATTCCAACCCAATTGCTTAATTAGAAACCAATCATTCCCAGTCTTGGACCATATTTAATTCTAGGGCTTGTTAGTCTGCAATGTAAGGTTCTTGTATCATAGATTTTTTCCTTTCCAAGTATATCATCTAAATGATTTGAAGCCTAAAACGGATCATTTTAAGTTTTAATTAAATCAAACAGTGCATTGATGAACACACACAGATGTAAATAGAAACATGCAATGACAAGCGAGTTGCTTTGTCATTTACACCTTTTTGCTAATAAGGAGCCATTAAAACAATGAATGCAGCTTTTTAAGATTGAAATAAGCAATCAAGGGTGGGGAAACTTAACAAGCAAAACCACTACAATGAAGCATTAAAATGTTACTTAAGCAATAAGTGCATCATCAGCAATAATTAACTTCTCATTAAGAAACTGAGTTGGAACAAAAACCTGCAGATATTGCGGCTCTCCAGGACTGACATTGCCTACCCCTGTACTAGCACACACACACACACTCAGGTTACATGAGCATCTTGACAGAGAGGTAAACTGAGAGAAGGGGAGTGAAGTCAAGTAGAGCTAAAAGCCTTCCTGAACAGATGAGTTTTGAGTTGTTTTTTTTAAAAGAATTCATGGAGTCCGCTGACCTGATTAATTTCGGTAGGTCTGGGCACTCGCTATACAGCTGAAGGCCCTGCTGTCACCCATGGAGTGTAGATTAGTGTGGGGCACAACAAGATTACCAGAATCAGAGGACCTTAGTGAGCAGGCAGGCACATAGTGATGGAGAAGGTCACTGATGTAGTTTGGCGCAAGGTTATTTAAGGCTTTGTAGGTTATTAGTAGGATTTTATATTCGATTCTGTAAGACACAGGGAGCCAGTGAAGATGGAGCAGGATGGGTGTGATGTGCTCACTGCTGCTGGTTCGAGTAAGGACTCTTGCAGCCGAGTTTTGAATAAGCTGGAGCTGTGATATAAGATTGGAAGGGGCACACGCCAACAGCGAGTTACAATAATCAATGCGGGATGTAATAAAAGCATGGACAAGTTTCTCAGCATTGGAAAAGGAGAGGAAGGAGCGAACACGGGATATGTTACGGAGGTGAAAGTAAGAAAGTTTCTTAAATTGATTTATGTGGGCGGAGTAAGAAAGGGAGGAATTGTTCATTGACGCCATTTGGTTTATTGTTGCTTCATTAACTGCCAGTCATATTACATCATTATCACATGGCTATAAACATGGTGGCACATCAATGCATTGAGATAACAAACAAAACTCTTTTCTCTTATGTCTTACTGTATTTGCTGGGTTTTTTTTTTTTTTGGCCTTTTAGTCTTTTCTTTGTTCCTTTAGACTACAAATGTTTGTCTCCTGTGCTGGCTCATTGTTTGATAGATTTGATCTTTTCTTTTGCACTTTGGTTGCTCTTTTGCCTAGCCCTTCATCTCCTGATCTTCTCATCCTGGTACTACAGCATAGATCTTGCTTGGAAGTTCACAAACCCACCCTTTGGCACAATGGTTAACAACCTCAGGTATTTACCAGGATTTGCTGTTTCACCGTTGCCAGGGTTGAGGGAATTCCCACTTGAAAGTATTGTTTCTGGAATGACACAATCGCATAAATTGCATGAGTTAGCAAGAATGCTCAAGTGTGGCATTCATTGTACCCATGTGTGTTTAATTATTAAGTTACAGAGTGTAGTTGAAAGATATTTGAGACAAATTATGGACAGGAGTTTGAAAAATGGCTGATCCAAATATAAATCAGCAAGGGTGCAAAGGCATATGCTCATGTCATTTTACTGTTTCAGAAATGTGCCAAATTCATTCCTTCACTCCTTTCTTAGTTTTGTTTTGCTTTTGAACTCTTGTTTAATTTTTATTGTTATTTTGTTAATGTTTCTATACTGCCATGTTTTTAAAGGGGCCGACATTTAGGAACAGTTTGTTGCTAGTAATGTTTCACCATTGGTACTTTGTGATATCCGTATATAAGGTGTTGGTATTTAAGTTTGTGGTTATCAAAACAAATCTTTGCATCTGTGATTTTGTTTCTCAACAATTTTGAGTCTAGAAAATTTTCGTGACTTGTGCTTTTTTTTTTTTTTTTACTACAAATTTGATTTAGGGATTGTGCTTTGGCACATATTCTGTTGTTCTCTCAGTTATGGCCATTCCTCCCACAGTTTCATTTTATCTCCCAGTCCTTTTCCTGCACTCGTGGACTGACATGTTTTCACCAGTAGCAGAACCACTTTCACATTACAAATGTAAGGGCACCATGACAGTATAAGCTCTCATTGTTGGCATTCAACACAATTTGAAACCTTTAATCCATAAACAAGGTTTAATGTGCAATGAAAAACATGTTTGAGAAAAAAAAGTGAGATATAAAAATAGCAAAGAGAACAGTTAGCACTGCAGCTGCTTTCTCCATGTGTATACAGACAATACTTCTGATGTAATTATTAATCTTTCACTAACCCCTTCTTTAGGGTCCTTGCTTATACCTGAACATCACCTGGAGCCAAGCTGTCATCTTCACTCTGGTTCTTGATGTTAGTGAGAAAAGAGTGCAAGATGTTTGGTCTTTATAGCTGAGCATCACACAAACTGACTGCCACTGTGCAACACTATGCAGCTGCAACAGTTGTGAGTCTGTCTAGTGTTGTCTGTGTTGCACAAGATAAAGGGTCTCTTTCTCCCTTTTGCCTCATCCATTTTTGGTTTTATGTAGTGCCTTTAACAGTTAGAAAGATGGGAATGTTTGACTGTCATGCTGAGTTTTTTTCCCTGTTCAAATGCTCTGACTCTCTCTGTCTTTTGTGATCTCATGTTGATGAACTGACAGGTCTTTGCCCAGGAGACTGTTGGCTGCCACTAGCTGCATTTCACAAATCCAGCAGTCTGTAGATAAAAATAGAACAGACAAAAGACGAGGAAATCCAAAGTGAGCCTGGAGAAGGGAAGAAAAAAAATCGAGGCTGTGAGCACAGCACGGCTGGAAGTGAAATAAACAAGCAGATCAAACCTGGTAGATGCATCATGGCCTGCCAGGCAACTGTGTCTGGTCAAAAGACTGGACAAAAGCACCGAAGGAAGGACAAGGTACCACTGGGTGCTGCCAGCACAATGCCAATACGTTTTGTAGCATTTGTTTATTTAAAACATATCTGTCATATTACATTTAATTGCTGTCCTATTCTAACAAAATAGATCAGAAGGCAAAGGTGAGCAGCTGTTTCACAGTCTGCTTTTACATGCACCTTTCACAAACTGCTGAGCTCTTGTGTTACCTCCAAAAAAAAAAAAAAAAAGTAAAATCCATCTAGTCCATCAAGCATGTCTGCTTCATTAATGGCAGGGTTGTCGTAGTAGCCGTTTCACCAGCATATTTCCATGTCAAGAATCCTTGGCAATTTCCTACACTTAGGCCTAAATTCTGAGAATTTTCTGGGCTGATGTACATATGAACAATGTATGGCAAACATGTGGCACTACAAATGATAACTGACTCAGACAATGATGTGTTAAACACTAACTTGATTATTTTGTGTACATCTGAAAATGCTAGTGGGTTAGCTATTTAAATTACCCAGATTTTTAAAGTAAATCTCCACCCTAAGTAGAGAGGAAGTTTTTGTTTGAGTTTTTTTTACTACCAGCCAAGCTGCACCTTCTTTAGAGACCTTAAAGGTAGAGACATGTGCTAACCACCATGACCCTAGAGGAAGTGGGGCATGTGGTGTCCATCGGGTGTGTTCTGTGCTTTCCAGTATGGTGAATCTTGATTTCTTTGTGTACAGAATAATTTAGGCTTCATCCACACTACTATGTTTTTAACAAAAAAAAAAAAAAAAAAAAAAAAAATCTCTGTCCACAAAAACACAGATGACATTGCCGTTTGCCTACAGTGGGCATACACACACTGGCAGAAACAGGAAGGGAAAGTGTCCTCCACAATACACATTCATTTGCAGCTTGGATTTACATATGGAGAAGAAGTAATGGCAAATATGAAAATCAAAAAAAGGGTTTCTTTGTTTGGACTGACAATGAGAGGGAATTGTTATTGAGAGTAATGCACAAATATAAACCCAGTAAAGTGGCTGAGAAATTGTAATGACCGGGATCCAATCCGGGAAGGGCCATGTAATAAGCACAAAACAATCACAGTGTAATTAGAGTCTGCGATTTCAGTATTCTCAGTTTTCACCCATCTACACTGCAACACCGAGACTGTATTTTCAGAAGTATTTGGATCTGGGCAGTGTTTTCAAAACTCTGTTTTTGGGGGTTAAACGTGCAGGATTAATGTGGATGAAAGGTGAAAATGGAGACTAATGTCTGCATTTTTAAACAAAAATGTAGTATTAGTTTCTTTTCTGGAATTTTTTACACATTATCCAATGTTTAATAATTTTAATGTAATGGTAATGATAAGATTAAGTCACCATTTTGAATGAATGAATTGCAAGATTTTGTGATTTTTTTATTTTTTTTTCCGCATGGTCTTAGCCATGTTGTTTACTTTTTGCTATTACAGTTGCTGGATAAATGGCTGTACCTTTCATCTTATTTCATCTTTGTGAAATCACAGTGTTCACTAAACAGAATATTCTTGCAACAATTCTAGGTTAAGTTTGAGGCATGATTTCCAAGCTAGTGTAGGACTTTGCAATGCTCAGTTTTGGTATATAATTTAAACATTATTTTTGGCTCCGAATTTCCTGTGATTATTGACTGTGATTCTAGTTTAGTTCAATCTCCTGATTTAGTTTTTAGCTCTTAATAAACCTTTATGGGTGCTCACAACATCCAGAACAGTGAAAATACAGTAGCATATATCTTTGGACCCTTGCTATTATATCTGAACTTGTTGTTTTTTATTTTCCCGTCAATGCTGTTGTCTATATATGTAATCTGTGTTTGTAATTCCAGTACATTGTATAAGCTATTAATTACATAAATAAAGCCCATGTTACATTGTCTGTTCCATTGATTTCCAGTCAAAACCTTCATTTATATAATCTTAAGAGAGTTGAAGGCTGTTCATGTCACGCTCCTGTGAAGGCTGTCACCTAATGTGACATACCCACTGACTCGCTCCATCCAGCATGACTTCTGACAAAATCAAGCAGGTTTGATTTTGCCACTTGGTTATAGGGTTGGGCTCTGTCTGAATAAGAGCTTACAACTAGTGAATGCTTATCCAGAAGTGCAATGCATAGAATATAGCGACAAAGAATAAGGAACACTTGTGCTTTGAACTTTGTAAACAGAAGAAATGGTTGTATTACTGATGTTGCATGTTTTATGCACTAAAACAGAATGGAAACAAATTAAAAGATGTATGCCGTATGGAACATTCAGGCACGTTTGGAAATTAAGTTAACTGATATGAAAGTTGGAGCTTTTTGCACTTTTCATGTTCTTCATCCAAGAGTTGGTTATTACATTTTTGTTGATTAAATAGTTTTGTATCATTGAGTCATGTTTAAAAGTAACAGTGATAATAGAATGCAGTTCCATGTGTTAGTAGACTGCTCTAAATACTGTATGTGCTTTTTAACAGCACTTTACAATGGAGTTAAAAATGGAGCACAAATAGGCTTGTGGTGGCTCAATAGCTTTCATATAAAGAAGAATGTATGTCAAGTGAAGGGGAAATGGCATCAACTGATGTATGTCAGTTGTAGATGGTCTGTAACTAATTATTATTCAACTTTCTTAAAACTAACATTTCTTAAAATTTACAGAGTAGTATTCAATAATTAACCATTGGGAAAAATCCATTAATACAAAATGACCAAAACTAGTATAAAATCAGTATCATTACTAAACTATGAAAAGAAGAAAAGTAGCTGAAATAAACTCCCCCATCTAGGTATTAATATTAGTTAAATAATACTAATATTTTATAAGTAAGAACTTAGAAAATAACTAATTTATTGTATAAACAGAATATGAATGATGGAGTTTCTCAAGGAATAAATACATACTTAATAATTAACTAATTCACCAACAAAGACAGATTACAGAAACTACATCTTGTTGCCCATTGAAGCCTTCATAGATAACAATCTACCCACACCACCACTTGAAATATTCACTTGTAATGATGCTGGTCAAAATAATTCAGTTTCCAGGATAATCAAGTATTTCTCACATACATTGTACAGCAGGGGTCCTCAATCACAGTCCTGGAGGGCCGCAGTGGCTGCAGGTTTTTGTTCCAATGCAATTGCTTCATGAGAAGTCATTTATCGCTGATGAAGCACTTATTGTTTAAGACATTTTTTGCTTCCTTTTAGTTGTCTCAGTTGTTAAGATTTTGAACCCTTAATTACTTATTTTAATCTTAAACAGCTGCATTCACTGTTTTAATTGCTTCTTATTAGTAATAAAATGCAAATGACAAAGGACTAGCAATTCTCCATCTAGCTTGTTTCCGTTTACACCTCTGTACATTCATCATAAACTATTTGGTTTAATGAAGTTCTCAGAGGAAAACTAAAGATAAGGTGAGGAACTGAAAATTACTCATTCATTTTAGGATTCAAATAATTTAGATGATATCATTAAAAAGGAAAACAAATTTGTGATTTAAGAATGACTTGACATTGCAGAGTTAAAACACTAATAGATCATGATATTAAATAAGATCTGTCATTGGCAAGGATTGTTTTCTTATTAATCAACTGGGTTGGAACACAAATCTATAGCCAGTATGATCCTCCAGGACAGTGACTGACGACCTCTGTTGTACATGTAGGATTTAAACATAAATTCTTTAACAAATCACAGAATATATACGTGTACTGTGCTAGTGGGGACATGGCCACAGTATTTATTTATGAGGAAGGCAAGGAGATGAAAGAGTTAATGTAGACATAAACTGCATTAAAATTGAAAGCCAAGAGATTATATAAACTGAAATCGCCAAAATGAACACTAGAACCAGAAATCATAGTCCAAAAAAATTAAGAAGCGAAAGAGTCTTTTTTACTGAGAAGTTTCATACTAACACTTCAACACTTAAATGTTTCTTTTTAGATTTTGTCCTCAAGCTTAGAGGACAAGAGTTGCTTTCAACAGTATTATAAACTCTCAGACAATTGACACCATTCTGCAATAAGTGTGAGGAGCGCAAGGGTGACAACTGTGCTGGTTGCTACAACAAAAACAATTGCAGCAGCTATGCAGACTGTCAAAATAGTGCCAATTGTAAAGAAAAACAATAAGGCATTATTGTCACCAAAATACTATTATCTACTGAGAATCTAACAAGCATAAAATCACAAAATGTGTAAAACCTTCACTAAATACAACAATGAGCAGAACATGACAAAAATTGCCAAAATCTGAATATCATTCAAAATTGGATTAAACATTTATTCAAAATAATCCACAATGGCTATAGCTTTGACTCTGCAACAGACCTTTACTTACCATTGTATGTGTGACAGCAATGGTTTCAAATGACTTGGATAGCCTCTGCTTAGTCGTATTAACCAAGAAACCATTTGATTAGAGACAGATGGCTTACAGGAGTAAGTCTTCTGCTCAATCTGGAATACCAGCTTCCTACCTCTAATAAAAAAGTAACGTTAAGAAACAAATAAAACATCCTTAAATTTTTCATTTGTTTCATTTGTGTTTTTTCTTCTTAGTTTTTTTGGAGGACACAGAATTTCCTTTTCTCCTTGCTGCACTAAAGAACCCACTAACAAGAGTGCTATTGGATTTATGACAAAGGCACTTGTGGTGTCACTTGTGCAGTTTGTGTGGGAACAATGTTGGGCATCATTGCAACCTAATGACCATATCTCACACTACAGTGTGAAATGTACAGTATAATACAAACACAAAGAACTGTAATCAAACAAATTAATAAAAAGACAATTATTGGCATAGAAAATTAACTCTGAACCTTCAATATTTAGGTAAAAGATCCCCAGTTTTAACTGCCATGTTTCTGTTCTTGTTGTAAATGTGGGTTCTGTACATAGTTCAAAAACTCAGTCCCATTTAAATATGCATCTCTGTTATGCACTAGAGCATTTTCCAGAGGGGGTGTATTTAGCAATATTATAGTCAAAATATATATGTTTGCAGTGTTGTGAACATGTGTTTAGATACTTGACATTTAGATAATGTGACACATGTAAGTTGGGATTTTTAAATGTATTTTTTGATACTCTATGCTGTTGTACAAGTTGGGTCTCATTTGAAATTTATTGTATCAACATTTTTGTGATCTTCATTCTCCATGAAAACAAGAAATTAAAAGTATTTCTTAGCCATTACTGCAAACAATGGGTTGGGATAAGTAGCAAAAAATATATATATTTATATCATTTTTGGATGGAGTATTCCTTTAATGCTTCTAAACAGAAGCTCTCCAAGCCTCTGTTGCATTTTGGTATCCTGTCCATGAAATAACAAAAAGAGGACTGATGAACTCTTGAGCAAAGTTTTATGTCAACCTTAATTGGATTTTTACTTTATGTGGGCACCAGTTGTTCTTTTTGTATTTGGTATTTGGTACACCGTAGTAACCCGATGGGAAATTGCTATGATCTGTTTTAATTTTTTCCAGGTTTCCTGCTACTTCTTCTTGGATATTTTGCATTTATTCATTTTTTTTTATTGGAAAACCTGTTCATGTTTTTGGTTTTATTTTAAAACAGCCACAATTATCTTCCTCCCACAATGCCACATGGGCACTGCCATTTTTGTGAATTGTTTTGTTTGTAGTTGCTGCCACATTCCTATGATTTTGCCATTACGACAATATAAAGGATAGTGTCATGCACTTCCTGGTTGTGCAAGACTATAAATAATCTCAAAACCTTCCAGCATACTTTTAAATTTAATATAATGTTTCTTATTTTTAATTTTTGCTTCTGAATTACAACTGTGGTTTAGTTTTGTATTTTGGGTTAGACTTAGTGATTTAATAGACTTACTGGTAATGAGCTTTAACCTGTTTTTTGATTAAATTTCATCTCATGTTCTCTTTACCTTTTGAAAACTGCTATGTCCTTTCTACTAGCAGAGTATTTGTCTTGTATTGAAAATACAAAAGCTGAATGTCACTCAGCAACAGCCCTGGCTCCATGTATTTTTGTAGCATCTACCACAAAATACTCCAAAATACAGACATATACTGTAAGCCTTCTACAGGCACAAAACTTATGGGTAAACTCTCATAACTTCACCAAAATCTGTGTAAAGACAAAGTGTTTGTGCACTACACCATGGTCAGAATGGAATTCACATTGCTTCCCCTGAATCTGAAGTTTAACTGTCAGCTTTCCTTTTTTATGGTTGTGTTTATTTTACTTTCCACTGTTTTATATTTTTTTATTTTTTACGTGTTTTGTTGGGATGTATTTTTTTTTGTTAATATGGTTATGTTTATACCTTATTTAGTATTTATTTATAATGTATTTATGTTTTTCTATGTTACTTGTTTTCTGTAGGTGGAACACAAACAGGTAGAGCCACCATGACAACAATGCTGAGGTACTGCCCTCTTCCTGTATATTTCAGGCCAGGGAGTAGTCCCTCAGAGGTTTATTGTGATTACTGTGCCTGCCTTCAGAGTTTGGGGCCAGGCTACCTGCCTTAGTGGTGATTCAACTGGAAAATCAAAGAAAGAGAGAGAGCAGGAGAATTTCCCCTACATCAGGAAGTCCAATCCCATTGATTATAACTCCACTGTAAGTTCTGGTTCCTTCATACCAGTAAAGAGAGAGTCTATGACCCAAAAAATAGTTTCCATTCTTGAAATTACTGACAACTAACTTCTGAAATCGATATTTGAATAAGACCGTACTGATGGCTTTCTGCTTATCACCATCATATCACATATTATTTTGTTAGAATTCATCAAGCTGTCCAGACTTTGGAACTTTGCTCGATCCCAAGACAGCTGGACACAAGTGAGGAGCCAAGAAAAATGTCCATGATGCTGTTTTCCTTGTTGGACCATATTCTGCCTTTCTGTGCCTTAACAGTTGATGATCTGAAACAGTCACATCATCAGTTAAAGCCAAGCTAAGGACTTTAACATTCAAGTGTTTAATTCCTCTGCTGTCTGTGTTGAGGATAACATGTTCAGTAGAAGGAAAAAAGCAATTAGCGAAGGCTGCAAAATGAATGAACCTGTTTTTGAGGAAGAATGTGCCCCCTGTAGAACACAATGAATTCAGCAATGATAATGATAAGCAATCAATAGGTGAGTTGTGCTTTTAATTGAAGTTGAAGACATATGATATGTTTTTGTTATATTTACTCACCTATACATAGATTTAGTGTTTGTACATCAGACACATGCTAAAAGTATTAGAAGTGCTATATATTAATTATTTTAGACATACTGTAGTTCTAACAAGGTCTTTTACAGATGTAAACATCCAAACAGAGATGTACTGCAGGAAGCTAAAGTTTAGGTACCAGATCTTTTATGTAATCATGAATATTGGAATTGGAAATTCTACTGTAGTTGTAGAAATTTGCCAAGTGTACAGAGTAACTGCATCCTTTAAAGACAGATGCCTGCCATAGCATTTGGCGGTGTAAGAATAGGAAGGGAAAATGGTGCATTGACTTCGTCAACCGTTTGTGTCAAGAAATAACCCACTGATAGGAACAGGCAGTTGCTGGATCCCGGAATACAGATGACGTTGTACAAAAACCCGTCGACAGAGAAGATACTGTCATTCATTTTATAACAAACGCTTAGGAAACAACTGTCGCAGTATAACGAAAATAGCAAGGTGTATGGGAGACCACAGGCAGCGTGGGGAAAAGTTTGAAAGAGGACGAATAGGAATCGAGAAATGGCGTGTTGGCTGCGTGTGGGCGGGACCGGTTTTAAAGAGTAGTCAAAGGGAACGTGGGGAAGGGTTTGGAAAAGGACGAATAGAAATCGAGAAATGCTGTGTCGGTGGGATCAGTTTTGAAGAGAAGCCACAGTCAGCGTGGGGAAGGGTTTGGAAGAGGACAAATAGAAATCGAGAAATGCTGTGTCGGCTGTGTGTGGGCAGGACCGGTTTTGAAGTGGAAGCAGGATGAACCAGAAGAGAAATATATATAAGACATTTTATAACGAACACTTAAATAATAATTTAAAAAAGGCCACCATTTCTTTTGTTACAGCCTGTCATCGATCTCGCCCTAATATTTATCTTTTTTTCATTAGGCTCTGTTTTTGTTATATTGTTTTGTTTATGTTGTATGTTGTGTTAATTGCTCCTTAATTGCCAATTATATATTCATTGTTTCTTTTATTAGTTTAATATCCTTCTTTCTATGTTTTGTTAATTCAAATAATTTATTTATTGTTAACTTGAGGTGCAAGACCCAAGATTAAATAATTACTCTCGGACACTGTTATTAGTCTTTTCAGCAGTATTTGGGGGGTTTATAAGAACTATCTGCTACCATTGCAGAGTGCAGTGGCATTAACCTTATTATTTTTCTGCATCTTTTTGCTATAACTTTATATTCTTGCTTTTTTGAGCATTAACTTATGGCTTCTCTTTTTTTCAGTTTTGGCTTTTTCAAATTTTCAATTTTGTAATTGGATTATTATTACTATTTTTTTGACTTTATGAAAAGTTAATTAATTGTTTTCTTATATTTAGTATTTTTATTACCTGAATTTCCTGGATTTATTCTTTTGTTTTCTTTTTGGATTTTTAATGTTTGAATTTTGAACTTTCCAATTTGGATTTTGCTTTGTTTTTTCTTATCATTTATTTTGAATGTGATATTTTGGATTTTTTTTTATTAATCAAAATAAAAATAGTATTAATTTATAATTAAGTTTTGCTGCATGTGTAATAACTACAACAACTGTAGTAGAGGCACAATGATTTTCATACAACAACAACAACAACATTTATTTCTATAGCATATTTACAAATAATGTAGCTCAAAGTGCTTTACATGATGAAGAAAAGAGTAAAAAAAGACAAAGTCAGAATTGAAATAAGACAAGACTAATTAACATAGAATTACTGTAAGGTCCGATGGCCAGGGAGGACAGAAAAAACAAAAAAACTCCAGACGGCTGGAGAGAAAAAAATAAAATCTGCAAGGGTTCTAGACCATGAGACCACCCAGCCCCCTCTAGGCATTCTACCTAACATAAATGAAATCAGTCCTCTTTGTATTCAGGGTTCTTATGGAAGGACTTGATGATAACGGTCACGTGGACTTCTGACCTTCAATCCATCAAAGTAGGAACATCATGGTGCTTTGATTAGGTGGTGGTGGCGCAGGTTGCCACCACAGAAAACCGGGAAAAGAAACAGAAGAAAGAGTAGGGGTTAGTACAGATTTGTAATCCATAAGCAGTATTTTAAAGTTAATTCTGAATGACACAGGTAACCAGTGTAATGACATCAAAACTGGGGAAATGTGCTTGGATTTTCTTTTCCTAGTTAGGATTCTAGCAGCTGCATTCTGCACTAGTTGCAAACAATTTATGTCTTTTTTGGGTAGTCCTGAGAGGAGTGCGTTACACTAATCTAGTCAACTGAAAACAAAAGCATTAACTAATTTCTCAGCATCTTTCAATGATATAAGAGGTCTAACTTTTGCTATGTTTCTTAAGTGAAAAATGCTTTCCTAGTGATCTGATTAATATGCTATTTAAAATTCAGGTTACAGTCAACAGTTACCCCTAAGTTCTTTACCTCCGTCTTGACTTTTAATCCTAATGCATCAAGTTTATTTCTAATAACCTCATTATATCCATTATTGCCAATCACTAAAAATTCTGTTTTCTCTTTATTTAGCTTGAGAAAATTACTATTCATCCAATTAGAAACACAAGTAAGACATTGTGTTAGTGAAACAACGGAGTTGGGGTCATCAGGTGCTATTGATAAATACAGCTGCATGTCATCAGCATAGCTGTGGTAACTCAAATTATGCCCGAGATAATCTGACCTAACGGAAGCATGTAGACTGAAAAGAGCAGCGGACTCAGGATAGAGCCTTGTGGAACACCATATAGGATATCATAATCAGAACTGACTAACAAGAATGAAAGGTAAAATTTTCTTTTTCTTTTTGGTGGAAGAATGCACAATCTTGGACCAGGAATTGTATGGAATTAACCTTTATAATGTAACAATACTTATGTGTCAATCAAAAGGTCTTGAAGTGGCAGTGCCCATAAGAAAACACTATGGTGCTATGGGTGTACATAATTGATTTTCAAAATAGTTAAAACTGCATTAAATTGAAAAATAAAAACATGACAGCATGGATAAAGTTTTCTTTATAGTTTTCCCCTCCACTTTCAGCATTTTGTCTATAATAATTTTTTAAATATTGAATATACCATGTTTGTGATCTCTGAAACAAGTCAACTGGACACAGCTGAAGAACCAAGGACTCAGTAGTAGACAACAAAACTAGCTAGTGATTAGACTGAAACAGACGTAATGTGTGTCATGAAAGTGAATGCATCAATCAGATATTTGTAAGCTTCAGCTGGAAAATGTTAGGTTGCATTTACCCTAATTCCTGCAATAAGAGAGCTACACTATTATGGCCTACACAGAACAAGTACCTGAACACTGAATTCACTGGTATAGCTAAGGAGGAATGATTCAGTTTTTGACATGTTGTAAAGAAGGAAAAAAACAAGACTAGGTCAATAAAGAAATGTATCAAGTGAAAAACAATGTCTGTGAATGAAAAAGGTAAATCAGTAGGTAAGTGTTTTGGCTTGTAGTCATATTGTATGCTAGATAGTGACTTCAGAAATGTGAACATTAAGTCATATAAAGTGACCTCAAAGAGTGGCCTTTCCACTTTTTTGTACATTGGACCCCAGTCTGACTGCTGCCTAGGCAGACTCATTCTGGAATTCTCTTTCACCTGATTGAGTGGCAAAATGTGCAATTTTATTCAAAATGTCCTGAGATTAATTAAATCTTGTTTGTTCATTACAGACCTGAGGTTGTATTTCTCACAATGCATGAGAAGGAAATGCTAACCACAAAGTGCTCATCACACTGTAAAAGACATCAGATTGAAACGTTGTGTAAGGAGGCTACCAAGCGCCCCATTTCCTCCTGGGTGCCTAAATGTGTACCAATGGTGCTCTGTGTGTGTCATTCCTCTCTCTGACAGCAGCATAATTAACATGTCGCACTCTATTTTTAGCCCTGAATGCTCCAGCTGAGGCCTCACTGCCATTAAGATTGACAAAGAAGGAAATGAAACAGAGCTGAGAGAAGCCCACAAATGCTAAAGCACGAGAAATATCACACTTAATTAAAAAAAAACCCTGAGAGGCGGCAGCAATTTCTAGAGCAAGGAAAAGTCGTATAGTGTTGCCAGATGATCGCCAGTGGCAGAAGCATTCAAAATCCCACCCGAGACTGTAGAATGTAGTGTGATGACTGTACTGTACATAGGTTGTGTCTATAATTCTTATTTCTGGAGTTTTTATTTTAATTTATAGTCTTTACTTGATCTTTAAATATAATTTCAATTAAAAAAAAACTTAATTCAGTTTAATAGATAAATATCACTCAATCAAAGCTTTGTGTAATCAAGGAAAAAAACAGTTACGCTTACAAATTCACACGTCTATCAATCTCACTTATCTAACATACTTCATTTGGGGTTACAAGTAATATGAAGGTTCTTCCAATATTTCAATAGACAGGGCCAAGGGGACATGGTCTTCTTTATTGAAATAAAGAACGTCATTATAAATAATGTAGTACAAAATAGAGCTTGGTCTGCTTAATATGAGAAAATATTACCTGTGACTATAGTGATGTCACATAGCTGCTAACGGCAGCCTGTTTGAAACAATATGGCTGACAAAAGTCTGATCCATTTCTTTGAGCTTTTGTTAGCTGTCAACAGTCTTTTTACTGAATTGTAACCAATGAACTGTAAGTAGATACAACCAAATGCTGCTACAACACAGTGCATTAATGATATTAACTCCAGCCAATGAGCTCTTGCCCTGCATTTCCTCCAGCCTTAAGCATAATCCTTTTCCATAGTGCCAGTTCTTGGGCTCATATTTAGAAGTAGGTTGAAAAGACAGAAGAATAAAACAGACAGGAATATCAATGGCATTAACCTTACAATGTACCCAGGTTCTCCACCCATACTCCGGGTCAAGGAGAGCTTTGTTATGCAAAATACGTTTGGTCTTAATATGCTACAATTAACAATCATAAATATCAAACAAGACAAACACGTTTACTTACATTAATATACTGTGAAAATGCAGACCATTGCAATTAAATATGTAATCTTAACTGTATTGATTTCTGTATTTTCTAATTATTTTAATATGATCAAAAATATTTATTTTTCTATTGTTACAGATAGGGGGTGCTATCGCTCCCTTGAACCCTTGACCAAGACGTCAGACACGAGGTAAAAGTCCAAATAGTTGACTTTATTTTACAGTAACGTGCACAAAGTACTCTCCACCCCACTATATTCATAAATCAATAATCAATCACAATACAATAAACAATCCTCCACTTCCAGACGCGTTGCCACCCTTCCACCCAGTTCAGCTCCTTCCCACAATGCACTGGGTGCAGTCACGTATCCCTCGCCGGCAGCCGACATGCGGAAGTCCTCTTTCGTGCTCGTCTGCTCATACCGGAGTATACCACCGTCTTTGGGAACATCTCCTGCCTCCTGCAGAGCCTCCGGATGGACACCTATGGGGTATGTGCACGGGACAAAATGTGTTATTTTAAAAATGTTTTCGAATCCTTCCCCGGCACATACCTCATTGAAGTCGTCCTCTTCCGGATACTTTTCCCGATACGTGTAGCTGCTCCATGGCGCTTCTTGAGTGTAGGCAAAGTTAAACATGGGACCTCCAGTTGAGCTGCCGCTCTGCCTGTTCTTCTTTTTCCCCATGACGGTCGTGGAAAATGGGGTTTGTGGCGATGTTTCTGAGTGTCTAAACGTAGTCTTCTCAGGGTTCTCTGGCCACAGAAAATTTATAAACAGGTCCTCTGCCAAAACGACGGCCAGAGAATCCTGCCGACTACTCCACTGTGACAGATAGGGGGTGCTATCACTCCCTTGAACCCTTGACCAAGATGTCAGACACTCGGTAAAAGTCCAAATATTGACTTTATTAATAATGCACAGTGCACAAAGCACCCTCCTCTCCACAATACTCATTAAATAGAGTACAATAATCACAATAAACCAATCCTCCACTCCCAAACGCGTTGCCTCCCTTCCACCCAGCTCAGCTCGCCGTCTGGGAGTTCCCACAGTCCTTTTATATTGCCTGACCCGGAAGTGTTTCCCATCCTTCAGTCCATGATTCCTTATCACTTCCTGGTCAGATAAAAAGTGCTTTTCTTCACCCCGGAAGCACGTCATTCCT
>JANRMT010062861.1:28319822-28412154 GCA_026402145.1 Polypterus bichir lapradei
AAAATTAAACATTTTAAAAATAACGTAACACGATTGTCAATGTAACCTTTTGTAAGTAGTGCCTGGAGGATTCAGTGTGGAGAAAGTCTAGAGACAGAGTGTGTATTAACGTGGATTTCTCTGTATTTGGTGGCAGTGTGACGAAGTTGCTTCGGAAGACGGCGTTAGCCGCGGAGCTCAGCTCAGAGCGAAATGAGGTAAATGGGAGGGGAGATGATGACGTGACTCCCCCACCCGCCTTAACTGTCAATCCCCCACAAACACAGTCTCTCGGAATTTGCATAAGCACACCCCTTCACCTGCAATATTAACTTAGTTACAAAGTGATCAAAACTCTCGTTTATATCCTGCGTCCTCTCATTAAACTTGTATCCCGCATTACCCGTGGGCACGAAAAGCACCAGCGGCAGCCTGTCTATTAAGTTAATTTAAAGTTTAGGTTTATACCTCGCTTTGTTTCCGAAGTAGCTGTACTGATGAATATGGTAGTATGTCACTCGCTCGCTTCTTAATGTTTCGCTGCCTTCTCAATTATATAATGCATGTTTTGTTCAGCGTATTTTGGAGCTCTTCCTGGTTTTCTACATAGTGCGTTGACAGTCAGTTCACGTGATTACGTGGGCGGCGTAATAATGTCACACGAAACTCCGCCCCCACGGCGGTCAAGCTCAACTCCATTACAGTAAATGGAGAAAAATACCTTCCAGTTATGACCATTACGCGTAGAATTTCGAAATGAAACCTGCCCAACTTTTGTAAGGAAGCTGTAAGGAATAAGCTTGCCAAATTTCAGCCTTCTACCTACACGGGAAGTTGGAGAATTAGTGATGAGTCAGTCAGTCAGTGAGTGAGTGAGTGAGTGAGTGAGTGAGGGCTTTGCCTTTTATTAGTATAGATATGTACTGAAATATCATCTAGTTCTTCAATTTGCAATCAATCTTAACCTCTACTTTACACTATTTTTTCTTTACTGGTTTTCTGCGTTGGTGTTTTGCACCACCACCATCTGATCAAAGTTCTGTGCTGCTGTCAACTGTTGACGAAACCCATAGCATAGAGTCTTCTAGGACAAAGCTTAAAAACAATAAGGACTTACTTAAGTACATCCATGCTAGGAAGAATTCCTAGTGAAAGCTGGTTGGCCATTTGGTTTTGGAACCCGTATAGAGTATTGTTTTTATACCAGCGTCTTGCCAGCTGGAGTTTTTGCTTTATTTTTTCTGTCCACCCCGGCCCTCTGACCATAGATTGGACTTATCATTATAATCATGTAAGACTTGCAAATAAACCTATAATTAAGCAATCTACTTTATCTATCTCTTGTATATCTGTATTATTTAAGTGCTTATTGGTTTATTTTTATTTAATACTAGGCTGACCCGCCTTTTAAGGCGACCAACTTTTAAGTTGACCACTTCTTAAGGCAATTCAATATGTAGATCAATTTGATATTTTATACAAACTCATTAATTTGGTTATATTGCATTTGAGCGGTATTACTTTAATACTTGTAGTTTCTGTTATTTTTGTAATGAAATTTAAACTTTTTTTCTCTATTGAGGTCGCCCTTTTGAACCCCCCTGATATTTACTATGCGGTGAGGCATTTGTAGTCCATCAACATTAATTATTTCCAGAGACATAATTTTGTCTATTTTTCCAGCGCATCGCGCACAAAAGCAAGGGAATGATGGGAGCACCAGAACTCTGCTCACATCATGTCACTTCATACTGCAAGCTGCAAGTAGTAAGTCTGTGATAAGCGGAATACCGCTACGCTTTCCACTCACGGGACGGAAGGACAATCCCGACCGCTTTTATATAGTAAGAAAGAAGATCTCGCACAGTCTGGAGTAGAAAATCATCTTTTTACCTGGAAAAACGAAACTACAAATCCCATCGTGCATTGCAAAATGGATGGGGCGTGTGTGAAACTCCGTGCTACTCGCACAGTCTGGAGTAGAAAATCATCTTTTACCTGGAAAAACGAAACTACAAATCCCATCGTGCATTGCACAATGGACGGGGCGTGTGTGAAACTCCGCGCCTGCGTAGCACTCACGGGATGGAAGGACAATCCCGACCGCTTTTATATAGAAGGATTTGCATTTCATCTATTCATTCACATACATATTTATTTCTAACTTGTTTTTTTCTTGCAATTTTTCTTTGACATCTTGTAAAACACTTTGAACTACAGTATATCCCTTGTTTGTTATTTAATGTGGCTTTTTGACACTGATTAATAGAAAAAAAAAATTGATTTCAAAGTGAAAACCAATCTCTGCAAAGCAATCTAAATTAATTAAAGCTATGAAACCCATCAAGTCAGCATTTAGTCAGTACAACTTTGGCAACCATGACAGTTTGAATCAGTATGCACAAGCCTCTATTAGCTTTGCACTCCTGGACATTGAATTTTTTTCTCCATTGTTCCTGGCAAAAAAATGCTCAAGATCTGTCAGACTGAATGGGGATCATGAGATTTTTTAAGTTCAGCCACAAATTCTCATTTGGATTGAGATCTGGACTCCGACTTGGTCTCTCCAGGACATTAACATTGTTGTGTTTAAGCCATTCCTGTGTAGCTTTACCTTTCTGCTTGGAGTTGTTTACTTGATATAAAGCAAATTTTCTCAAAAAGCACAGGTTCCCTGCAGACTGCATCAGTTTTTTCCTCCAGGATTTACCCTTATTTTGCTGCCTCCATTTCCCCCCCTACTATCACAGGCCTTCCGGGTCCTACTGTAGAAAAGCATCCCAACAGTATGATGTTGCCACCCTCATGCTTGATGGTGGGGATTGTTTGATTTTGATAATGTGCAGTGTTTGTCTTGCATGAAACGTGGCATTCAGTCTGACAGCCACAGAATCTTCTTCTAGCTCACTTATGAGTGTTTCATGTGCCTTCTGGTATCTTATTTTTTTTCTTTAACAGTGGCATTCTTTTTGCTACTGTCCTGTAAAACTGAGAAGGTTGAATTATCAAGTTCTCATAGGTCTCTTGGTGGCCTCCCAGACTAGTCTTCTTGATGATCACTCGGTTTTTGTGGATGGCTTGCTCTACCGTACACAAATTTACATGTGTGCCATACTCTTTCCATTTGTTAATGATTGATTTAACTGGGATTTTTAGTGACTTGGATATTTTTGGTCTACTCTACATCCCCTGAGTTGTGCTTGTCAATCATATTTTCATGGAGTTGCTGGGAGTGTTCTTTTTTCTTCTTTGTGTAGGTTAGGCCAACATACTAACTTAATTGAAATAGGATCTTCCAGATTGTGTACATTTAGACTACAATCAATTGAAACCCCTGGCAGGTGATCTCCACTGAACCAGTTCTGTCACATCTAAATCCAATTGGCTGCATCAGTGATGATTTAGGTGTGTTGTAATTAAGGGGGTGAATATTTGTATAATCAATTAGTTTCTGGTTTATACTGTATTTGTAATTATTTTAGACAACTTTGCAGAGATCGGTTTTTACTCTGACATTAATGAGACCTTTTCTGTTAATTAGTGTCAAAAATGTCAAATTATGTCTACTGTGATTCAGTGTTGTATAACAATAAAATGTGAAAACTCCCAGAGGGATAAATACTTTTTATAGGAACTGTATGAACATAGAAGCATACAGTATATGTTACCTTAGAGAAGGTTTTTAAGCTCCTGATAGAAGCAAAATAAATAAATGAATTACAACAAAGGTCTGACACCCTTTCTGCCATGGGTGATGCAGATGTAATTTATCCCATGTCAGATTACACTCCATGGTTATCAAGAAGACAAAGAAAATGTGAAAGACTTAGTAACAGTTGACCAGCATTATTACAATTCATCACTCTATGAATTGCCTCAACATTAAGTCCAAGACAAGTATGGTATGATGTTAAAATAATTGGCCTTTATCCATGATTTAAATGCTAAGCCCAATATAACAACTCTTATATTGGCAGAGAAGCATTAATTTTACTTATCTTGGGACTTTTAAAGTCATTTACAACATTATATATCATAAGAAGGACATTTAAATGAGTTCTGTAATTTACCGGAATGCAATGTAGAGATTTAAAAACTGTATTTATCTGGCTATAGTATCTAGTTCTAATAATGATCCTTGTTGCAGTATTTTAAATGAACTGAAGAATAGCAATGGAAGTCTTTGAACAGTCTCTCAGTCAAGCATTGAAGTGTTTAGATATTTCTAATACATATGATTAAACTAGCATTTCTGTATCCCACATAATAAGAAACTGTTGGATTTTTTCTAAACAACTTTTAATAAAGCAGAACGGTGGCAACTTAAAGCTTAGATTAGTATGAAACATAACACTTATTTTTTGTGGATTCCACCAAATTCATATTCAATCCCTTAAAGTTTAAGGCTGTCATTTTTGTCCAATTTGCAGAAATTTCCACTTACTAAAAGAAATTTGCCTTTTTCCTAGAATTAATGACAGCAATTTCCCCATATCCAACATTTTACCTTATTAAAAGAAAAAACAGAGAAGACAAAACAGAAATAAATCCTTCAGTTTTATTGATAAATAATGCTAAAAGTGTCACCAGGGTGAAAATTTAAGAATGGCTTTACCTAATGTTACAATATAGTGAGGACTCAATAACTTTACACCACTGGCCCACAGAAAGGGTCCAACTACTGCATATAACAGTATCACAGGCATGCAGATACATCATCATCTGTTATAAGGGATAATATCAGAATATTATTCATAATGCATGTTAAGGCAGATTTTGAATTGTGACTCAGGCAAAAATCAATTTGAAATTGTCCATGTGCTTCTGTACCTTTTTGAAGTTAACAATAGAGTTGTGTTTAATTCTTCTATAAGACGTATGAAAGAAATTGTAACTTATGAATTCAGTATTAAAAAGGGTTTAATTAGATATCTTTAATATAATTCTATCAACAGCCATTTTTTAACAATTAGTGGCAATTAATGTATATTATTCATACAGTATTCATAATGGAATCTGCTACTACTCTTAAGGAATGTGTGGTTGGTTTCAATTTCCTGTGTGGCGATAGTAAAAGGAGTTAAATTATTCCAAGAATAAATAGTATGATTTAAAAAAGAAAATATTTCATTAATCCATTCATATTGTCATCACTATTTTCAAGTCACAATCTCATTTAAGTGTTCTCTAAGTCTGTGATTGCCACTGCAAGTTTCTGTTCTTTAGTGTGCTAGGCTGCTAACATCATTTCAAGGGAGACTCGCAGAATCAATAAGCTGATTAAGAAGGCAGGATCAGTTATGGGATACACTCTAGACCGGCTGGTGGTAGTAGTAGAGGACAGAATGAAGACAAAACTGACAACTGTAATGATGAAAATGAACAATGATGTACATCCACTCTCTGACACACATACTTACAGGACTTTCAGCCAATGAATTACTCAACAGACATGTGTGAAGAAATGCTACAACGGCTCCTTTATACCAACACAAATATATTTTTCTAATGCCATCTTCAGGTCTCTCCACAGATATTTCATGAAGTCTGTGAAGTCTGGGTTGTGGCTGTGCCACTCAAGGAAAGTTTAAGACTTGTCCAGAAGCCACTCCAGAACGGTTTTGGTCTGAATGCTTCAGGTCATTGTTGTGCTGGGAGGTGAATTGTTGCTCTAGTCTTAGGTCGTATGCACTCTGGAGCAGGATTTCTTCATTGACCTCTCTGTATTTGTCAGTGTTCATCCTTCCGTCAATATTGATCTGTCTCCCTGTATTTGCTACTGAAAAGCACTCCAGATGCATGAAGCTGCCACCACCATGCTTCACCATAGGAATGTTATTAGACGAATGATGAGCAGTGCCTGGTCTATGTGAGACCTAGTGCCTGGAGTTCTGCCCAGTTTTTGTTTCATCAGACCAGAGAATCTTTTTCCTCATGCTCCTTTAAACTGTTATATTATGCCTTTTACTCAAGAGTGGCTTTCGTCTGTCCACTCTACCAGAAAACCCTAACTGAGTGCTGATGAGATGGTCATCTATCTGACAGATTCACCTATATCAGCAGGGGAATTTTGAAGCTCTGTTAGAGTGACCATTGGGTTCTTGGTCACCTTCCTGACCAAGTCTGTTCTTACCCAGTTACTCAGTTTGGCCAAACGGCTAACTCTAGAAAGAGTTTTGGTGGTTCCAGACTTATTTGATTTCACAATTATTGAGGCCATTGTGCTCTTGGGAGCATTCAAAGCTTGATAAACGGTTTTATACCCTTTCCCTGATCTATGCTGCACCATAGTTTGATCACCGATGTCTACTAAGAGTCCCTTGGACGACTTCAGTTTTGGCCCTGACATGCAGTGTGAATTCTGGGACATTATATAAACTTGTGTGTCCCTTTCTAAACAAAGTCCAAACAATATAATTTGCCACTGGTGGACTCCAATCAAGTTCTAGATACATTTTAAGTATAATTTAAGTAAACAGGATACATCTGACCACAATGGCTCTGAATGCTTATTGAAATTAGAACACCCTAGACGAGAACAGGACATTCAGCCCAACAAAGCTCGCCAGTCCTATCCACTTGTTTCCTCCAAGAAAACATCAAGTCAAGTTTTGAAAGTCCCTAATGTCTTACTGTCTACCACACTACTTGGTAGCTTATTCCAAGTGTCTATCGCTCTTAGTGTAAAGAAAAACTTCCTAATGTTAGTGTGAAATTTACCCTAAACAAGTTTCCAACTGTGTCCCTGTGTTGTTGATGAACTCATTTTAAAATAACAGTCTCGATCTGCTGTACTAATTCCTTTCATAATTTTAAACACTTCAATAATGTCACTTCTTAATCTTCTTTTGCTTAAACTGTATAGGCCCAGCTCTTTTAATCTTTCCTCATAATTCAACCCCTGTAGTCCTGGAATCAGCCTAGTTGCTCTTCTCTGGACCTTTTCTAGCGCTGCTATGTTCTTTTTGTAGCCTGGGGAACAAAACTGCACACAGTACTCAAGATGAGGCCTCACTAGTGCATTATAAAGGTTGAGCTATATCAATTTTTTAAAAAAACATGTTTTCACTTAGCCATTATAGGTTATTGAGTGTACATTGGTGGGCAAAAATGTAAAATGATTGTGTTATAGATTTAGCTTTAAATGAATAAAGTGTGCATAAAGTGAAGTGGTCTGAATACTTTCTGAATCCACTGTATGCATGTGTATACGGTATCTATCTATCTATCTATATATATATATATAATCTATGCTAATAAAAGGCAAAGCCCTCACTCACTCACTCACTCATCACTAATTCTCCAACTTCCCGTGTAGGCAGAAGGCTGAAATTTGGCAGGCTTATTCCTTACAGCTTACTTACAAAAGTTAAGCAGGTTTCATTTCGAAATTCTACACGTAACGGTCGATAACGGTCGACAACGTCCGCCATGTTGAACTTTCTTATTTATGGCCCCATCTTCACGAAATATGGTAGGCTGCTTCCCTGCGCTAACTGAAACCGATGTACTTACTTATTTCGATGGTATGACGCCACTGTCGGCTGCCATATTGAACTTTCCAACGTCACCAATTTTCCAACTTCCCGTGCAGGTAGAAGGCTGACCCCGTCTTCACGAAATTTGGTAGGTGGATTCCCTGCGCTAACCAAAACCGATGTACATACTTATTTCGGTGGTATGACGCCACTGTCGGACGCCATATTGAATTTTCCAAACGTCACAAATTCTCCAACTTCCCGTGTAGGTAGAAGGCTGAAATTTGGCAGGCCCATTCCTTACAGCTTACTTACAAAAGTTAAGCAGGTTTCATTTCGAAATTCTACACGTAACGGTCATAACGGTCAACAACGTCCGCCATATTGAACTTTCTTATTCATGGCCCCATCTTCACGAAATTTGGTAGGCGGCTTCCCTGCGCTAACCGAAACCAATGTACATATTTCGGTGGTATGACGCCACTGTCAGCCGCCATATTGAACTTTCCAACGTCACTAATTCTCCAACTTCCCGTGTAGGTAGAAGGCTGAAATTTGGTACTTATTTCGGTGGTATGATGCCACTGTCGGCCGCCATATTAAACTTTTAACGGAAACCGATGTACATACTTATTTCGTTGGTATCACACCACTGTCGGCCGCCATACTATGGCCCGATCTTCTCGAAATTTTATAGGCGGCTTCCCTGCACTAACCGAAACCAATGTATGTACTTATTTCGGTGGTATGATGCCACTGTCGGCCGCCATATTGAACTTTTCAACAGTCTTTGTTACTTATGGGCCCATCTTCAAGAAATTTGGTACACGGGTTCCCAACGCTAACTGAATCCTACTTACGTACATATATACGTCCATAGCCTGCAGCTCGGTCACCGTGTGAGGTGGCGTTGGGTCCCCCATCCCAACGCCTCCCACGTTGTTGGCTGCCTGCCTATATAAGACCGTCCATCGCTCTGGTCTGTACATTCCCTTCCTTGCTTCGCCACGGGATTCACGTCTCCCTACTGATAACTACAGCCTTTTTGTTTAATCCACGGCTTCTCCGCTGTTTTATTGTTTGTTTATTACAATTATAGTTATTGTATAGGTATTTTAGACTTACTTTACATTGCTCAGGTACCCATTTCCTTTATCATTCCAACCCCCATTACCATGTCTATCGAGGTGATCACTATTGATCAAAGAACTGTCACTTACTGAGTGGTTTCCATGCCCGGAGATGGCACCTACCTTTTCCATTCTCTTTGTTACATATTGCACGGCCATATCAGGCTCACTCTTGATATCCGGAGGAACATTGTGTCTTATGTATTGAATGACTGGGACAGGTTCAAGGTGTGGACTGATGACGGTACAGGAGATAATTATACTACACAGGAGCACTATAAGAGTGAAATGCTTAAGCCCTTCACCTATGGTTCTGCATGTGAGTTGATGGCTGCCGCTGAATTGTTCGGTTGTCGCTTTCAAGTGTACTGAAATGGCCAAATATTTTACACCTTTCGACAACCGCCAATTCCTCCTAAACATCTTAGATTCACAGGTGACGATTTCAGTAGTGGACACTTTGATGTTTATGAATGTTTAAACTCTCAAAAGCTGGATGTGATTTTATCGATGAAACCGGTTGTGTGCTTACAACGCTTGACAGATGCCGAATGTCACTTCAACACAACAAATCCTGCAAATACTGTCATAATTGAAACAAAGCAGCAATCCAAGCTGTGAGATTTGAGACAAGATTACTATTCACATGGCCAACTGTCAGTTACATGCTCAAGAGTAAGCTCAGCGCACAGCTTGGTCATGTTACAACCGGAGGGCCGAACTGACAACATGGTATACAAAGAGATCCTTAACAAATAATTATTGGCATATTTTCCCTCAGTTTCAAAAGGTTAAATTGTCTTCTTAATAAAAATTTTAAGGCAGTACTTTGCTGCTGCGAAGCGCGGGTATTTTGCTAGTGTATATGTACATAATATATATGTGTGTATATATATATATATATATAATATATATATATATATATGTAGTATATATATGTGTGTGTGTATGTATGTATGTATGTGTATATATATATATATATATAATATATATATGTGTGTGTGTATGTATTGTGGTCCCCGGCCGGGAGGCTCCCCGCCCAGGAGGACAAGAGGAGGGCTTTTACTTCCTCCAGAACGCGAGGGGGTGTCCGTCCTGGTTATGTTGGGGGCCTCGGGTAGAGGGCTTGAAAGCCCAGCCCTGTAGGGACCCGTGGCCACCGCCAGGCGGCGCCCCAATGCCGGTTTATCCCGTGTGGTCCCCGGCCGGGGCTGGAGCCCGGCCGGGACGCCTTGAAGGACCAGAGGAGGGCGTGTGCCTCCTCCAGACCAAGAGGGGGCGTCCGTCCTGGTTATGCAGGAGGCCTCGGGTAGGGGGCTTGGAAGCCCAGCCCTGTAGGGACCCATGGCCACTGCCAGGCGGTGCCCCAGTGCCTTATCATCCCCGGGAGCCCGGCACTTCCGCCACACCAGGAAGTGCCGGGGGGAAGACAAGGGACACCCGGACGGCCTCCCGGGTGCGCAGCCGGCACTTCTGCCACACAGGGGTGTGGCCAAGACTAATTGCCGGGAAGCAGCTGGAGCCCATCCGGGTTCCTATAAGAGGGGCCGCCTCCCTCCAGTCAGGGGTGGATGTCGGGAGGTAGTTGGCAGAGCTGGAGAGAGGACAGGAGGCGGCCAGAGGAAAGGCACAAGGACTGTGAGCCCTGGACTTTGGGGGAATCGGTGCAAGAGGCACTGGGGTTGCACGTGACGTATTTGTAAATAATTGTAAATAAACAGTGTGTTGGATGAACTTATGATGTCCGTCTGTGTGTGTCCGGGCCAGCGTTTACAGTATATATATATATATATATATATATATATATATATATATATATATGCGTGTGTATATTTTTACGTATAAACATGTCAATTTTCACTTCTATAGTCACTGAAGTCAAATTAAAACTAAATAAAACTTTGTATATTACCCCATAACACAAGTAACCTATCGAGTCACTAATCTGACTCTATGTTTACTAACAAATTGATGTTTTTTTGCAGCACTTTAAAATGGATTGGCAGCACTGTCCATGTACATTTTCCATCCTAGGCAGTCACCTAGAGTAATCCAGTGACGGCATTAACGAAACACTAGCCAGCTGGTGAAAGCCTCCAATTTCAGCATTACTGCTCACTGCCTTATTATTTAGTTCCACAATAATTTTCCTTTTGTCTAATTATGCATGATTACAGTAAATTGCAAATGCACCAACATATTATTTTGTTCAACAAAAAATAACTGTTTAAATTTTACATTTTATTTGGTGCATATTCTGGAGTTTGCTTGGGTTTCTTCCCACAGCCTGAAGATGCAGTAACTAATGACTGTGTCTGTATTTAGGACTGAACTGTTGTCATAAACAATGTAGTTACAGTTTTGTGCCCATTGCTGCTAGGCTAGGAGCTGGCCCCATTTGAATTTGGATAGTCTGGTAAATGGAAATTATATACATTTATCTAAAGATGTAAAGAAAATTAAAGCTTTTCTACAATTAGCAGCAGCATTCATCTGTCATGCTAATATCTAAAATTGTGCTAAGCACCATTTATTTAAAACAGACTATATATAATTTTAAAATGGCAATATGAAAAATGGAATAATAATATTGCAGAATACCAATATCAAATTTTAAAATGTTAATAATAGTTTAAAAATTTCAGACCAAATTTGTAAAAGGTCAAGCCATATTTCTAAAAAGTATTTCTATTTCTCAAATACAAACATTTTGGTATCAATTTGATTATACTATATACCAATTTTTTTAAAGGTCGAAAACAAATCAGATTGAAACAAATAAATAACCTGGTGTGAGAGTTCTGAAATTTCATATCGTTTTAAAAGAGGGACTTATACTGTATGCTACAGATCTGCCATAATTTCAAGTTGTTTTCCTGCAGAATGGATCCTGTTATAGCCATGGTGCCAGTATTTTTAGTATAATGCCATTCTTTAGCTGCAACAGGTAAACAAAGTAAAAAAAAAACCACAAATATGTCCTGTGTGTTGCAGATTCTCAAACTTTCACCACAGGCCAGAATGAAGATGCACAAATCATAAGTTCTGAGTAGGTGAAGAGGGAACCATAAATCTATAAGACTCCATAAAGAAATTGGCACTCTTTACTATATATTACCACCTTTTTAAATATTTTTTTTATGGCTGCAGATAAAATGGTGAAATACTGCTCTACTGTGTTTGCCAGTGTAAACAAGTGTTACAGATTTAAACCTTCAGACACTATTCCAATGCACTTTTCTGTTATGTTAATTTTAGTTAGGGGTTGAAAAAATCAAAGGTGAACAACAGACAAGTTTCACAGAAACTTAAGTATTAGCTTTAACTTTAAGAGCATTGAGTCCAATTTTAGCGATCAAGATGCATTTTGGTGTTTGATGGTCACTTACTGTCAGAAAGTGACAAAAAAGACCCAATTTATTCATTAAATGCAACAGTGAATTGTCCCAATTTTTTAAATGACTAAATGATATAATTTTCCAAATTACACTGGATGCATTTCCTCTGTTCTCCGGAAGAAGCCATCTGAAGTGAATTAGAAAATGAGTAAAGATCAGGATTTCCCTTAAATTATATTAATTATGCAGGTGATTTTACTGAAAGGAATAAGTGGGCGTTTGAATAGAAAATAGCTTTCCTGATGTCCTTTGTGTGTTACGATTATCCCACTCGTGGCCATGTCCGCAATAACCCAGCTGTCCCGCATGTCATCCCAGCCAAGTGTAAACAGCAAAAACTAGATGCAGCAGGCAGAATGCATGTACAGTACATTGACAATAAATACTCTATAAAAAATACAAACATGCAGCATCAAAACGCAAACAAGAGGCCTTTATCACACCCATTGATGCCCACAGAGCATCTGATGTAAAATGGCCAATGCTGGAAAGGGGATCCCTGTCGCAACCAAACAAGTAAAAGAGGCTTTTGATGCAGCTACTGAATTCAACCACCTTTTAGTCTCTCCCACTTTGATCTGCATAGTGATGCAGTTTTATCTATATAAATAAAATCATAAGCTGTTTGTTCACCAATCACACATAAATGGGTAAAACCATTTTCACAAAATGTTATGGTGTTTAAAGTTTATGGAGTTCCCTAACCCAAAAGAAGCAATGTTGTATCTATTCAACTCTCCCAAAAGCATTTTAAACTCTAAAACAACTTTTTAGTGAGTTTCACCAATGCAAAATCATATGTGAAATAAAGTTTGGCATCAATTTTGCAAAAATGTATTTAAATGTTATACATAATCAAAAGACCAAGGTTCAGGGTGCCAGCCAAGGACAGTGGCAGCCTGTTCCATGTTGGTCATACTTACAGATAGGAATTACACTGTACTGTGTGTATAGGACAATGGCTCCAAAATGAAGTGAATACAGTAAATTTTTTATCAAAGCAAAACCTTACATTTTTGGAAAAGGCAATGCTGGTAGACCTGTATATCATTAGTAAGTGTAATAGAGATAAGCCACGATGAAACAGATTGAAAAATTTTTTTTAACACATGCTGAGTCGCTGCTCAAAATAGCGTAGACAAAAGAATGACGTTAGGAACGTTTACTGTTTCTTAATGGTAGAGATTTCTTCAAATCCATTTTATGATGAATGAGTTATAATTTTACACTTTGCCAGTACAATATTATGATTTGTCTTAAATCAACATTGAAAGAATCAACTTTGAATCATTTTTATCAAATACTTCCACTGGTACTGTTCCCTGTTATAATGTAGAGACCTGCAGTGATGTCCGGGAACCCCAATTCCCCCAAGCCCCAACTAATGTACACACTTCTGTGGTCCATGGAGTCAATTTTTCAAAAAGCTTTTCAGCTTATTTATTTTGGAATACACAACTATTCATGAAACCACAGTAAACCAGGAAATACAAAGAAGCAGAGTTCATAGTTTTAACCCAGAAAGAAGTTACCGCAATTACGGAATCCAATCATAAAAAAGAACAAATTCATGACAGCGGACAAACTGATAGTGAGACAAATTGATAGTGATGGATGGTACACATCCAATTCATCCAGTATTGACAAAAGCATCAGAACTAAAAAAAAAAAAAAAAAAAAAAAAAATTGCCTCCTTACCTTAACTCAATATAGAAATTCAGTATATCTGGGCAATGTCAGGCACTTTGGAAAATTATTCTACAGTACATGCCTGATGCATATTGGAATCATTAGACTTCCCTTTATTTTTTAACACATTTTAAAGATACACTTTACTTTTTGACTCATTCTTTGTGCATTCACTAAAATTTTTAGCAACCAGCTTGGCCCCAATCTTCTGGTAACAACTGCTGCTGAGATTTTTTTTTTGCCTTTTCAAATCATGGCTGTGTAACACATTAAACACTAAATGTCATTCCTTCCTAGTGTGTTCAAATACTTGTAGTTAAAGTCATTATGTCTTAAAGCCAATTATGCAAGGATAAGTGGAATGCAGCTATTAACTATTCATGCAGAGAATGAATGGTTCTCCATCTTATTAGGATTTGGAGGAAAAACAACAACAAAATCAAGCAACTGTGGACTACTATAAAGTAATTGAGGAAGAAATGATCATCTTATTATTTTCGTGTATTTGAATTATTTGCACCCTGTATTTCACAGAGCTTTCTTCTTTTTCAGCTCTACTGACATTGTGGTCCATTCACTGATATATTGTGCAAAGACTACAAAAATATTGAATAGCACATCTCCAAGGCTAAAATTGTTACAATGTACAAATACTACCAGAACCTCTGTTCATTTCTGATGTATTTATATTTCTTTTAAAACTATACCTACTGTATTGTAAGTTCCAATACTACTTTGCTTTGCTATTCACGTACAACCACCTGTGTAAGGAACATGCTCTGTAAACACAGACATTCATTTGATTTATTTTTTTGCAGCATACACTTTTTTAACAAATATCTAGACATCTTAACCATACAACTTGCAACTGGTGGTTATATTATGCAATTTTAGTTATGTAAAAAATTAACGAGGACTATACTTTTCCCTGTTAAGACATCTCATCTTGGCACACAAGTCTACTTTATTATAATATTTAAATTTCTAAAGTCTAGCCAGAGTCTGTGATTTCAGTGATGTGGGAAGCAGCATATATCTTTAATCCTATGTTCAACTGCCAGTTGAGCTTAAGATTTACCCTACAGATTTCTGAACTTCTTTTGCAGGAAAAATGAACGTCATGTTCTGTAGTATGGATTCAATAATTTGTAATCAATTAATAACATACAACAAGATAAAGTCACTATACAAGTATTCCTAATGAACCAGAAAATAAACATCTTCTTAACCAACCAGTATGCAGCGAGTCGGATGGACATATTGAAATAACATCTGTAGTGCAAGCATCTATGGCTCACTCGTTGTTTATTAGAATATTTAAAGCCGGTCTTGGCTTACTTTCAGTACTTTTCTTTTGCAATCTTATCTTGCTTGCACAATTGCAGTGGATCTGTGTTTTGAGATTTCTTTATGTTTGGACTATGCCTTGTGATTTTATTTTTTACTCATTCGCTGAGAATTGTTGCTTTGTTTAAAGACCTCACTTTTGCCTGATACCCACTCTCTTGCTTGGAGTCACCATTATACAGACTTTACTCCTTTCCAGCAAGATCTTTACTTGTCCCCAAATTGCCGGCATTGGTCTTCAGTCTTTTAATTAAAAAAAGTAAATGCATCCTTCTTTTTTTTTAAAATTCTAGAGATGTCCAGTCACCCGCATCATAAACCTGTGTATATGCATTGTGTGTGTTGTTAATTTTCCTTGTGAGAGGATGCCTAGACAGGAACTTGGTATGCCACTTTGAGAAATCAGGGACCATGTGGGGTTGGAAGACCTTATCATGCATGATGCATTTGTTTTTTGCTCATTGAGTATTCGCCCTTTTTTTTTTTAATCACTCCCTTGTTTATATGATGAACCATTCAGATTGTCATGCAGTCTACCAGTAATAAAACCATTAACAAGTACTGAATGACTATGAAGGTGGCAAATTACAAAAACAGGGTCTAGCAAAGATTTGCCAGACAGAGGTTAAAGTAACAAAATCATGATCATATTACAAAATAAATACCTTTCAATGAATATTGTTCTCTTCATTATTATTGGTTGTTCATAACAGGGTGAGCATATCCATCTTCCAAAGAGTAATCTGTGTTTCAAAGATGACAAGTCCTACCAAGTTTAAATCAGTATATATTTTTTTTTTTTGCCTGATGGACAGGTAATGTCAGGGCACATCTGTCTCAATGAGTCACAATACCCTTAATTGATTGCCCCCATTGTGGTATTTCTTGCCTCTCAATTAGTTGTTCTAGGAAATATTCATCCATCCATTCCCTGATCTGTTTATTCATTTCAACGTCTTGGGGACACAGCGTCTGTCCTGTAGCAGTGGGTGCAATGTGGGAACCAACTGTAGACAGGCAACCAGTCTACTACAGGTAATACTTATCCACATACTCAAAAAGGCTAATTCTTTGCTAATTTAAACTCAGCAATGAACCAAATATGCATTTTTTCCTTGGCAGGAAAAGTGGAGTACTTTTGCAAACTTCAAAAATATAGTGACCATACCTAGATTCTCACTGTGGATTCTGGAGCTGTTAGGCAGTAATGCTGACCACTGCACCAGCAAGCTGGCATCTAAGAAGCATGCCAGAGATAAACCACCCTTATGAATGCAGTTTTATATAGCTGTTTTGTTTCCATGATGTTCTTGCTCAAGTGCATTCAACTTAATAGGTTTCAAAATAGTATTTTATTGCGATGACATGACCACCAAAAATGTGTGCCACATAGGAGTAGCAAGTATGGCTGGTAAACTTCAGCAAACTAGACATGAAATTACTGCTAATGAAAACATATTTGATTTCATAAAGAGACACTGCTAGATTAATTACAGATTTCTGGTTTCAAATCTCAAACTAGGCACAATCTGTGGGGTTTTCTCCTGATACTTCTGTTTTCTTCAACAATTTAATGTGCACTGAAATTAAGGTTAATTAATATTCTGCAGAAATTATTTATTTTAAAATTGGGTAAAATCCAATTAACAGTAACTAGGTTATTTATTCACTCTTAAATTATCTCATTGTGTTTGAGCGTGCCCTGTGATAGTCTGGTGCCCCATCCATCATTGTTTTTACCTTGTGCCCTGTGCTGCTGGTATAGGCTCTGGCTTCAGCCTGGCTTCACAATAGCACCCATATAGTTGGGTTAAGATAGGTATATGTTTATCTGATTCTTTACTTTGCTACCATGCACTGTTGTTCAGATTAGGTTTTTGAAATAGTACCATAACAAATAACCTCAATGGAAAAAAATAAATGGAATGACTACTTTTTTTGTTGACTAAAACAACTGGAAAACTTTTGTTTTCCAAGTAAACATAGGTAGTTTTAGTTTGAGTCCTACAATTTGTATTAGCATTTTGCAGCTGGAGACACATCTGTGCATTTTGACACTATTGTCGAGGGTCACATTGTCATTAAATTTTCACTGTGAGCACTTTGATCAGACTGGTAGTAGAACCAAATAAAGACCTGGAGCTTTTCTGCATACACAATTACATAGCTAGTCAGAATGATTTCATTTTAAACAATACATCTGTTAAGAATGCATTCATGGAAGATTTTACAATTTATTCCTTCTTCTATTGATATCTTTACTAAAAGAAACTACCATTCTCCCCCTTGTGTGCCATCAATTTTACATGGCTACCCTTACCTATGGTAATATTTAGGTCTTTTTTTATTTATCCAAATAACTACCCCAACAAAAAACTTTTCATCTCATCTTCTCTTATCTTCTCATACCTCTTTTCCTGGTGAGGGTCTTGGTGACAAGTAGGCCAAGGAGAGCAGCCCAGGCTCCCCAAATTAGAAAATAGTGTACCCTGTCCAGGATGTGATTACTGAGACGCAAACCTGGAGCCAGCCCTGGGGGTGGCATTTACTGGCAAGCACCTGGTGGTTTGATAGGCAATATAACCTGATCAGTCTCAGTCCATCTTGTGGGCTCACTACCTACAGGAAGAAGGCCGGTTATGATGCCAGGTTAGTGGTAGGCATAGTCATGAAAGACCTATAGGTGAACTAAAAAATAACAGTATAATGTCACTCAGGCCATTACATGACCTAGACTGCTGAACAAAGTAAATTATCAGTCAGTAATAAAGTTACACATTTACCCATACATGCACAACTCACATAATAAATTCTGGCAATTGCTGTTTAAATTAGTCTTTCTGTGTTTTCTGCTTCATAAATTGTTTTGTAATGACAAAAATTTTGATTAATATATTGCAAAAATGATTGATCTTAAAACAGAGTAAAACGCAAATCAACAGTTCAATCAAAACAGGACATTCATGATAAGCACATATAACATAGTGGATACATTTCTGTGAACAAAATAACAAGCTGAGTTCAATAAATTGCAAAAATCGTCACACAATCAAGCTGTGGCACCTTGGGTTTTTAACTCCAGTTCTGAAACTAACCAGGAAGAACATGAGCTGCTAAATGAATCCATTATACCGAAGTTATTTTTGGAGTAAGAAATCGGCTGAAATGAAAACCTGTAGCCAGTGGCCCCCTGTTAAAAAGGCTTACTTCAATCTGTCCTAGAGTTTTGCTTTGCTACGGGGAATGGTATAGGTTGCATTTCTCGTCTCGCGGCGGTTCTCGAGTCAAAACTCTTACTTAAAATGCAGTCTTACATACTACTTGTGTACTGCTGTATGAATTAATTTCGTACAAAAGACGCATTCATCAACGAAGCGCCGTTACCGAACGCATAATAAAGAGATAATAGAAAGAGAATTACAGGAAGCTGCTTCAAGTATGTCCAGGTGCTAAACAGAGTAAAAAAAAAACGAGCTTGTTAGATTCCCCCCAGCAACAGCTCGGGCGAAGCTTTCTCTTGCACTTCCTGTAACCATATAAGGGAGAAGTGGGATTAACGGTGGAAGGAACGAGGGGGGCATCTCTTGAAAAACCGAGGATCGATCGATCAGCAAAATAAAACCGTTTCGTGCTGCCACTTGTAAAGTGTTAGAAGGATCAGCGGGGAAATCGAATCGAGCTCAGATTTTCCACTCATCGCTTGAAGAAAATAAAAAAGAAGACTTTAAGACTCACGCTTGGATTCGGTATTCAGTAATAATAGTTTAGAAATTACTGTGCGGAAAATTTAACAGGTGAGTGTGGGGAGTGAATGTTGTATGTATGACTAGTTGATAAAGCGAGCAAATAACACACGGGCAATTCAAGTTAGGAGCTGTTACAGTACAGGCTCTTTCATTGCAGATCGTTAAGATACAGCAATGCGAGGAAAGTTGCTGTCCATGGTGCCATGAACAGCCTGTTGTGGCGGACTATTCCCAAAGCCAATTTCGAAATTATTTGTAATACGCTTGAATCCGGTCAACCACACGACCCAGACTTGGCTAAGCGGCTTCATATAATGGACGGATGAATGTTAAAACTGAATCTCCAGAGCGCAAGCAATCTTTTAAATATGCAAGTTTGCTCAACACGACTGTCTATATAATAAACAAACAACTTGGTAAGGCTGAGCGCGGACGCGTGTTGGTGTCTCGTCTGTGCGCCTGCGAGCGCGCGTGTCGGTGTCTAGTCTGTGAATGCCTGAGAGTAAATAGCTCAGTGATTAGACCTAAGCTTACGCAGCCATAAATTCTGGTTGCAAAAACAAACGGTGTTTTGGAGGATTTTTTTTTACATTTGTGTTATTGCTAAGCATTACACATGAAAAGTTGATTCTTAGCAAATTCACCAGTTTCGACTGCAAAAGGGAGGAGTCGCTTTTTCGAATGCCAAGTGCAAACACTACACCTCGCGTGCACAAACACGCCTTTCCGCAACTAATTTTGCACGTTCCTTTTAACTCTGTTTAGTCATATGCTTACCAGTAAATATTTACACATGCCGACAGAAAGCATCGACGTCCTTCAACTTCTTATCCCGTGAACTAAGCAGCTACAAACAGCCTTGTGCAGAGCTAACGTTTACAAGATAGGCATCGACAGGATAGCTCGATAACGATGACATACCGCTGGGCACCTGGCCAGACATTCGTGTAGTGGGCAGGCTGAAGGCGCCTGGCCCGACTCGGACAAACAGCAAGCCCAGTTTGGGCGGGAAGTTTTGACTCCTCGCCACTCCGAGTTCCGCTGAAACTGAAGGCAGCGAGAATTCATTTACGCGCAGGTTTGGACGTTACTTCAGTGGTAGAAAGTAAAACACGAGTAAGTTTATTAAATATATTTTTTTAGCCGGCTACAGTTATAATAAACAATAGTCTGTAACGGTGTGCAAATAAAGTGGCAGTTTTAAACATAGTTGAAGGGATTAATGTTGTTAGGTTTAAGATGATATTTGCTATCATTTTGTTCAAGTTTATTGTGATCACATGTTGTCCAACCTCGCCCCCGATTATTTTGAAATATGCTGGTTTTCGTTTCTGCCGTTTTTAATAGAAATGTAACCTTCAGAATAAATGAACGAATTATGTAATTAGACGGTTAAAATTCGGCGTGTGAAGTCAGGAAAGCGATACAGTGTTGAGTTTTCACAGTTTTCTCCAAAAAGAATGCAGGTTACGTTTCCGTTTGGTGGTTAAAATGAAGTGATATCTTCTTTTGTTGACTATAGGTTTTGTTTCAAATATCGCAGAATGTGTAATGGATTCAAACTAAGTACTGTTCAATTATTTGCTTAGCAGTCACTATTATCCAAAATGACTTACCAGCTGGGTCAAGATAATCTAGAAAACATCAGTCTGGGGCACTGGACAAGGTTACAATATTGCTTATCACAAGTGAAGTGTTCAGAACGAAGTACAAGCTAGTTACACTTTCTTAGCTACAAGAACCTAAATTTACTACACCAGAGGTTCTTCACACACTTCTTAAACATATTGAAGGGAGTCAGAATTTCAGATAGAAATGGGCTGCGCATTCCAGGAAAATAGTCTGGATTGAGATGTGATGCCATAAGATGCCTTTCATCTGCAGACCTGAGTGGTTGAGAAGGAGTATAGGCCCTCACAAGCGTCTCCATATATATAGGTGCTGATGCATCAACTATTCTGAAGGTAAGCATCAAGGATTTGAACTTAATATGTGCCATGAACATATGGAGGTAATGTGCTGCTATAGGGAACCAATGTGTTGATTTGAAAAGAGGAGTGACATGTGCCAGCGTTGAATGGTTGAGCACCAGATTTGCCACTCTGTTTTGAATAATTTGCAGCCAGCTTGGTGACACATGCTGGTACTCTTGACATCAGAGAACTGCAGTGATCCAGACGCAACACCACCAAAGCCTGGACCAGGAATTGTGCTATATACCCCGTAAGAAACAGTCTGTGTTTGCTGATGTTCTATAGAGTGAATCTTCAAGACCAAGAGACCATTTCTGCGTGGTCAGTGAAAGACAACTGGTCATCGATCACCACCCAGACTTGGCTGGTGTTAGCATTAAGAAGCAGAGTTCAACAGTGATGGGGTGTTCAATAGACGGATGTGCAGGGATAACAAGAAGGTCTGTTTTTGCCAGGTTGAGCTGTAGATGGTGCTCATTTACCCATCTTGCAATATTAGTGAGACATGCAGAGAGATTCTAGTTGATACTGCATGGTTCTCTGGAGGAAACGACAGGTACAGCTGGGTATCGACATAGTACTGATAACATAAACCATTGCATCATAAGATAGGACCTAATAAGGAGGTATACAAAGAGAAGAGAAGAGGAGAGGATCCATAATTGATCCTTGGAACACCCCCACGCTTGTCTTATGCACACAATAGGAACTGCCCAAGTGGTAGGACTCAAACCACATGACAGCACACTTTGTGATCCCAAGGTCAGAGAGGCTGGCAAGGAGAATCTGGTGGTGAACTTTGTCAAAGACAGAGAAGAGATCTAGCAAGATAAAGGCAGATAACATGTTGGAATTACTAGCCAGCCGTAACTTCTTTTGAGAAGCAGTCATTCTGTCATTACTAGCAATATGTATACTCATCATCAAGGAAATACTTTTAAATTTTTAACAAAATATTAATTCAACATTTCATTAGAGATTGTTACTGTATTTGTAAAATATATTATAATTTTAAAAGGGAAACATTTAAACAATTTAAATATTTATTGTTTTGTGCTGTCAAACTTTGTGTTACTAATTACAATTTGAGGACAAAAGCAAAGTGTCGAATAAAGAGGACCTCACTCAAAGGCAAGAACTGGCCTGAAGAAAGTTTGTAAGGATCAGGGCTGGAGACTCAACATATGTTCAAAAGCTCCATTCACGTCTTCATTTTCTTTATTTTTTTTCAGTCTGTAAGTGTGTACATGATCATGGCAATCTAAGATTACATCATTTTGTGTAGTGAGCAAACTTGGTATAGGAATGTATGAGTGGCATGCATAGTGGATGTACATTATTAATTTTCACAGTGAATTCTTTGAATAAGTATATCTTTCATTTTGAGTAATGTAGGATGCAGTGCATTTTGGGTTTGAAATTTCTAGCTGGACCATATCTGAATTTTACTTCTGTATGTGAAGAGCTCTATAACATTAACATTAACTTAGCTAACAAATCATATATGTCCCTCTTTTGGTAATAACTAATGAGGCATGAAAGTTCATGCACCATTCATGTCACACAAAATCAATCAAACAATGTAATGCTGGTTCATGGTTGGCCTTGACTAGCATCAGAACACTGTAGCATCCTCTGGCATCATCATTATCTAACAGAATACGGCAATATAGATTTAAACATTAAGTGAAGTGTATAGATTTAAACATTAAGTGAAGTGAGAAGTTTACAACCACAGGCTTGTCCAGGAAAATATCAACTATGAGCTGCCTAAATTGAAAGGGCAACATCTCAGAATCATTTAGATTCAAATGGCCTTTTAGATGAAAAAAGACAAGCCATAATAACACATAAAGAATACACAAACTACACATGCATGACTCATGTACAAGACTGGGGCTGTCCAGTAGCAGTGCTAACGAATGCATGAGGCCAGCAAACAGTTGAAAAAATGATTATCTACATACATGTTCTGTCTGTATTAGAACTGTATGCTTCTGTGAAACTTTAGTGTCATAGTGCTAGCTTATTTTCTGTGAAGTGAAAGTTGCACATGTTAAACTTCCTTGATGGCTTTTTCAAATTTAGTGGCATCATGCAGGTCCCCTTCAGTAAAATGGATGAAGATCATGATGTTGCTCAACTGTATTTTGATCAGTGTAATGACTTGTGTGCAATGCATTGCTGATATTGTGTTTCAGAAGTACTGTGGTTACGTTTATGGGAGCACATGGCACACGACTTTTCATATTATTTCCCTGGCATAGCCTTGACAGGTAAAAGCTGAAACTGTAACTTAAACAGACAATTAAAAAAATAAAAAGTAGTCCTAATTTTAACACAGTAAAAAAATACTATTATGTTGGGTGTTCTTGGCATAAATTAGTAAAACGTTGCTGAATAGCAGTATTAACTCAAGCATTTTAATTACATTCAATGTGAATGATGAGATGCAAATGTATTCTTACATGTAAGAGATTGAAATTTTATTCAACACTACAGCACAAACATAGCCAGGTAAACATTTGTAAGAGTATATGCTTGTTTTAAATAATAAATTTTTACTGCCAAATTAAAAATGTTTTTTTCCTAGTTTTAAGTAAAGAAATAAAATTTCCATAAATACCTTTCACATTCATCATTCTCTTCTTTCAGCTTATGAGAAAACAATTCATAATAGAAATTTTCTGCAGATGTACAGTAAATATATCGGTATAGAAATCTGATCATTTCTTTTGTGCCTCTTAAAATCTATGTCATGTCAGATAGCATAGGGTGTAAGGCAAGGACAAACCCTGGACAGGGTGCCATTCCATCATAGGTCGAACACACACACACACACCAAACACACACTAGGGCCAATTTAGTGTTGTCAATTTATCTAATGTGCATGTCCATGGAGAGTGGGAGGAAACAGGGGCACCCGGAGGAAATCCTAGGCAGACATGGGAAGAACATGCAAACTCCAAGCAGAGAGGACCCAGGATTTGAACCCTGGTCTCCTTACTGTGAGGCATAAAATCTATGTTTTTTATAAATGCAAAAAAAAAAATACCAGTTTAGGGCATTTTTAACTGATTAAGTTAATTGTTTGCATTTTTTGTAATCCATTCAACAAGGGAATATTAACTTTTTCAAAATAATTTTTGAGGTTCATTCTTCCATATAAAGTGATGCATGTATGCGTTTCAAATTATGAGATTTTGTTTGTCCAGTTTTGTGGAACTTTGTCCTCATATTAGATAGACCTGAAGCTAATATCCAGGTATCCTTGGCAAGTTCAAGTAATACAGGACATCTGAATTCATGAATGTTATGCAGCTCTGTGCTTCATCCTAGGGTTTTGTTAGTGCAAAGCCTTATAAAGTAATTAAATATTATATTGTTATTAAAGGATCACCATTTATTAAATTGTTTTTAAAACTTACATGAATCCTGACTCAGATTTTTGCTTGTCATTATAGATGTGCACCAAAAATAGTAAGACAATTTATTTTTAAATTAGGTCAAGAAAAAGAGGTTTACAGAAATTATACTATTTTGCAGCATAATGCTGTATTTATGCTTTAAAAACCTTCCCTCCATTCATCAAATATATTTGATTAATATGTTTTTAACTACCTAGGGATACATTTCTATTTAAATCAGAAATGGTTTTGTTTCCTTTTGACCACATAGATATGATTACAATATATTGTTAACTAAGATGCTTTTGAAAAAAAAAACAACAGTGTTTCTCACTGAATACAGAATACAGGTTGACTGCAGGGTTTTTTCCATTGTGACTATAATTACTTAACAATTTTATCTGCTAACTTTGGAAGGGCAGGGGCAGTAGATCATGTTGGCAATTGTGCTCCAGAGATTCTACAGGCAAGGTTATCAGTGCAGAAAGAAGAGTGACAATTTCTTAAGTGGCAACATACTATAATGTATTTTCTAAGGGCCCTAGGCAGCAGGAAACTCTGGAGATTTCAAGGGGGTTTAAACCACTATTGAAAGAGACAGTCAGAAAGAACAAAGTTATAGAAGGCCTGCAGGGGGTGCACATCTTCCTAGAAGGCAGGTGGCAGCACAGTGTCCTTAGCTGGGGCCAGGTTTCTCATTTGACTTGGAGGATAATTCTCCTGCCCAGCCAGTAGGTGGAAGTACGCACTTGTCCCTTTAAGGATGCAGACAAATGATAAGATTTCTTTAAAGAACAGGCTTTTCAATAACTAGTGAGGGCCCAGGACTGCAAGGACACAAGGAGGTGCCAGGCAAGAGTTCTAGCCTTGGGTCACTGTAGTCAAAAAATGGATGTCCTTGATTCTGGAAATTGCCACAAAAATGGTTTTAAAGCTTCCTATGACTATAATATATTGAGTTTAATGTGGAAATAAGTCAGGGTCATGAAGAAAACAGAGCTTGTAAATGGGAAGTGGTTTGGTGTGGTTCCTACAGACTTAGTTTTTTCTCTATGGAAAATTTTCAGAGTACTTTGTATATATGACAATACTACTACAAATACAAGTACAATTTACTACTAATACTACATTAGAAGTGGGCAGATAGGCTAGCCACTTCACTGGATGGGGGTTCAAAGAAGCAACAGACATTCTTTTGTAGTTTGAGTTCTCCCTGTTTAGTCCTACCTTGTCTTTAATTGTGATGATAAGCACATCATTTTTTATACTTTTGGGCTTTATAGTACCAGTGTGGACAGATGCCTTTAGGGTGGTGTTTCCTGTTTCACAGGGTACTACATCTTTCACTTGCCTCATTTTTTTCCTTACACTGGTCAGAAAATTACTATCTGAGTTACTGCTAAACTGACTTAATAGAGCTTCCTATGGTATATGGTGTTTATTGTTAATTTTACTTTATCATTTCAGTCATCAATTAAATACATTCTAGTTGTTAATTGATTTGTTGTGCAATACTGTATTTGTAGCAGTGCTGTAATTGCAAAGAATTGAGTGTCAAAAGTAAATTGAGAGCTGCTTAGTTCAGGGTTGATATCTATTATATACACAATGCAAATTCTCTTTGTCATTGAGTCTTAATAAACATTTTTTGTAAATATTAATTTAAGCCATTATGCAATTCCAATTAGGTTGTGTACTCTTTGATAACATAATTGAAAGCCTGGGATTGAGGACAGCACTCCACTCTTTTTAGTTTGCCTATTGTAATCCCTTTCTGCATAGGAAATTTAGTTTTTTTGGAGCATATGCATTATTTTCTATCTGTAACCTTGCATTAGCAAGTTGAATAAAAACAATGTTTTAATTACTTATTATAATAATGAAGTTGTATTTGTGTAAATGTCTTGTCCTTGCTGTATTTAGAAGCTTATGGTATACTAAGTATCAGTATTAACCTAGACAACCAGTTACGGGCAAATTGATATGCCATGGATCGATCGATCTATCTATCTATTGCCTGTGACATTTAGTAGAAATGTTTTTACTCAAGCATTCTTCTAAAATACTCACTAAATATTACAACTTATCTTTTTCTTTAATGGAAGTTGACTATCAAAGAAAAACTAGATGGTTTTAAAATTAGAGTTGCATACAAGTACATCCATCCATTATCCATCCGCTATATCCTAACTACAGGGTCATGGGGGTCTTCTGGAGCCAATCCCAAGACAGCCAAGACAGGGCGCAAGGCAGGAAACAAACCCTGGGCAAGGCGCCAGCCCACCGCAGAGCATACAAGTCATGTCATGTTATTTTCTACTCCTCCTAATCCAGACCCTTGGTTTGGAGTGGAGCCTACCCCAGCTAGCATAGGGCGTAAGGCAGGAACAAATCCTTGACAGGGTGCCAGTCCATTGGAAGCTGTGATGTATTCAGTCCTATACTGTTTAATTTGAGAAGCTAAGAGATGATTGATCAATTTTACCTTAAAGTACTTCGACGGAACCTCTTCTACAGTTAAAGTGATATGGCAATTTATTCTCCCTCCTTCTGTACTCAGTGTAGTCTAGTCTCCATCTAGGTCCTTGGTAGTAGCTTTACTGTGGTAGTTTCTGGGAATCTTTAAAAGGTATCAAAGTATATTTGTCAAAGGCGCTCTGGAGTCTGTAAATATAAGTCGGTTACACCCTTTTGTGTAGGAAGAATCTTGTTAAGAGAACCTAATAGAGCTATGTGACCTTAATTGCCTCAACACTTTATACCATATACTATCTCACTGTTGCACAGAACCTTTAAATTTCTGTCCCTCATGTTTAATGTTATACAGTATTTTATCATTTTGCCTTCTTGAATTCCTTTTTTGCATTATATTTTTCAAATTATATTTCTGTTCAGTTAAAATGGCTAACGTGTACTTTCAAAAATTAAAGAAAGAATTTAGAATCTTTGTAATAGTGCCATTTAATTGTTCTAATAGTAACAAAAAGTCTATGTGTACTTTGGCTTAAGGAGCAGACACTAGAAAATTAGAAAAATATCACATTTTCTGGCAAATTATCCAGTCATATTATGACTTTGTGCCAATTCATACCAATGGGAGAAGAGGCACCTTCAAATTATTTTTTGTATAGTTAATTTCACTGAGGACAGGCTATATAAGTTATGGCAAATCGCATGAACACTTGGATCATTTCTGCTGGGCCTTAACAGTTTACAGGAGTTTTGTCAAGATGCTTTCAATGAGACACATTTTGGGTCCTTTGAATCGAAAAGAGTAATATTTAAATGCTATAGGCTATCTGAACATCATTTTTGTTAAGTACATAGTCACCCTCTTGCCAGTAATACAAGCATTTGCTAATGGGCTTTTATTACTATAATATGGATTTTACAGGAAATGTAAACACGGGGAGCGTTTCCAAGTACATGACGGTTCATTCAGCTTAATGATTTCCTCTTTCCACCCAACTATCACCAACTCTTAAACCATTTAGGCATCGGTTAGATGAAAAGGAACAAGTTATTTGAAGTAAATACTAAGCCACCAGCTTGTTTAACACCATCTAGCAACTGTGGGACCTGTGGAAGTGTGAAGACAACAAAAGCCTTGTGCCACACTTGTGGCTACTTATTGATGTATGCTTGAATTAATTTAAAATATTCTGAGGTAAAATATAGCACCAAAAGGTTATCAGGTACACTAAATAAAGTAGCTATTTGTAAAAATGTGAAGGTCACACTGTGTAAGAACCTATATAAGCGGCACAGAAGCACAAGGCTGGAACAAACCATGGATAAGATCACAGTTTATGGCAGGGAAGATATCGATAATCAAAATTTTATGTAAGTAAAATAACTCACTTTTCTGGGCACTATTGAGGATTTCCAGAGTCTCTAAGATACAATGTTATCATAATAAATAAGTCATATTTGGATAATAATATCAATCAGTCTGTCAGCCATTATCCAACCCACTATATCCTAACACAGGGTCACCGGGGTCTGCTGTAGTCAATCTAAGCCAACACAGGGAGCAAGGCAGGAAGAAATCCCCGGGCAGGGTGCCAGCCCACCGCAGTGGATAATACTGTGATTTTTTTTTTTAATGTTTTGTCATACATTATATAATTTATAATGTACAACTGTTTAAATGTTGCCATAGAGTTAAGGCTAGGGCATACTGTGGAATGTTTCACCTTTTCCTCTAATACTTTGACTGGGCAACAATCAGTCTTTTTATAAAAATAGACATATTACAGATTTGCAATTTAACCACTAATAGTCATACCTGCTTAATCCAAGCAGGGTCTAGTGATCGTGAGAATAAATCATCAGAAATTAACAGCAGATATTATTATACCTTGTTTGATTAAGTATAAAGATAAAGTAATGCATACATCAACTAAAAATAAACCTGTCATGAGTTTAGCATTTTAAATATTTCTGATTTTAATTTCATACTTACTTTTTTTGGATATCACTTTAGTATTAAACAATTTTCTCATTATGTGTGTGATGCTTCCATGCTGCCATTTTGTGTTTTGTTTTTCCTAGTGGCCGCAGTAGATTTTTGTTTGTTATTTGTGGTATTACTATCATGTGACTGTGGCTTTTGACTTTTGCCCAATTCCTGACTACTCTTTGTATCTTTTGATATCTTCATCAGCATAACATTCCAAAAATGTATAAAATAAAAAAAAAATTTAAACCCAAACTCTACCCAGTTAAGAAACTTTTGTGAATAAAAAGTCCATCCAAGATTATCATTATGCCTAGTACAATATCAAAAGGAAAAAGGATCAGAGGCAGGCTGCTTTTAGAACAACATTAAACATGTTTGCTAAAACTGTGAAAAAAAATATTCCTTTCCTTACAAGAAAAATTAACATTTTTTGTACTTCTATATAAGATTAAGACATTACTTCCATTTGAGTTATAGAGGATGGGTTAGGATCCTTCCAGTTGATCAAGATAAGTCAGACAAGGAGCAGTGTAGCATAGGAAATTACAACTGACTTTTCATTGCATAATCTATATAATCTTATCCTATCTGATCTTACTTAAAGGAGTGCCAAAAAAGGATTAAGAATAACTGAATACAAAACAAATAAGCACATCTTTTCTACAAAATGATCTTTGGGCAGAGTAATACCAAAACATATAACTTAGTGAAGCTAGCACTTCATAATAGTTAGGATCCCATCCATCATAGAGTTTAGATTTTAAGCTTTAACCTTCAATGATGTGTTTGATGAAAACTTTTTAAGACGAATTGCACCATGCTTTGCACAGGCTGAGAAAGATGTTATGAGTGACTGAATCCCATTCTTTTTCTGAAATATTAACTGAGGGGTCTTTTTCCCATTGTTGCCTAAGACTGTCTAGGGCTTTGCTCTGTAAATGAGTTGATAAATAGAAATGCTACCAATATTGTCTTCATTACAGTCAGAAATATGCTAATAAATCAATTTTAATATTTTTGTAAAGTCTTAATGTGTATTCATAATTTTGTTTGTTATATTGGTGATGACATGTTGTCTCTATTTTGAATGTTCGTTTTTCATGGTCAATGCCCTTTAGTGTCCTTGTCATCATGGTGCTTCCATTTTGGAAGTCTTACAAGGTACATAATGTGTGTTCTACATGATTTATGATGTCATGATACTCATTCTGTAAAAAATGGCTGTGTGCATTAAACAGCACCTGTGCTCAAGCAACTAACTAACATAAGTTCATATTCTCTCTTTCATTTAATTTTGTTCTTCGACTTTGGGTCTAGTGTACTCTCAATCTTAATATTTGTACGTTGACTTTGTTAGCAAGTTGACTATTCATTAACTAAAACCACAAAGAATTTTTCTTTCTGCCATTTTTACTAAGTTTGCTTTCTGAGAGAACTTAGTGTAGATACTGTGGAAGATTAGGAAAGTTGTGCAGGTTATTTTAGATGAAGTTTCTAAATTGTACATAAAAAGTGGTATTTTGTTGGGAGTTTATATTTAAGCCATAGTTAATCCAAGGATATAAATATAATATATATTTACACGAGGGACATTCAAAAAGTTAACACATTTTTTGTATTTTTGTTGGAAAAGAAGGCAGGAGGAGTAGTAATTGGGCATTAAAAAGTTGGTACAACGCTTGGTAAAATTGCATCACAAGCAAAGGCGACTATGTAGAAAAGTAATGTAATTTGTTTTTGAAATTCTTAATAAATAGAGTTAAAAAAAAAAAAGTGTGGAAACTTTTTTAACGACCCTCCCTATTTTAATAGTATTCATTCTCCCAGCTAAAGAGAACCAAATAGATGACCACCTATAAACATCTTGGTTTTAATTAATGCTATCCTGTTGCAGAATTTAAATTAGATCTTTACATTATCTTGTCACTGAGATATCTGTACTGTGCTGAGGCAATTAACAAAAATTGATCTTGTGATTTACTATGACATTGAAAAGATGTTTACTGAAAACGTGTGCTCTTATTTAAATTAATTTTGAACCTGCAGATATTGTAAAATTCTTGAAGTAAATTTAATAATATTGAAAATGAAGAGTTTGGAACTGTGCTAAAGCATGCCATGTCGTCCTCAAAGACAGAAATTTTTTGTTACATTTCTTCCTTTATGATTCCATCCGTTATGAAAGCATTGACAAAAGCAGACAGCCCTGTCTGGTTCTGCAAGGTGAAATATTCAGAATTTATATTGTTCTCAAGAACAGAGGCTTTTGGGCTAGAATATAAAAATTTGAACCAAAAAGATATTATGGGTCCAAATCCATATTTGCTTAGTATATTAAAAAGATATCCTTATTCCAGTCTAGCACATGATTTTTCCACATCCAGAGATAATACAATCTTTGGAAACTCAGATGTAACATAGAATATTTGATAAAATGTCTTTTTTCACTTATTCAAACATGGCTAGCATTAATGTGGCTAATTTAATAAACAACATTTTACAAAATTCCACTTGATAGCTGTCTGGTTCTGCAGGTTTCTTGATTTTAAAAAGAATTAATAACACTTGGAGTTTGAGTACTATGTGGCAAAACAACTTGCCACAGATTGTGTATATAAAAATTAATTATTTATAAGTGGTGTGACAGTGTTTTGTAGTTGCCTTCAAAATGCCCCTGGAACCTTAAACAAACTTACTAATATCCACACCATGTTTCAAAATCTCAGTTGAAAATTGTCTATAATGCCAGTTGGCTTATTGACAACTGGTCCCTAGATGTCTTCTTTTGATTTACAAGTAATTTTCTTTACTTTGGAATTTTAATCTAATGAATTTGAAACAATACATAAGCACTAAAGGGCAATCGTATTGAATAAGCCACATATTGAGCATGAATCAAGTTGTTTCTTTCATTCTAAAACACTCAATATGTTTATGAAATGTAATTATTATTCTTTTTATTAGGAAGTAATTACTTCACATGATATTTGTTTTCTCCTATATGTCATTGGTGGGTCCATTAGTTGCTATTTTGTGTGTGCCTTTAGAATTTTTTGGTAATCTGTACAGTACCTGGAGCCAGCTACATAAAACATCTTTAACAAAATATCCACTGGTCAGTTGTCTGGAACCATTTTATCATTTACATGGTTGTAAATAGCATTGGGCAAAAGGAAGTTACTAACCCTGTACATGTGTGCTTGACTGAGTCCTACGGTGGACCAGCCTCTCACCATAGGACTCATCTACACCCACATCAAACCTACGTAATCTTTCCATTCATCCTAGCATACATGTCTTTGGGATGTGGTAGGAAATCAGAAAGAGTGCTGAACGAGAGCATGCAAAATACTCGCAAATGATTGCTGAATCCAGAATAGAGCCTTAGTTTTAGAAGTATGGGGCAACACCAACATGTTGCTTCATGTCTAAAACATGTTGATAAATTGTGATTTTCTCGAAGACCATCTTTCTTGAGGCATCCACTGACAACAAAAGAACCTACTTAAATGTCTTAGTAATGCTTGTTTTACTGTAATACTGTAGTCATTGTCTAAACCTTTCCTCCTCAGTATATCAAATTTCCTTCAACTTATACACAAAAGTTTGAATGGTGCATTTTCTTTAAAGAAGTAATTTTCCGTGAATGCAATTTTTTGACAGCGCTGTATGAGTTTTGTTCAACAACCTAGGACAGCATATCAGTAATAATGACTGCTCTGTTATTCCATTATTGTGTTATTGCAGAAGGAGAGTACACCCTGGTATTTCTTGTAGATAAGTATTGCAGGCTAGTTTGATTATCAGTTTAAAAAAAAGAAGTTTTCATGAATTAAGAGCTTGTCTAATATATTAATAAATATTTTATAATGCAGGTTATATTCTTTAATTATGAATATTTCAATTGAAATTCCCCACCTGTTCAATAAAATAAACAATTTCAGCAGTAATCTTGTTAAGATTTAGCTGTTTTTTAATTGAATACTTATCAAATCCAATTGCAGAATCTTGGCAAAATAGTCTGGGATCATCATTACAAAGTGTCAGCTTTAATAACTACTTTACTGCTTTTTCTATAAATATAGTGAAATAATTTTCCTTGAAACAGGTTGATATTCTATGGGTAAACTTAAACTTGCATATCCAGCTCTTCCTTGAATGAAGCTTACTCCTCTATCCCAATAATAATTTTAAAAACATCATATATTTTTGGGATAAAGTCAGATAGCCTTTATCTTCATTTATGAATAATTATATTTGGGTGTATATTTGTTAGGCTCCTCTAGTTTTTAGGGAAACATGCACTGTACCTGCTATCAGGGATTCCTTATTTGTCTGTGTTTCATTTTCTAATCTCAGTTTACTATGACTTTTGTCTTAATTATATGTAGATTCTTGCTCAGTATTTACAAATGCCCTATAAAAACCTTCATAGAATGAGAATTTCTAGTTTAAATCAAGATGTGAACAGGAAGCTTAAGCTGGTGATGTCTCCCTTTATGAAATTCGTATTTCAGATTTTTTGTTTTTTTTGGCAGTCCGTGGATTTACTGCTTGACCTATCTGCTGGCAATATAGTCTACCTGTTAAAATTGATGACCAGAAAACTGATCCATTCTCTTTGTGAAGATGTTGTAAAGTGTGTTGTAGCTTCTTTCTAATTTCCTGTCAGTGCCCTCAGTGGTTAGTCTGGCTTCCATGTACCTCTGTCTCATTTTCTTCTAAGACCTGCAGCATTTTTGTTTCATCTCCACTACTGCACTGCATTTTCTTTCCGGATTCCTTGCAGACAGTCTCCTTTGAAGTTGGCTCACTAGGTGACATTTTCACAGCGATTTAATAAACAAGCTTCTTCCCTGCAAAGCACTTCCAACAGAGGCTTGCTGGAGAAGGCTGGGCTGCTGATGAGCAGGCAGGTAGTAAGGGCAATGAGGAAAGTCACAAATTCAGATTCAATGCCTGCATTTTAGTAGTCTTCTAAACAAGCAATCTATTGGCATATTCCTTGTAAGAGTGTTCCTACTTTCTGAAATGTATTATACATAAACTTTAAGGTATATTCAGGAGACTGGAGTAGGCACAATGATGTGTAAAAATGTCATCAAGTAATTGGAAAAAGAGCAGGATTTGCTCAGTCATCTAAAAGCACATGACCACTGTTACAAGAGAAATTGTATGTTCTCTTCACTTTTTCAGTCTTAATGTCTATCATAAGCATCACAGATGGAAACATAATGAATTCAAAAATGGATGGTTATTGCATTAGTGCTAAAGTAAACCACATAGTGATTTTTAACTTAAGTACACAGGGAAAAGAAATAAATATATGTAAATTAAATGGCCGCATAACTGAAAAATGTTTATATCTACATGGGATTAAAGTTTCATGACTGTAAATAAATGACTTTTGAGGTAGTTGACCTTGGCTCAAGGTTTCCTAATATAATGCGCAGGTATATGGTCTGTTTGCGGAATTTGTCATATTTTAAGTGCACACTGTAAAATTATTTACATTTCAGTTGTATTTTGGAAGGAAAATAATGTCTTCATGTGAGGGATGTGTGTGTGTTTTGTTTTTAATAAAAAAAAAACTGCACTAGGGTTTTCCTTGGCACTGTCTTAAGACCTACAGAGTGAGGTCTGGTCCTACAATTAGTAATGCCTGGGTAGTTAAGCAATGGTTCCAGTTCCCTACACTGATGGAATCACAAATTGTTTGATATTCTTTTGTAACGCAATTGCATCTTGAGTGTCTTCCTTAAAAGAACTGATGATGTTTACTCAATTGTTGCCATGGATATGTCACTTGCAAAGGTAGTTATACTTTTGGTTTCATTTAGTAAAGTTGCAGCTTTTTTTAATCCATAGCTCTGCTACTGTTCTAGTAAAAGGCTTAATCAAAATAGTACAATGTTTTATGACTACATGCTTAAATTAAAGGTGGCACTGGTATTAGTACTGCTACCCCAAGATGTCTTTGACAGCTCTTCAGACTTGTCTATATGGGATTTCTTAGGCGCTCAGTGTTGATGAGATCTTAGGTGAATGATGTCAATTCACTTATTTATTCACTTATTTATTTATTTATTTATTTATTTATTTATCTATTTATTTATGTATTTATTTTTGCACTTAATATTCACTGCAGGTAAAGTAGATTCTAGTGTCAAGTATGCTCTTGGCTGTTTGAAATGCATTAATGATTTCAGAACAGATTAATCAAGGTAGAAAATATGTATGATTGAAACATTAAATTTAATTTAATTTGTGACAAATTATTGTAATGCAAAGTAAGCATAATTTATTGGAAATGTATTTATTTTTATTTTGCATTGATTTTCAAATTCAGCATAAAGACAATCTCCATTTTTACTAATCTCATGGAAGAAATCAGTTTGGCTGCCTCCAACTGGAATTTAATGTATAGCTTTCAAGGAAACCGGTCCTTTACCTCAGAACATGTAAGAAACATTCAGCAGTGAGAAGCTTACTGTAAATGTATAATGTAATCTATTAAAAATGAGTTAATTGTTTTAGCTTGAGTTTGCTTCATGTGCTCTTCATTTTTGCATTGTATATAATTCTTGTACATATGTTTCTTAAATACAAGAGGCATTATCTTCAAACCTGCCATTCCAAAGATGTAGCATAAAGATACCTAGACATTCTGCTTTGTCCAAATTTCTATGTTTGTTTACATTTTCAGTTAAGGTTTTCTGTTCATCTTAGCTATTGTTTTGATTTTATACTGAAGTCTCACAAACTGAGGACTTTGAAGGTCTTGGTATCCTTCCAACATCATAACAGGCTACTTAAAGAGCGACATTAAGATAAATGATGTGCTTTAAAGCCACTTTATGTTGGAATTCCCAAGTGTTCAATATTTCCCATTTGGCCAGTTAATATGTCAAAATATATTGTGAAATAGGTTTAAATGCTTTTATTGCAAATTAATCCTTTTCTGTGCTCATAAAATTACTTTTAAAGGACAATTTATTAAAACCCCTATTTTATATGTACTAAACATCATCCTTGGACAAGAGATGCCTTCAGGGACTTTATGTTTACTCTGAGCTAAGTTTTGATTCTTAATAGATGCAGCAACATTTTTAAGGTATGCCAACAATTCTTATTGTTATAAGTAAATACAGATTAATGCTTTGTCTTACATTTACTTTATGAACTCATATAAAAATGTTTTAGTCCATAGTTGCTATGCTTTACCATACATCTCTTTTTTAAGGGTATTCTATGAGTCTTGTTTTACTGTTGTTTATCTGTTCAATTATTGTTCTTAATGCTTCTGTAAATGAAGGTGCTTATGCATATTGATTTGAGTACATACAGTATTGTTTGATCAGATAATGAAGGTCCAGAGTCATAGAGGAACCTTTTTTTTTTAATTGCATTTGTCTGGAATCTGGACCAGAAGGGGGACTATGTTGTCATAGCAACCAAACCAAATCTCTGGGACCTGTCAAGGCAGATAGCTGAACCAAAGAACACTACACCATTATATTTAACCTGCTTTTCTTCACTCTCCATTGCCAATAAAACCTGTAAAAACTTGCAGCAAACTGACAGCAATTAGAGAGAAGCATTCCCTGTAACTGAAGCCAACTTCTTTGTGAGCTGTGAGTTGTTTACGAGCATTCAAGAGAGCTTTGCATTGCGTTTTCCTTCTAGAGCACCTGTTGATGTTGATCACCAGAAAGTGTTTGTCTAAATTCTTTTCTGTGTCCTGTGGTAAACAGGCAACACAAAGATGAGAGCAATGCTGAAGTTTAATTTTTAATGCTACCTAAAGCCTTTCTAAGCTGTAACTTTCAGAAATAAATATTAATTATTAATCACTGAGTGCATTATGCACAAAACAGCATTAAAAGGTGTTATGAAAATAATCACTTGTGACTACTTACTAAAAATGTATACTAAGGAAGATCAATTAGTTAATTGAGTTTTTCATTATTACTTAAGATAGTAAAAGATTGTATCTCTTTGTGAAGAGTGCTTATCAAGAATGTGTTCACAAAATTCAGAGCCTTCTATCTAGTGTTTTATAATGAGCTGCATTTCTTTATTGTGAGCTCTGCTAGTGTTTGTTGAAACTACAGTTCCAATTATTTTAAAAGTCACAATGGAAGATCCACTTAGAAAAACCTAAAAATGTGTGATCCTTGACTGTAATTTGTTTTCTTATTTGAATAAAGATAAGCTAAAAAATTTGTAAAAAAACATCAGTTGTAATTTCTGATTATAACTGACATTTCCTAGGAGTTGCTACTTAAATGTCTGCATTATAATGTAGTATTTAAAAACATTAGGTTGTGCCATTATTTGTGCCATAACTGATACAGTACCTTTTCAAAGAGAGACATGTTTCCTTTTAAGAATAAATTCCCTTCAAAGCAGGAAACTCCAGTTTGTTAGTCTTTATTTTATATAGACTGACATGTATTATTGGCAATTAACAATGCATCATTGTGATACATTTGTCCACCTCTTTTACTGAGGTTGCATAATTCTTGTCAGAGATATGAGGCGCTGGTGTCTGACCTTGCATTCCCCAGCATAAGGCAGGAATCAAAAATGGAGAAGAATGAGTAAATAACAGGACTCTCAGTCGCACACATTTGGTCAATCGGAGTCACTCTTCAGTCTAACCTGGCTGTCTTTGAGATATGAAAGGAAAAGAACCACAAAAAACAAGAGTAAAACCAGCACAAATGAATAATGAGCAGGCTGTACATAGACAGTGGCCAGCCCAGCTTTAATCCTGATTCCAGGAAACTGTGTGGCAGCTGCACTAACCAGTGCACCATAATGCTTCCCTACTAAATTACACAAGTAACTGGGGAAGGGGTGGGCGAGCGAGGTGAGCAGTGGGCACAGCCCCCTAGTCTTAAGTAATATGAAAACAAACCATATTTACATATACGCGTATTAGATGAATGTGCTTTTTATTTGCATTGAAAAGATTTTCCAGAATGGACCTAATTAGAACAGCCAATTTGGGTACTAGACAGGTTATTCTGAGGCTGCCTGGCCCTTTAAGTTTGAGCTGGGACTCAAGGCTTCAGGAACAGCTGGCCACAGCAGATCTACAGTGGCCACAGTAGGTACACCGAACCCACCTGTTGGCAAAGATAGTTAGAGGGATTTTAGTTGAAAGTAATGTGTAGCTGGAATATAAAAGCTACTTCCAAGACAGTGCTACAGTTAGCCTGATGTGGAAAATGCTTGAGAGATATATAATGCTTGGGTAAAATAATTAGTGGTGTGCTTGACTTGGTGTTAACCTGGGAGGTGAACCCGCCACCCCTGTACTTCTATATGGAATTAACCTTGTGTTTAAGAAGGCTCTTAGTTGGTTTTTGTATTCTTTTGTTTGCTGTTGTGTTGTGTGACTGACTTTGTATATTTCTTGCCTTGTAGTTATTTAGATTTGAATACAGTTTATTTTGTTGTAAGTTCTGTACTTGTGATGTTATTCTTGGTTTGGGGAAAGCATGACAGCGCATGCTATCGTCTAGACCATATTTATACCATAACTGCAATGACTTCTTGCAATAATACCTGTTGTATGTAACCTGCACATAAGGCATCATAAGAAATTGAACTTTCTACCTTTGTGTAGTTCTTGATCTGATTAGTTTTTTTAGAATTGTGCTTCTGATGGGATATTTTATCACTCTACTATAACAATTTGAACTGATTGGTTTCACAATGAAGGGAAAATGTTTTTAATCTTCAAGATCTGTCTCATACTTCTGATTTAGATTGGTTTCACACTGAAGAGAAACATATTTTTAATCATCAAGATCTGTCTCATACTTCTGATTTACTTATAAAATGATATTACACCACTTTGTTTTAGGGAGCTAACTTCACTATTTTGGTTAAGCTTTTAATATATAAACTGTTATTTGTACAAGGAGTTATTGATTTACAGATAATTGACAAGATCAAAACAATTATGCATATCTCAAAGCAAGCTGAAATTAACCCTACAGTCAGTGGTTCTCCGCACAGTTTTTACATACCTTGAGATGCAAAGTGAGACACTGTATTATATACAGGTTATACTCAATTATCTCATAATTAGTGACAATCTGCACAGACTCCAGGTGATGTGTAAATATTTACCATTGGCAATTCATTGTCCAACTAATTATACTGTTATTTGCATATCTTAGTGCAAGCTAAGGTTAATAGCTTTGCAGTTTTTTGTTTGCTTTTTTACTGTTTTGCATGTGAAATTACCATTCATTTTTTGATCCCACCATTTCTATGACAGGAACCATGTTTTGAAAGTTATAATCTTAGACTAGACTATTTAGGAAATTTGAAATGTTAAGGCCAAAAGGATTGGATGCTGTTAAATAAGATGAGAAGAAAATAGAGAAAAGATATAACACTACATATGCATGGTCCCTAATATGATGTTATGAGCAACTTTAAAATATATCTACAGTGGCATATACAGACTATTAGAAGTTGAGATTGATTTTTAAGTCTAAAATGTCTAGAGTATCATAAATATAACAGGTGCTGTTTTATCTTCTTAATAATCATGATTTGAAAATTGCTTGTAAAATTGCAGGTTACTAGTAAACAGAATATATATTATTTAAAGAAGAAGAATGAGAGCGAAAACAATGAGCAAAATTTGTAAGTAATTTAAAAGTGTATTACATTATGGTAACCATTCGCAATTAAGAGTTTGACAATGCAAGTAGCAAAGTGACAGGTAAAACTCTGCCATATTCTGTCTTTTGTGTCATGATTTGCCATCCATATTGTCCCTTCTCCACTTCATAAGGTATTCATCCCAGACTTATGAAAGGTATGTTCCATATTTATATAGTTGGACTAGATTATGGAGTGGAACCAGAGAACACATATCCAAGTACAATGAAGGGCATGTGCCAATATCTTTCTATTTAGGAACTGTCAGAAAGCAGTGAGATCCATCACCAGAGGAATGTGACTAAAACTCCTTATTGTAGAAACAATCCTATTAGTAAATGTCCGCCCTGTTCCTATATACCTTTGTTAGAATTCATGTTTAAAAAATTGTTTCTATGAATAGATTAGAAAGAATAATGTATTATGTTTTGCTTTGTCTAATCTTCTGGTACAAAAACCTATTGCTAAAGCAGTACTTCTGCTTTGAAGATTTCAATTGTTAAAGCATTTTGTGCGTAGTGTTTCCTTGTTTCCAATCATATTGCGATTACTATTAACAAAATGGAATTAGAAACCTGTAAGCTAAACTCTAAGAACATATTATGCTATAGTGTGTACACTGTGCTGTAGTGTGTTATTATAGATGGTCAGATCTGTTAATCAATTAACAGTTTAAGTGCAAAAATCACATAGCATCAGTATCTCTTAATTATCTCCTTATTTTTGTACAGCCCTTGTATCCTGCATTATATTTTATAATTTTATATTTTATCTTGTTATATTTATCTTTTCTATTGTGTGATGTCCTTGTATGATGTATATTTGTAAGACAAATACTAGTACACATTCGTGTACCTGGCCAATAAAATGAATTCCTATTCTGATTCTAATATAGTGGGCTGAACCCAAGAAGACCTAAAACATAAAAATTAGATGCACATGACATCCAAATAATTTTTTCTTTAATCTAGGATAACCATTTGAAGCACAACGTATAACAAATGATAATAATTCCATTCCACAGGTAGGCAGTACCAGGCATCAATCAGTAAAGGGCCAGGTTAAAGGCATCAGTAAACTAAGGCAGAGTCAACTGTCCCTGGAAACTCAGACATTCAGTTTCCTTAGTCAAGAGCTAATATAATAAAAGGGATTTAGTGGTTCTGCTGATGTGAAAGCAAATCCATAGAATTTCTGGGTCTAGCACATAAAACGTGTCAGTGGCCTTATGTAAGAAATGATATCTTAATGCCAATAAAAAACATTCAATACAAACTTAAAGGGCTACACATTTAGGGCCTATAAATAGCTTGGTTGTTTTCACAAAAATTACATTGTGTTTTTTTTTTTTTTTCTTCTTCAGAGTTAGCTAAACTATATGGAAGCTATGCAGACTATAACATAAGGGAACTGGTTTCCATCTGATTTTGCACAAAATCTTTGTCAGATTTTCAGTGGGCATGGCTTTCTGCTTTACAGCCACTGCTGAGGTAGTAAATTTTCTAACAGCATTGGGAGGGGTGGGCACAGACAGCAGATAAACAGGAGGTCTTCATCTAGTTGAATTGAGGTAGTGTGTAGCTGATGATTAGAATAAAACATTCAAATATACTTACTGTGAAAGAAATGGGTTAAGTGAAGTTTAACTGAGTTTTTAAAATGGAGTGCCTGTTGTAAAGATGCAGTCTTGTTGTTCTGAAATTTAACATTTTGAAAAAACTTTAGTGTGGGATAATGGTGCAGTGGTTAGTACTCCTGTTTTACAGATTTGTTGTCCTGAGTTTAAATCCCTTTGTGAAGGTTTGCCTCTCCAGTTTTCATCCTGCATCCCCAAAGACATGCATGTTAGATTAGCTTTTTATTTCAAATTGGCCATATGTTAGTGTGGGTAGGGGTTTTGGCCCTGTAATGGACTGGTGACCTCGCCAGGGTTGGCTCCTTCCTTGTGCCCCATGGTACTGTGATAGGTTACAGTAATCCATGTCCCTGAATTGGATTAAGCTGGTATGAGAATGCATATAACTGAAGAGCTAGTTAGCAACAAACACTAAGTTAATTTCAGCATCTTTGCGATAAGAGCATATTATTTAAATATATATTTGCATGAAAAATGTATCTAATAGATTAAACAAAGAACTTAACCACTGCTGCTCACTAATCAATTACTTTAGATGAAATAAATAAACATGGATGTTGGCGGGACAGAACCTTTTATACAACTTTTATGATTCCCACCCAGTTATTTGTGACTAAGATACTGTATGTGAATGCTATCTGTTCAAGAAATTATTGGGTCATCCTGGTATGTGTGAATCCTGATTTCCAAGGTTCTTGAAAGAAGCTAATGGTGCAAGGGATGGATTGAATTGGTTTTGTAATCTAAAGTGGTATAATTAATTGATTGCTAAAAGTTTATGTAGTAAAATGGTTTAAACATGAATACTGTGGACCACCAGGGGGCGTACCAGCCGCCCTACCTGACATAGACAGGCACAGACACAAGTGCAGGTGCAACGCACCTTTATTTTTTCACATGGGAACAGCTTCCCCCTGCTTCCCACCCTTATAGCACAATTCTCCAGTAGATAACTACAGGTTCTCTTTCTTTCTTTTGTCCTTTTCTTGCCACCATTCCTTCTCCAACAAGCTTTGTCCTCTTCCACCTGACTCTGGCCTCTGGAGTAGTGGCTACTGACTCCTTTTATAAGGCACACGAAAGTGCTCCAGGTGCTCATTGAGTGGCTTCTGGCAGCACTCCTGGGTGTGGTGGAAGCGCTGCAAGGCAGGACTCCAATAATGTCCAAGCACCCTCTGGGTGCAAGCCTGGGTGGATGCCCTCTAGTGTCCCTGGGAAGATAATGCCCAGAACACAGTCTTTCCTCCGGTCCTTCCATTACAGGGGCATCTTGGCCAGGCAAGGGTTCCAGTTGTCCATCACAATACATTTTGAACAGTTGTTTGTTTGCTATTTACAGTGTTCTGGCTAGCATTATATTATTCGTTTTTGAACTTCCCCAGGGGATAAAACTCCTTCATAATCAGTGATTTCATACTGCGCTACTTTTTGAAAAGATGACCTATTGCACTTTTTTTTCTGGACTTCATTATTATTTTCATACCTCAGCAGATGCTTGTCTTCTTAGCAGGCTTCCTTCAATTCAGTTAACCAGCAGAAATCAATCGGTGTCTTATCATCTTATGTGTGCTTATCTTGTTGATAGACACTTCACTTTAATGAATTATTTTAGATTAATTTCCACACTTGCATATCATATTTATTTATAATGTTTAATTGAACATTAAGGTAAATGTTAGATGCAGGTGTAGATATCAGCAGCAAAATATTCATTACTACAGACAAATTCCCTTACAATATCACCCCCTTGTTAACATGATCAAGATAAAATTTAAATGTGTCATTATGCCAGCAACGGTGGTGCAGTGGTAGCGCTGCTGCCTCGCAGTCAGGAGGCCCAGGTTCACTTCCTGGGTCCTCCCTACATGGAGTTTGCATGTTCTCCCCGTGTCTGTGTGGGTTTCCTCCAGGTGCTCCGGTTTCCTCCCACAGTCCAAAGACATGCAGGTTAGGTGGATTGGTGATTCAAAATTGGCCCTAGTGTGTGCTTGGTGTGTGTGTGTGTGTCTTGAGGTGAGTTGGCACCCTGCCCGGGATTAGTTCCTGCCTTGTGCCCTGGGATTGGCTCCAGCAGACCCCCGTGACCCTGTGTTCGGATTCAGCAGGTTGGAAAATGGATGTATGGATTATGCCAGCAATATGCCCAGTTGCAGAGTAAAAAATATGAACTAATATATGTCACACAGGTTATGATCACATTTAGACAAACTAATACTTGTCCAAATTTTATTTTTGCCTTGCATTGTGGTTTGTCATAATCTTCATTGAGGAGAATAATCCACTGAAAACTTTGGGTTTAGGTGCTGGCCAATCATAAATTCATTTGAAATGTATGGTTTTACTTTGGGCCTTCTAATGCTGTCTCATAATTGATAACATTAGGGTGGTACCCACACATTTAAATATTACAGTTAAAAGAAATACTCAACTTTAGTGACTTACAAAATAAATGTAAGAAATAGAAATGATTAAACAGGTCCTGCTGATGTTACTATCAGAAAAAAAATGTCAGTCATCTGAAGAGCTTTACTAAGTTATTTCTGTCCCACACCCTTACAGGCACTGTTTAGGATCTTTTACTTTGTTGTAATATTTCCTAATTAAAGATTTGGAAATTAAGGCATGGAGAGATTTATTTAAATTATACACTGTTAGCAGATACTTTTATACTCCCGCCTTGTGCTTATTCAAAATGCATAACTGGTTCTTCTGCGAACTGTTTCATGAATGTAAAAATAGATTGAAGAAGAACAAAGAATGAAACACAATGTCTTCTTCACAAAAAGTTCTCGCCCTGTCTAAAAGGCATATTTTATTCCCATTCTTAAATTTTCTTTTTCCTACTAATACCTGTACTTGATAGATTCTTAGCTGTGCATCTTTTTAACATTGTTTTTTAGGCTTACAGTCATTTTTGTGTTTTGAGATTGCCAAAATGTATAGTTTGACCAAAGGAAACTCTAAAAACAGTTAGCATCTATAGCACCAACAAGCCCCATCTGCAAATCATACTACCTCTGATAGAAAAAATATTGTGCTTCTTGTATTTTATCTTACAATCTAAACATATAAAAGCATTGCAGTTTACTTTTCACCTTCCCCTAAATATGTTCAAAACCAAGTTCTTCTAGGACAGTTCTGTACTTGAGTGTACTAATGTTTGAAACAGACTACTAAATGGTCCTTAATTTGCCTTAAATAAAGTTTTGATATTAGGAGTCATAAACCTTTTGTTTGAATACTTCTTTGATATGGTGATAGCTTGTATTGATTTTATTGCAGTGTATACTTGCTTGTTTTGTAAAATAACTTTCAATGGTACTTGCTGTGAAAAGCACTCAAAGGCAGTTTTAGAAAATCTAAATTAATATTACAAAATAATTGTGAAGTATAAAAATAATTCACATAAATGCAAAAAAGTTTCAGAAATTTTAATAACAGGCTAAATTGTAAATTACCAGATAAAAGCTAAATGTTCAAATTATTTAGAAACATTTAACCATAATAGTAAGAAAAGGAGGAGGTTGGCAGCATGCACTGATACAGCATGTTGCCTCAACCACCTCAGGACAAACCACCTCAGTGTCTTTATTAAATGAACACCTTGAAATGGAAATAGATGGCAACCACTGGGTTACTGGAGGAACAAAATTGAAATTGCCCAAGTACACTTAATGTGGTACCCCCTCTGCCTTCATTGAAAGTTAATGTGATAAATGTTAACTGAACTGCAATTTGACATTCTTAAGCAAATGTTGTGCTTGTGAAAAGGTGGGCACCATTCTAATGGCACCTAGTTCTGAGCTGCAAAATATTTACTTTATAACCATTCGTACAAATAATGATTGTTAAAACAGTCTTAATTATTTACTACTTCACTATAACACATTCAGTTGCCTCTTCACCTCTGTGCTGCATCACTACCAAGTGCTAACCACTCACCAACCACATGACCTCTATATACACTGATCAGGTACAACATTAAAACCCTGAAAGGTGAAATGAATAATATCATTCTTACAATGGCACCTGTCAATGGGTAGAAATATTAGGCAGCAACTGAAAAGTCAGTTCTTGAAGGTGATGTCTTGAAAGTCTGTGCGACTTTCACAAGGCTTATTGATGCACATGGAAAGTGAAGACTTGACCAACTGTTTTGATCCTGTAGAAGACCTGCTGTAGTCCAGATTCTTTTGTCAAGGGTCATATTGTGATGGCTAGATGTCTGGATCAAAGCATCACCAAAATGTCAAGTCTTTTGGAGTGTTCCTGTTATGCAGTGATTAGTAAGTACAAAAGGTGGTCAAAGGAAAGACACTCCGTGAACTGAAGGTAGGGTCATGAGAGCTCAAGGCTCATTGATGCACATGGTCCAGTCCTACAGAAAAGTTAATGTAGCTCAAACTGATGAAAGTTTTAATTCTGGCCATAAGAATAATGTGCCAGAACACACAGTACATTGCAAGCTTGCTGCATATGGGGCTGTGTAGCCACAGACTGATCAGAGTGCTCATGCTGACCTCTGTTCTCCACTGACCATGGAGCAATGGAAGAAGGTAGTTTGGTGAGATAATTCATTTTTTCTTTTAGAACATGTGGACTGCCAGTTGTGTGTGCGTCATTTACTTGGAGAAGAGATGGCAGCAGGATGCAGTATGGAAAGAAGACAAGCCAGCCGAGGAAGAGTGATGTTCTGGGCAATGTTCTGCTGGGAAACCTTGTTTCCTGGTATTCATGTGACTGTTACTGTGACATATTCACCTGCTTAAAGATCGTTGCATACCATGTACAGCTCTTCATGGCGATGGTATTCCCTGATGACAGTGGCCTCTATCAGCAGGATAATGCTCTCTGGCACACTACAAAAATTATTTAGGAAAAGTCTGATGAACATGTCAAAGAGTTCAAGGTGTTGACTTGACCTTCAAATTCCCCAAATCTGATCGAGCATCTGCTGGATGTGCTGGAAAAACAAGTCTGTTCCATGGAGGCCCAACCTTGCAACTAAGTGGACTTAAAGGATCTGATGCTAGCATCTTGGTGCCAGATACCACAGGACACCTTAAGAGATCTTCTAGAGTTCATAACTCTACTTTGGTGCACAAGGGTGACCTACACAATATTAGGCAGGTGGTTTTAATGTGTGTGGCCAACTGGTGTTTGGGTTTAGCCTTGTGTTCATCCAGGAGTACTGGCTTGTGTGCTGTTTATTGCTTTTTGTGTTCAGTTTATTTATTAATAGGTGAGGCATAATCACTACATTTGGGTATGTTACATGGTCAGTTATTCAATGACAGCCAACCAAAATGCTCCCCTCCTGATCTCCCCATTCAAGTATCATTATCAGCACCAGGGTAAAAAAGTATATTTGCTGCATGCATTTATGAATCAAAAACAACTAGAAACCCACAATAAACAAACTCCCAAGAGAAAAATGAAAAACTGTGCAAGGTTGTTTGGAATACTTGTAATTTCCACAAAAAGCATGAAGAAATGAAATGAGTTAAAAAAGCATACATCTTAGTGGGGCATAATCTGCTGGGTTAAACAGGAAAGCCACTCTTCTAACTAAAAACAAGCAAACAAACAAAGTTGAAAGTATAGGAAAAGTCTCAACACTAGCAGTGAAACCAAGCTACCTAGGGGATTGTGTGAGTCAGACTGCATGTTCTTGAGGTAATATTTCTGCTTTGAACCCTCTAACCTCCATCTTAAAGGTCACCGGAAATAAACACTGAAAGCAATCTGCTCAAGAAAAATGAAGAATAGATTCTAACAACATTCCATAAACTTGCATAGCCTAATATTAAGACAAACTTGTGTAGCTTAGGGGTTCTGCATTACATCTCATTCCAGTCGCCATGGTTACACTGTCTGAAATCCAATTTAAGGGGTGAAATGAAGAACCTGCCTTCCAATCTAAGATTCTGTGTTGCTTGGAAATGATTTATATTTAGCATAAAAAGGTGATCAGGCAAGGGATTGCTCATACAACAAGTCGACACATGGCAAGAGTAAATGGTGGTTAGGAAGTGCCACTCAGAGTCAACGACAATATACTACTTTTTAATTTGGAGGCTGTTAGGTTTTCTAATAAAGAGACAGGCATTAGCACTGCTGCCTCATGAATCTAGTATCCTGTGTTTTAGTCCCACACTCAGACATTGTCAGTGCAAGTTTTCACTTTCTCCCCGTGTCTATAGGGTTTTTTTTGTGGAAATTACAGTTTTACTCCAGTACCCTAAAGATGTATATGTATTACTTTGATTGGCAATTTCAGATTGGCCCTGTACAAGTGTTGATGTGTCTTTGTGAATTTGCATGTCCTGTTGTTATCTGAATGGGTTTTTTGTACGGGTTCTCTGATTTTTCTTCCATATCCAAAACACACAGTATGTTTGTTAGTATGATTGAAAATTCCAAATTGGCTATGTGTTAATGTTGATTTCTTAATAGGTAAGCCAGATGATTGACTGATGCCCTGTCCAGGACTGCCAGAATAGGTTCCAGAATATAAACTGGGTTAAGCAGGTTTGAGTATATTATGTTACAAAATGATGGGAATATTCCTTTCTCTCTGAATGCAGATATTAACAAAGATTAGTACAGTGTACTGTACCAGTAAAACAAGACACTGGGATATAGTAGATACTACTTGGCCAAAAAAAGAAATGGCTGCTTTGACACACTCCAGACTATGCTTCATACTGACTAAACTGCCAGTATTTATTTAGCTGAAATAAATATCAAAAAATGTGTCTAGCTAGGGACTGAATGAAAGGTTTTCTGTGCACATTTTCCTTTTTACTACTCCAAATAATAAAAGATTCCTGATATGTTGACATCGCTATGCTATTGTGATTTTACTATTGTGTAGTAAACAGTAATTTGATTATATTGAGTCTTCTGGTCAATAGTTTTGTTTATGTTTTAAGTCATGAATACCAGAGAATGATTTGAAATACTACTTTTTTGTCACAGTTGTGTTCACTAAAGGAAAAAGACCAACCTCTGCTGAAAATATTGATTTTTGCATTTCTGTTTAAGCACACATTGTTAAATCACCATCTCACAATTTAGGCATTACCTTCTATATAATGTGTAATCCAGCGGTTGTCTGTCTGCATATCTTTAATTTTCAGTGGTGCTTATTAATCTTGATTGTGACCTCAAATGCAAGAGCATCGCAATATAACGACCATAGTTTAAGTCTTATTAAAAAAATAATATAAACAGAGAGATGTAATATACATCAATTGTTAAGTAACCTTTTCACTCATTCATACATATCAGGAATACCCAATAATTTTCTGGTTTAATAGGATTTGTATATACAGTCACATTTAAGGATGTGGATATCCTGAAAATTTCCTCCACTGGCTAAAGAGCTGTTATTGACTTATTCAATATTTTTCAAAGAAAGATATTACATTGCAGTGATCAACATTTGTTTTTATTATTTATTCATCAGGTAAACTAGGGTATAGTGTAAGATATAGTGCCACAAGAATTTAAAGAACCTGTGCCACTGCAATTTTGCTGTTTGAGATAGGTGCATAAGGTTTAATTTCCACTGAATGAGGACCACACCATTTCTCATTAACCACTGGTGGAAAAAGAGTGACTGTGAAATGTATAGCACATGGGCATGTCCAATGACAACCAAGGTGAACAATTTATACTTTAGCTTAGTTGGAGAGTTTCTTAAATACTTGAAATGTATCCATTTTCCAGAGACTTTACAGTCAGCTGGCCATATAAAGCAAATTACCCTAAAATAATTAAGCTAGTGGTACGTTTTAATTCAGCACCACCCTGAGTCTCTTATGATTAGTTCACTTATATCAAGGTCAGTGGGGTGCATTTTAGCTAGGCAGTATGGTGTGGTGGCAGATTAGAGTACATGAATGGTGATAATTTCTTTCCTGGATGTAGAATCTGTGCTTAGAATCTACATTCATTTGCAGACAGGTGTAGCAATCCTAGATATTTTGTCTGTCTTCCATTTTTCAGAATATTCAGAATTAAAGTCTGTATCAATCTCATGTGAAAACAGCTGAAACATGATTTCCACTGGTCTTTACAATACAGTTTATGTAAACATATTTCAGGCACAGGGACTATAAATCTTGGTCATAGGGTATGTATACTTTACATTAAACCTCTCCTTAGAATGCAGTCTCCAACTGACCTCTATGAAAGTACTCCATATATTCAACATACTGTGTTTACACTGAATACTGAACACTGTAGTACTTATGTCCATCATAATAATAATAATAATACATTTTATTTATATAGCACCTTTCCCATGCAAAGTCGGAACAAGCAAAGTGGTAGTTGTTTTCTATATGTTTTTTAGATATAACCAAGGGATGACTCAAAAAATAGAAGACTTGATTTGTTGTACAGCTCACAATACTACTTCTCAAAATGGCATCTGATTTAATCTATAGCCAACTGGTCATACTGGGATATCAAAGTCTAACATTACCAAGAGAATAATACCTCAAAGTATTAGCATGACTTTCCTTTTCTTTTTCCTTAACTTGCAATTAAATTAGTTTGACAGTTGCACTGGTTCTATGGCAATGTTTCTACATTTCAATCTTTCACCTTGTGCAAGTCTATTGATTGTATATAAAACAGTCTTATCTATGATAGTCATTTAAAAAAACATGACCCAGAAGTTAAGTGTTGGAAGTATTAGATGTCTTGCAGCTTATAATGAAAAATCTTGGAGGTGAAATTTAATGACCTTCCTGTGTTACAGAGGCAACTAAATACTGTACCAATGTACTATAGACTAAAGCAGTTGGCTGTACCACTAAAAATATATATATATAAATATATCCGTGTTTTGACCTTTACATTCTAATACTTGACAATCCGAAGTGAAGGCTGTGCGCAACTGCATTCTGAAAGATGACTTTGTATACCAAGTGCATGGTTTATATGAAAACTGCTTTGTAATATAGTTTGTTTCGCCAACAAGGACAGCCATTTACAGAATGAAACGGTCACTATGGTTACAAAAGAATTATCCAGGAAAAGAAGTATGTCATAATCTGTTTTGCAAGGTCCATATAAAACTATCATTGCTATTATATGCTGCAAGAATTCTTTTCATTTTTAAAGACCTTGCCTCATTCAATGGTATTCAGATACTTTCAGTACTTATTCATTTATTTATTTTCAGTGAGCTGCATGAAAAAAAGTTATTTAAAAAAGTGAAGGCTCAATGGCTAACACATTGTGTCTTGCACTCTTTTGATTTTTAGTGTGGAATTAAATCTGTCAGTTTAGTTTAAAAAAAAATTCTTTAACCCAGGAAAGAGTTCTACACTTGCAGTATATGCCAGTGTCCTTTGAGTTTCACTTCAAAATTTCCCTTTATAATCTTTGATTTTTTGGGCAGTTTTTATGTTTACTCTACTATTTAAGGATTCCACTCTTATCCTCATTTGTTGTGATGTGAAGGATTTTCTGACTTCCATGGTCATGCCATTGGCAGGAATAGCATACCTAGATTTACAATTGGAATGGCAGAAGACGCCAGGGGTTGGTAAGGCCTGCACATGTATTGGTTGCAAAAGTACATCAAAAAAATGTAGCATGGGTGGAAGTATTCCCCAATGATTCAGAAGATGCCAGTAAAGCCAAACAAGCTCCGAGCATGGCCAAGAATGGCTAGGAGAAACATGAAAGACTTGCTGGATGCTAGATAGCAACATGCAAGTTAGGACAGTATCATACTGTCCCTTAAAATAAGGGAGAAGCATGGGAGCTGCCTGAGAGAGTTAGCAATTCAAGTTGAATATTTATTTGTGTAATAATATCAAGTCCTTTAGAGAGTTTAAACAAACTTTAGGAGGAATGTTAATTGAGCTGAGAAGGAGAGATTGGAGGTGAGAAAGGGAACTCTTGGTGTTACTTTTATGGTAGGTAAGTGGATAAGCTACTCCAACAGGTAGTCACTACATGCATTCCCATTATGGTAGTATAGTGTTGTCTTTATTTTCTATTTTCATTTATCCCATCCTTGTGTATTCCACAATAAATATGTAATTTTTAATTATACTGTAAGTCATAATGTCACCTTAGCCTTATTCTGGGTATTGGGAGTTCACCACAAGGGGCCCTGGTCTAGTAACCTGCCATTGTTCCAACTCAAGAAATTTTACACAAAATGTACATGCTATACTGTATATGTATAACCAGTTTTACCAAGTGTAAATAAAAGGTAGATGGCATCAGGAAATTATATTTTGTAACTTAAACTTTGCCTATATAATTAAGAACCTTTGGATCTAACTTTAATTCCTTTAATAAAGTTCTAAGAATAGCCAGTTTAAAGCATAAGCTGATGTTAAGTATAGTTGTTATTAATTGTATTCAGTATGGGTTGTGCTACACCTGAAAGTGAACTTAGCAGACTAGTTGGAAGTGAGTCTAATAGTCAGATAGTAGTTTTTCATTTAAAAGTTATGTTTCCTGTTCAGTTATTGAAAATTAGTGTAATTGAAATGGTAAGCACAAGAGGGATGTGTTGCAAGGGAAACCTGCTAGATCTGAAAAATCGCTTCTCATTCTGTAAACTTACATTATCTAGCTTAATATTAAACCAGTAAAGACATGGATAGTATTGTAGAAGATGAAAAGTAAACAAATGATGATCTGAAATGGTTACATTATCATGAGAGGTAATTACATTTTGATTGGGAACGACATTGGTAATTTAATCTAGGTTTAATTATGGAAATATGCAGGATCCTATCTAGACAAAGCATCAAAGAATTAACCTGCGCTTGAAAGCCTTTTACTGAGGATAACTATTTCCTCATCTGTGTCAATATTAAAATTATTTGCTAAGACAGACTGTTAACTAATTCAGATCGAAGTTTCCTCTTCTTGAGTATGAATGAGAAATAAGGCTCACGAAAAAACTTAGTATCATTAAAAACTTTTTTTTTTTTTGAAGTTCACAATTAATTGTAATGCTATCTCCACAACCTCTGTTACATGAATTATGGAACAAAGCAAAATCATTAAGCTATGTCTCAATTAAAGGAAACAGAGCTATATGTTTAAACCAGTGTTTAGATAAATAAATATAAAATAAATACTTATAATTGCTTTATTTCCAAAAAATTGTGTGTTTAATAAACTGTGGTCAAAGTATGGTATATATAATGATTATTATAATTATTTTTTTTAACTTTAGTCAATAATAAAAAGTATTTTTGAGATGCTACATCCTGATGCAGAGTGATAGATGACTCACCAATATGTATCTGCTGAGAATGGCATTGTGTTTTGTGATGTTAGTTGTTTTAAAGTTACTACATAAAACAAAGATGGCCTACTGACCCCAAGAATGAACTTCTAAACTTGTGTTAACACAAATAAGTCATTGCAGAATTTGGTGTCTTTTAAAATGTTTGTGCATACTGTTATTCATCCAGAGCAGTTTAATATAAACTTTACTTTTTCATTGTATGCATGTAGCTTTGTAAAGAACTTTTTAAATGTGCTTGTTATGAATTATGGTATATAAAATGTAGCTTTACAGATAACAATAATTTTCTGAGTGGTAGTATTCATTCACGACTACTAAGAATGTGAAACATTCATTTTAGAATCATTGTGTTGGCATAAGAATTCTATTTTGTTTCAGGCAGGCACTTTAGTTACTTTTTTACCGTTATGAGCTTTCAAATTCACATGTGTCCTGAACTGAAACAATGGGAATGGTGGGGCAGGGAGTTTAGCACAGGCCAGGTTTAGATCTATGCATGGAGGAACAAACAACGGTGTAAAAATAAAAATACGTAGTGATGTAAATTCTAAGCCAACATTTAAATGTAGAAGGAGTAACAACATTAAAAATAGCTTACTTTAATGTTAAAGTGTCAAAAATAAGGTGAGTTGGAGCTCTATGTAGCAGAGCATAATTATGATATTATAGCAGTAATAACAAAGATGGGGATGAGTGTAACATAGAGGGATACACATTTTTTAGGAAGGATATACAGAACAGAAAAGGAGGTTGGGTTGCTGTTTATATCAAACAAAATTTAAATGTAAGTACTCTTCAGTTGGACGATGATCCTCATCTTTAGTGAGGACATGTGGCTTTGCCTGGAAAATATTAGGGAAAGAGGTCTTATTTTAGGATTGTATTATAGACCACCTAATTTAGACAGTAATTTCAACACACATCTTTTTAGTAATATCAAAAAGGCATGTTTACAGGTAGATTTTTTAGTCATGGGAATCTTTAATTATCTAAATATTAACTGGGATAACCTTGCAGATGGAGTTTTTAGAAGTAATCAGTGACTGTTTTTTAACACAGTATCTTAAAGGGCTTGCCCTTCTTACTAGCCGGGTTTGACAGTTTCCCCACAGGTGGGCATTCATATTAAGAGCCTTTACTCAGACCTTAGCTGAAACACCTGTGATTCCAGCCTGGAGTCTTCTTGTGTATGACAAGCTTTGCACACCTGGATCTGGGTATTTTGTGCCATTCTTCTCTGCAGATCCTTTCAAGCTCTGTCAGGTTGGATGAACACAGTCAATGTACAGCTGTTTTTACATCTCTCCAGAGATGTTTGAGTGGGTTTAAGTCTGGGCTGTGCCTGGGCCACTCAAGGACATTAACACAGTTGTCACTAAGCCACTCCTGTGTGGTTTTGTACCTAGGGTCATTGTTCTATTGGAAGGTAAACCTTCAGCCCATTCTCAGGTCCAGAGCACTCTGAAGCGGTTTTTCATTAGAGAAATATTCAGCTTTTTCTCAGCTTTGACTAATTTCCCAGTTCCTGCGGCTGAAAAATTACCCCACAGCATTATGTTGCCTCCAACATTCTTCACTGTTGGGATGGTACTGCATAAGTGATGAGGTGCTGGGTTTTCTCCAGACATGACAATTAGAATTGAAGCCAAAAGCTTCAATCTTGGTTTCATCAGACCAGAGAATCTTGATTTCTGAGTCACTGCCAGCACATTTCTGTACATACTGAAACTAAACCATGTAAGGATTGTACCTGAGAACATAGTTTTTTCCAGCCTATGTAACAGAATAGAGTAGTTGATGATATCAAAGTCTACACTTAAATCTAACAATGTCTATGCAGTTTGGAAGACTTGCAGCTTTATTGCTTTCTACCTAAGCTTAAGTTTTTGGCTCTAATTTAAGTTTATTTTCATTAAACCAAGGTGAGTTTCTATGTTCTTCAATCACTTCTCTTTTAAAGGCAGCTAGTCTATCCAAAGCTCCTTTGAAACTCACATTATAATTAGATGTTATCTGATCTATCTATATAGTTTTCTATAATAATGCTTGAGCTTTTCAAAATATTTACAAATTTTGATGCAATCAAAATCTAGATGTTGCACTGTTCTTGTTTTTATTTGCAATTAGATTGGTAAGGGAAAAACATATCAGACATAGTTACGTAGTGATTAGGGATAACTTAATTTAATGAAGTAATATTTAAATTTTGAATCTCAACTCTGTAAGTAATAATTACATCTAATCTCTGATTATGACAGTGAGTTGGACCATTGACACACTACTCTGTTTAGCAGATGAGTAAAACATTTATGCAAAGTGTCATTCTCCACATTCATGTAGATATTAAAATACCCTGAACAATACATGATCATAATTAATCATTACCTAAAGTTTTTAGTAGAACTGCTACTAGTTGTTGAAGTATACTCTCTGAAATTTATTCATGAATAAGTTGTCTTAAATATAAAGGGTCAAAGTCATTTTCTGACTTATATGTTGGAAAGAGGATTTGATATGGATGAACTAACAAGATATTTATAATACTGTAGAGTGGTGTGGTCAGTTGTGTGAAAATTTACACTTATATCTAACAGCATATTATTTATAACTTTTCCTCTTCTGCAGGATATTAAAATGTTGTTGACAACACAAGTTAAGGATATTTCTGTTTTATGACCAGCATTAATGCTAAACTAAAACTTTACAAATAGTGTGTAGTGTTTAAAGCCTAAAATTGCTAGGCATTTTTTTTTCCCAAGCCATGTTTGAAATTGATATTTAATTATGTATTCAATTTGACAATTGATTTTTTCAATATGGATTTGATAGAGGGCAGTTTACGGCTTGAGAAACAATAAAAGATAATCGTATAACATAAAGTAAGGTTGATGCAAGTACAGTAATTGAATTTTTCATTAGCTTGGTTGAAATTAGTCCTAAAAGACAGTAGACAGTTTCATCACATAAATTTAAGGTAATTTTTTTTTCTTTTAATTTTGGATCAGATTTTTCTTTCTATGCTGTTTTAATAATTTTGGGAGGAATTTTACACAAAACCTTCAGCTTTAATTATTGTCATATTTTCTGAATGGTACAAAAGCTTATTTCTCTTTTCATCTATTGGAATAATGTTAAAAGCAGGCCAGATTAAGAGCTTTCTTACATCTTTCAGTGCGTCTACCTGATACTATTTGCTCTCTACTTTAGTCTTGAGCATTCCAGTTTAGGAAATGTTTCAGCTATTGTTAAAACTTGGAGAGTTCATTTTTGCATTACAGTATGTTGTTCCCAAGAGTAATGTTATCGTTCTTCACAGTATCAATTTTTTTTAATTATAATCTAAGTGTCACAGTTGCAACCTTAACATTGGCTGGCAATTCATGCAAATACTTAATATTTTTTTAACTTGCTGTTTTTTGCAATCAGGGATCCATTATAACCCTTAAAAGCATAGGTATTTCCTTTAGGGAAATTACAAAGAAAGACAAGGTCTCAGTAAGTATGGTATAGGTTCCTACACAATTTAAAAAAACTTGGAAATTGGAGGATACTCCGACAGGAACAGGTGTGACATACCCAAAGTCACAACAGAATCAGAGGACACGTTTCTGAGAGTCAACTACTTTCATGATGGGCACCTCACAGGACAACTGCTTCAGTCACAGCTTAATAGTGGTTGAAGTTAGGAAGCCTTACTTTCAACTGTGAAGAGAAGTCTTTGATCTTTGGATTTGACAGGTCATGTGGCAGTAAGGAAACCATTGCTAAAATGGTCAAAGGTTTTAGAACGAGTCTGTTTTTCCAGTTTTTATTGAAATTTACATAGTTTAATGTCTAAGTGTACTATTAAATTAAAGCATAGAATGTGAGGGTGGTGACGTGCTGCATGTTTATTAGCACAGGCAAGTAACAATTTCACTGGACTCTTTATATGTGACAATATTGTCTATTTAAAACTATAAACTGCCTCTGAATATACTGATTTGAGTGCCCATGGCCCTGCAACCTTTTCCAGAAAGGAGCAGTAGGAAAGACAGCCAAGCAGGATTGCTGAGGTCTTTACCTGTTTGCCTTTCTTAGGCAGTGTGTGTTGTATATGGCCTGAACAGAAGGCAGCTTTATACTAGTAATATTCTGTGCTGCTTTCACCACCCTCTGTAGTGCTTGCAATCTTGAGCCAAGCAAACGCTGTACCAGGATGTAATGCAGCTAGTAACAATGGACTTTATTATGTACCTGTAGACGTTTGTAAGAACAGATAGAGAAATGCAAGTTTTCCTCAAACATCAATTGGAGTAGTGGTGCTGGTGAGCACAAAGGTAAAATGTCTCTGACTTTTGAAGTCTAAGACAAGTTTCCTGGCTTTTCTGACATAAAGGATGAGATTATTGACAACACTGAGTCAGAAGGTAGACATCATCCTTTTGATCAGGCCTGTGATGGTGGTGTCATCAGCAAACTTAATGATGAAGTTAGATTTGTGTCTAGTCACACTGTCAAAGGTGAACAAGGACTATAGAAGGCAGCTCAGCACACTACTCTACTCTGTGTTGAGGGTCAGCATTGAGGATGTGATACACCAATCTGCACATGCTGAGGTGTGCTGGCTAGGAAGTCCAAAATCTAGTTGCAGAGTGTAGCAGTAAGTCCTAAATTGAAAGGTTTGGTGGTCAGCTTTTTGCTGGTTGCAACAGTGTTAAATGTTGACCTGTAATTTATAAACAAGACTCTGACATAAAAGTTTTATTATTATTAATATTATTATTGTTATTATTATTTTTGCTACATATATAAGGATATAAATTTCATGTGTGAAAGAGAAGGGATGATTCCTTTCATTGCACCAAGAAATGTGAAGGATTTTTTTGGTTTAGGGGAGTTTTTAACAAAGAATTTTTACAAAATGATATGATGATCATGAACAACCTGATTTATCTTAACAAGTGCATGTGAAAAATGTATTCTCTGAAGTTTTCTCTCTAGTAACAAGATGGCATCTCATTCACTTCCATTGCCATTCAAATATGTGTAGTATGTGTTTTCAGTAGGTGAATCGCATTTTATTTGTTACACTATTAAAAATGTATTTGCCTTCAAAAATCCAATGAATGATAGATTAAGCTCATTCATTTTCAGCAGTGAAGTATGTTGTTTTAGGAGTCCTGCTAAATGCAGTCTCCGTACTAATACACATAAACTTTAATTTAGCACATTACATGTTACCACTAGAGAGATTTTACTTTTACTTTTAAACATTATGAGCTGAGCCATATGAATGTCTGGCCAAATGTGGAAGCTATTAAACCCTAACTAAAGAAATTTTATTTTGGAATGAACATACAGAGCATCTCATTTTGTTACTTTTCTAGACATAAGTGTGTGTGTGTGTGCCAGGGTTGTGCCCTGTCTAAGCCTGGATCCTGTGTCATACGCAGTATAGATGCAGTGGCTCCTAACTGTTCCACTAAACAAGAACAGAGTGGCACAGGTGAGAGATAGTCTAGAACTACATTTCCAAAAAAATGTTGAATGTTTAGAATCACGTATAAAGCAGTAATAACAGTCTGAAATTCATGTTTTCAAGGATTGGATATGCTGCACACAGCACTTCGCCTTATTCCTCTTATGACCTCAAAAGAGAGAAGCTTTGTAAACTGTAAAATCCAAGCAGTATTGGTTGGTGGCATAAATGGAGACCACACTGTGAATACTTACCATTTCCCCATCTTTTACTACATATCCCCTGTTGTGTAAAGCTTTTTCCTCTCTTCTCATTTTTGAATGGACCATTACATTTTTTCTCCTTCCTGTCTCCACAGAAACCATATTTCTTTAATCAATTAACAGCTGGGCTTAATTGTGTAATTATTTTATTCTGCATTTAAATGGCCCTAGCACATTGGAAGCCATATATATTGATAGATCTGCTTAAAGGCAAAGAAATACAATGTTAAAATGTGTGGCCATATTTTGAAATGTCACAGCACCCTGGTATGAGCCTTTCCAATACAGCTGAAGGTAAATATAAATAAATAAAAGAACAGACGGAACCAAATAGGAGACTCTGATTTTCTATTGATGAAATGAAGGTCACTCACTGGTAACTCTTTTAGAGCATTCAGAAAGGCAAACAAGCTTTCCATAATATCTCCATTCAGACTGTTTCAATATGTTTTTTTCTCTTTTGTGTCGAAACAGAATTTTTATAGTTTCCACATAATGCAAACAACAAGGGACAGTCAGTGTGCCCATTAAATAAGTGCTCTATTGTAATTTGAAGAGTTTGTTTCCTTGAATATTTTTTTATTCTGTCCCATTCTATAAATTCAGACAATATAAAATATTTCTGTCTTATGGTTATAAAGATAACTAAGGTAAACTAGAATAGAAGAAAATAACGTAAAGGCTGTTTTCACTGTGATAAAGTATAAAAGAAGGTCAGAAGAAAACCTATTCGCTGTATAGCCTAGATATGATGTGGGATTCAGAGATTTGTGGATGAACTGGAAAATGTTTAAAATAAAGGAACAAAGAACTAGAGAAGTCAGGCATCAGGTTGAAGTTAGGGCCAAAAAATATTCAACCCTGCCGAAGTTATCTTTAAAAAACAATTCTAGGAATGTGGAAACTGGTTGGTTTCTTCAGCAGTTGTGTCTCCAAACTGAGAACTTTCAGATGTGTTCTTACATGCAGTGGTTTTTGATTATGAACCCCTGTTTGTTATGTTTACTGCTGCAACAAATCAACACCTTATTCAAGACCAAAGGATAATTTGCTTATTTGAGATATGCGTCTCTACTCTGAATAGGTCATGTATATTTTCAGGAAGAAACTGCTGGCAAAGTTCCAATCACTATGCTTATTTTCTGTCCTTCCCACTCCAGGTGACAAATGAGCATGTCGACCCTGCTGGAGCTGAAGAGCAGTGTACTACGGCAGGTTCAGAGCCGACAGTCCTTCCGCAGGAGAGCAGACACAGTTGCCAGCCCTGGCAGCTTTGGCAGTCCTGAGACTTCTAACCGAGAAAGTTCAGCAACCAGGTAAAAACATGCATTTTTCTGTCAGTGTGTTTTTCATTGTATTCCCAGAAATAATATTTCACTTGATATTATGTAAGGTGTCATTTGTGTGATAAAGAATGTGTATTAAAAGATACTGTTTCAGGTATAGACTTGAAACGTATAAACTTACAACTTATAAACTTGTAGAATGAGAATTAATTCATATGCAGGGTGCATTTTCTAAATGGAAGATGTCACCATACAACAAAATGGTTAATAAATTGTTTTTTTTGGATGTTCCCTTTCTTTAAGTGTTGTGTGATCTGGTATTCAAGTACAAGACGAAAAGTTTGCCGGTGCCTTTCAGATAAAACTTGTGTAGTCATATGTGATACATATTTGCAGTGAAGGTAGCAAGCTTCTTTAATTTCAAGCCACAATTCAAGACCTGTAGTTCTTTCTTAAATTCTAAACTTATAATGTGGCTCAGGTAACTAAAAGTGACCTGTTGTGATGGTTTTCCCTAAACAATTTACAGTTGATAAGAAAATGGTCTTAAGCAGGAAATCACAGGTGTCTAGAAGAATAACTATATTAACAAAGACAAGTAAATTTCAATTTCCGGGGAGACAAGGGTATAAAACATTTATCCTAAACATAGTATTTTAAGCCCTACAGTTTAAAGCCCATAATCTTATAGAAATAGAAACTCGTCTTTGTGATTTCCACATTTTTTCCATTTGTTTTCTTTTTCGTCCTTCATACCCCTTTTTAGATTCTGTTTTATTCCTGACTACAGTATAGCAAATTCACATTTCTATATGTTTGGTCACCTTAAAAATGGGCCCCTTAGATGTACATTTTGTGTGCTTTTTTTCAGCAAGTGAGAAATGCTTGCTAAATCCTCCACATGCCCGACCTCCACACATTAAACACCTAACAATACTGGACTAGAAACTTACAAGCAAATTTGACTAGAGGCTGTTCAGTATGAGATCACGTGAAGTGTTAATGTATTGTATATATTCATAGATCCATTCTACACTGAGTTGAGGAGTTTATTAAATCATCCCTGGAAGATGACAGAAGTAAAAAAGAAAAAGTAAATTACAATCACAGGCAGCTTGGTATGAGCGTTGTGTTGGGAATTAAGTCCTCAATTTTTGCTTCAGCTTCCTTAGGACAGCAGATGAGGTTTTGTACCACATTGCACTTGCTGATAAAGAATGGCAGGTGCACCCAGAGACAAAGGAAATGCACACAGTTACAAAAAAAGAAAACATTTTATTGGAAAAAAGTGAATGTTATCAAGAAAAAAAGAAACATATAAAGGTAAAAAATAAATGAATCACTGTAAAGTAATACACCACGGCTCAGCAGCATACCCAGGATTGAAGGCAGGATGACTCCACAGCCTTGATAGCAGTGACATGTAAACACCTACTTGTACAGTAAGATAGCAGCATTCAACCTCAGGCCCATCTGTAGCTGGGTACTGTGTACCCTGTGCAGCACATCACACATTTAGCTCTTCTGATCACTACTGGTACCCATCACTTTGTTCCATGTCACTGCATGCTGTTTATATGCCTGTCTGTGGGCCACGAATTTGTGCACAAATTCTTCCCTTAAAAAGGTAAAGACAAACAGAAAAAAATGAATGATGTAAAATCAAAGAAATTACTTACAGAACATGAAATATTAACACAGGATCAAAGAATTACATTTCTTGCTTTCCACCTCCAACATAAGAAGCCAATTCAATGCAACCTAATCTTCCCTCATACCTACTTATGAGGAAACAAAGTTATGTCAATACAGGTGTTTCAAGCTTCACAAATTATTCTGCCTCATTGCTCAACAATTAACAAGTTAGGCTGATTCTCACTATCTTCAAGCACATGACATGGATGCAGATGGACTTTATATTAACAAATAAATCGTTATCTCTTATCTTTTTTAACATATGTCTGTTTGATATAACATATTTCTACTGATGAACAATAGAAGTATAATTAAAAAATACATATAAAGTACTATAGAAATTATTAATGCGCATTTTGGTAAGGTAAAAATTCTTCTATTTAACAGAATTACACTCTAAAGATAGTAAAAAATGATAGAAAGAAAGAAGGACAAAAAGAAAAATTACTCAGGAAAAAAGGAAACAGTAGTTTTGATAAATGCTTCCCATAACAAGAAGATTGTGTGCATATCAGGAAAGATTACTTCTACTGGTTTACCAATATTCCTTTTTTGTTTAAGCTGATTTTTCTATTATTGGGTTGCAAGATGTCAAAGTCTGTCCCTAGAACAATACAGGATCCAAACCTGGATGCCATGTTAAATCATTATAGGGCACAGTCATACACAAACCTACTCACTCACAATAAGTTAGTTTAAAGGCATGAATCAACAGATATGTACATGTGTTTGCTCATTATTTCAACAGTACTCTGACTTTTCACATCACAAACATTATGATAACATGGAAAAGCCACACAGATAGTGACTGAGCAGGGAGTCAAACCTAGCCCCATGGAGTTATGGGGCTGGAGATCTACTTTTCCCACATATGTAAAATGTAGACATGAAAACTCTTAGTAATAATGCAGGTATTGTTGGGTAGAGGAAATACTAGAATCGCTTGCAGGAAGTAATGCTCATGACTTTTTTTCTGATGATCAGATAAAATGGAAATAATATTATAGTATTTACAACAATACAAACAAAATGCTAGGTATCGGAAAAGAAAACACGAAGATGTGTTTTAATTGTGAGTATAGTATATTTGAAATGACAACAAACATAATATTGTACCACTGAATACATGTTGTTTTGTTTAACTGAATATGAAGGATTGTAGCTATCTCAGAAAAGTATAGGAATATTAAATACCACTGATAGTGAAAAGGATCTATAAAATGCCTGCCAAGAGGCAAAGGAAAAGGCTGAACATCTAATTTACTAAAATTCAGTGGGGAAATATTCATAACACATCACTTAAGGTTTTTCAAACTAAATAAAGAAAGAGGTAGCTCTCTTCACTATTTGTAAGTTGCAGTTTTCTGTTATGTATTGGCAACGTGCAGTACTTACATATCTTAAGCACATATAAAAAAATCTCTAAAGTGAGGATACTTTAAAAATATTGAAACGTTTTTCAAAATAAAAAACAAGTCTCTATTGAACAGCAAATCCAATCAATATTTAATGTGACTATCATTTGCCCTTAAAACTATATTGTTTTTCTTAGGTATACTGTTGAGCAGTTTTACAAAAAATGCTAGTAGTTTGATTCAGGCATCTTGGAGAATTTGCTACAGTTCTTCTGCAAAGTTTGGCTGTTTTGCTTGCTTCTTTTTCTCTAGGTAACCTCAAATAGCCTTCATGTTTTTGAAATCAGGGCATTGTGGAGACCATACCTACTGTTCCAGAGCTCCTTGTTCTTCTTTTTTCTGAAGATACTTCTTTATGCTGCAGGATGAAGTTGGGCCTGATCAGACACCACCTAGATGGTATTGCAGAATGGATGAGAATGTGCTTATACTTCTCAGCAGTGAGGATTCCATTAATTCTGATCACATTCCCAATTCCATTTGCAGAAATGTAGCCACAGACTTGCAGGGAACTTTTGTCATGCTTCACTATTGGTTGCAGACACTTATCCACAAAGCCCTTCAGTGGACAAACTGCCTCCACTCAGAAATTAAAAATTTTGACTTGTCAGTTTAGAAGATTTGCTTCCATTATTTAGAACTCCAGTTTTTGTGTTTCTGTTTGTGGGCAAGTCTCTTGGCTTGGTTTCCACTTTGAAGTAATGGCTTTTTTCTTCGATGAAGACCACTTCTGACAAGACTTCTTTGCTCTGTAGCACATCGTACTTGGGTTCCACTGCTTTACGTAAAGTGTTAGACATCTTTTTGTCTTAAGGGACATCAATTTGATGTATATTTTGTGTACTGCACTCTATTTCTGTAGCTGATGACTTTGCCCTTCCTCAGAAGAGCTTAGATCAGGGGTGGCGAACTCCAGGCCTGGAGTGCTGAAGTGGCTACAGGTTTTCATTCTAACCCTTTTCCTAATCAGTGACCAGTTTTCACTGCTAATTAACTTTTTCCCCATCACTTTAATAGCCCTGTTAGAAGAGTTCAGCCCTCTGAATTGATTCATTTCTTCATTAAATGACATCCAAGCAGAAATGAGATGTAAAACAAGCATGATGACCAGTTAAACTGGGGCTTCAAACTCCAACCAATTTCACTCCAATCACTTTCTTCATGAGAAGCCAATTCTTGCTGTTAAACCCATTATTTAATTCCATGGCTTGTAGCTGCTCTCATTCTGCCACAGCACACATTTCGAAAACTGTTGTTTTTCTGTTCTTTCTAAGAGCACTGTCAAAATGTTTTGGTGACCTGAGAGATCAACCTTACCAAGACCATCACCTCTCTTTAATTTCAGATATTGTGTAATTGGCACAGGGGAGCTGGTCATGTTGCGGCTTGTTTTGTGTCTCATTATTGTTTGGCTGCTAATTAAAGAAAAAGAAACAACTATGGGGCCTGAGTCGAGTTAATTAAAAAAAAGTAATCGGTAGCGAAAACTGGTCACTAATTAAGAAGATGGTAAGAATGAAAACCTGCAGCCACTGCGGCACTCTAGGTTTAGAGTTCGCCACCCCTGGCTTAGATGATAATCTTGAAACTCCTGTATGCCATGGAATGTCTGCTTGGGAAAACACCTGCTGATACAGGATAACTACCTTATGTCTTGTAATTTATTCTTAATATTCTGGTCAATACTTTTTCACTGCAAAAGTGCATGCAGTCAGAAAAGAAGAAAAGATAGTTCTCATCTTTAATGTGTTTGTGTTTCTTTTTTTTAAACTGAGTTTTCATTAGAATTAATTGCAAGTACAGTGGTGCATATGCATAGCAGTGAGTAAAGACACATAAGAAAACCTGTTTTTTAGCACAACAAAATTGTTAAAATTGTTAAAATGAAAAAATGAAAATGTTAAACTTTTGAAATATAATCAAGCAAGTCTCACACAATAGCCTGTCACTTTTACCAATGTGTTCTCTCCCTTGACGGTCCTTTACAGAATCACCATAAGCATTAAGTAGCACTTGACAGTACTGTACTACAGACCATATATTCAGGTTCATACTTGTTGCATCTAGGTCAAAAACATTGGTGCCTATTCATTTTCTCTCCTCTGTAAATATTCACTTTTATTTAAACACCCTTTGTACTTACAAGTTAATGTTGAATCGTCACATAATTCTCCCAGGTTCTCACAGTTGTCAACTTTGGCAAACTGCACTGTTTGTTTTTCTTTGAACAAATGCTACACCACACACAGTATCTGGTTACACTGCATACAGGTTCAGAACATACATCTGTTGTACAAAGAATGCAATAGATATTTATGTCAATTGTTTTTTCACACAGATTGAATTCAATCAAGAAAAAATCCCAGAGAGTTTTAGGAACTTTATAAATACCAGCTAGACTGATGTTTTAAGTCTCAAAAAGAGAAAATGCTTGAAAAAAGAGGATGTATTATAACCCTATCTATCTATACATCTTTTGAAAATGATAGGATTGAATATATTGTAAAAAGAATAAACAGTCATAAACATATTTACTCACACCTGTATGATGTTTTTCCTGTTGTATATTCTGCTGTTTTAAGAATCCACTTAGGCCATATACCAAATTTAACTTCCTTTTAGCAGGAACTGGCTAGAAATTTTTGCAGGAGTGGAAGAGAGTGTGTGGATAACATTATTTTGGGAGTGAGGGTCAATAAATAATATCGTGCAGAGCTGCCGACTTCTGGATGCTTTGTACTGTAGCTGACTGTAGCTGAAATACAAAGCAATGTGGAGGCACTGAAGCTGTAAAAATGCTAAAACCAGTTTGGTAAGAAGAATGTTATTAATTATAGGCTTGGTTGAATTGATAATGAGAGGACATCTGAATGAAAGAGTTAACATTAAACAAAGGTGGCTAATGTGGAGAAAGGCAGTCCATTGGAGTTAACATTTGAATAATGCAATGAGTTAAAGCCTAGCTAAATGGGAGGAATGGTTGGTTACTATTTTTTAATAATAATGACTATAGAAGACCTGAGGGCAAAAGAAACTGAGCCAAGCTGAAGAAACCCATAAATATCATCAGGTTAGTAGTGTCAGGCAGGGGGAAAGTAGTGGGAGGCATAAAGCTAGAGAGTAGGTGGTAGAAGAAGAAAGCAAAAGGACCTCATAAGCATCAGAAAAAAAAATCTCACAGGAAAAGATAGACTCTGATAAGTGAACGCAAGAAAGGTAGTAAAAAATATGGGAAAATCAAATACAAATTTACATTTGACTGGAAAGTAGATAATAAAAATAGTGAATTATTTATGTTCTCAGTATAGTTTAAGGTTTGCATGTGCAATCAGTGTTTATGCTTAAAACACCTTTACTGTCTTCTAACGTAATCACTATTTTAAACATGCACTTTAAAGAGGATAAAACAGACAGAAAAAAAGTGCATAAATTTTGACACTCCTCAACCTACAGTCCGTGCAAGAGGAAATAAACATACTGGCACAGAAAACTATCTGATAAAGTTTTTGCTTGTAGAATTGATAAGTAATTTCAAATAAAATATTAAGATTATATGAAAAATATGAATGCAACTAATACTGTACAGGAAAGCAGATGCCTACATTTGCAAATTTAATTTCAACATTTCTTTATTTATTTGTGTTCAGTAGTTTCTTTTCCACTTTTCTAGAATCCTAGAAACAAGGATGTTTCTAAGACATGCAGGTCTGTATTATAAAATGCTCACTTGGATGGTCTAAAAATCACACATGCAATTCATGCTAATAGTCTGGAAAACTCTTCACATTTACATTCTCTTTTGCCCTCTGAAGATCTTTTTGTTGTGTTCTGCCTATTTCATTTATCTATATAGAACAGTAGTATCAACCTCTATTTGAGAGTTATTTGTCATGCTTTTACAGTCACCAAAGGCTTACAAGGCATAGAAGTGGTCAGCATGCTTATCCAGCTTTTCATTACATTCACTTATGCATTTTTTTATACTGGATGGAGATACTGTTTAAGTAGCCTTATCTAAAAGACTCAAGCAGAAATTGAATCGTACATTACAGAAGGTCACATTAGCAAAAAAAATCTATTTTTATTATATAGGATAATTTTGTACTGTTTGGCATATGGATCATCAAAAATAAACAAGGCAAAGATCAATGTGCACAGTATGATGAATGTCGAGTACAGGAAGCCAGAGAGTTGAATTGACCTGCTTAATGAATCCTGTGGACTTTGTGATTACCAGGATATGGCTAACAACAAGAACACAGCTGGGGTTTAGTCTACATAATGTAGCTCCTGCTCCAGAAACAGTTGAAGGACTGCAACCATTAACGGACCTATAAATCTGCCTATATTGCATGCTTATTCTAATTTTTAATTAGGTTTTGCCATGTTTTAAAAAAGTTTTGAACTGATCCTCTGATTTCATTTTTTCTAGTTTCAAATAACATCAGTTACCCACTGAGTTATAAATGATGGTTTGGGATTTTCCAGTTAAGCAAGATACGTCTATGTGCTAGTAGCAGTAGGCTATTACAATCAATTTGTCTTTATCCACTTTAAGCCCATCTGGGATACATTTAAATATACAGTAGCTGTTAATAGGTTAGAAATGATTATGATACCAAGGCTGTCTGATAAATATTTAAAGAGTTTTATCCAAAATGATATTAACTTGGTGCACTCCCAAAACCTGTGGCCTAGTGAAGTTAGAGCTGAATGGCAAGACTTGCAAGCTGGATTTTGCTCTGGGTACATTGTGAGCAATTTTAAATGAGATATGTGTGATTGATGAAAAATTTTAAGTTGAATTATTGAGTACTTGGTGCACAGAGAGCTAGAGTGAATTCTGTGTATGGCTGACTTCCACCACATTTCTGAGATGTTAACTGAAAAGTCCTTTTCCTATTGCACCCTAGGATCATTGAAGGGAAGATTCTTTGAGATGTTTTTATATGTATATTATTGTGATGCTACCTGAGATTTCAAGACTTATCAGTATTGCCTCTGAGATAGAAATAGAGGGGAGGTCTGAAAAATTGAATAGATTTCTTTTAACAAAATTACTAATTTGAAAACAGTGGAAAAATTGTGTTGCTGGTATGTTAAATTTCAAATATAGTTGTTCATAAAATGCAAATACATGATCTATACACAGTTGTTTTGGTGTCTTAATCAGGAGCTTTTTCCAGAGATTAAATACTGAGTATGTTTGAGAAGGTTAAAAAAGGTGATTATCATGTAAAGGAGCAACAGATAAAAGCTTCTCTGCTTTGAAGTGTGTCCTGCATTGGTACCATATTCTAAGTGATTGGTGGATGACTAAATTATTCACATATTGACAAAAGTTAATATTTATAGGGGCACAAAGCTGTGCATATAATGAAGTACAACAAGTTTTAATATCCATTGCTGACCAAATTGGTGTAAATTCATCAATTTGTGCCGATTCCCAGGTCTTCATAGTGTGTATTTTGATACCCAGTAATAAAAGTGAAAGTTAGTGTCATGCTACATACAATTTTGGTCTTTGTAGAATCATTTTTTGAATGCATGGATGTCTCGAATTCCAAATACATGAGATTATACAGTAGTTAAGTCTTGTTTCTTAAAGAACGGCTTGTTAATATATATAGGGATGCTCTGAAATATAGAAATAGAAGCTTAGGAAGGGTGTTCATCTTGACAGTATTGTTGCTTTCTTCCAAAATGAGATGGAGGGGTAGACCATCCATTAACACCTTGTTTGACTTTTTCCATGCTGTTACCAAACTTGTGTTGAAAAAGATCTTTATATTTACTTGTGAAGTTTATAATCTTCATTTGCTTAAATTGAAGAGATTCCACTGTTTCAGTCTTCCTCAGAACTTATACCTCGAGTCCTCAGACCAGCCTAGTTGCTTGTCTTTGGACTTTATTCTAGCACCACTGTTTGTTTCTAATTTGGACAATAAAACTGCACAACATACTCTAGATGAGGCCTAATTGGTGTGTCATATAACTTGAGATTAACCATTCTTTTCTTGTACTCCAGTACATCAGGCTGTATAACCTAACAACCTATTAGCCTTGTAATTATCTCTATACACTGTCTGGAAGGTAACAGTGATGAGTCTACTACCACTCTTCTTATAAGTCATTGTCGAAAGATATACTTTCAAGTTTCAAACCTACTTTTGTCAATTAAAATCTAACATTTTTACTTCCTTTGTGTAAACTCTCACTTCTTTTAGTTTGATCACAAAGCTGTCATTTGGAACCTTATCACAAGCCTTCAGATAATCAAGCTACATAATATCATATTCAACACTCTGATCATATGCATTTGTTGTTCCCTCATATAACTCCATGTTAGTACAACCCAATCTCTGTAGCCTAGACCCATGTTGACCATTCGGTAATGCATTTGTTGTTCATATATATTATACAATATTTGGTTTAATTACTGCTTGCATTAACTTACCCATGCTGTATGTTGTACTTACTGGCTTAAACAAAGATTTAGAGATCTGCATTGCCATGGAAATTCCACAGAACTTGACTCAAGGTTATTGTGGAATGAGACTAAAATTTAAAAGTTGTCAGTGATGTGGGCAATATAACATTATTCATCTAATCAAAACAGAAAAATGAATAAACTCTCTGTCTCTCTTTATATTTATGATAGCTGTGCTACCTTTATAAGACATGTTAAAATATTAAGTAATCAACATAGACCTCAGTGTTAATGGTTGCAGTGCACCATGCCATTTGGTATGGGGTTTGTAAAAGCAGTGTTAATGTGTGTGATGCACCATTTATTAGAATGACGAATGCAGTATATTTTACTACTAAAAATGTTTGTAATGTGCCATCTTTTGGAATGACAGAGACATAGCAACCGAACAAATGCACAGACAGACTCACAGTCACTTATCCTTTATTTTAAATTGGACACACAGAAACACACACATATTTATTTATATATATATATATATACCATCTTCTTGTTTTGGAAGAACCATGACCAAATAAGGCCCTGGATAGGTCTATGTGCCCCCTGGCAGTGGCCATGCTCATAACCCATGGCTCCACTGAAAACCAAGGGGGCTGCCCTCTTTCAGCCCGGGGAAGAAAGTGTCCCGGCAATCCTCTTTTCCCAGGTCCTTCCACGATTAGGGCGTCCTGGCCGAGCAAGGGCCCCAGCCTTCCGCCACTATATATATATATATATATATATATATATATATATATATAATATAATCTGTGGTATAACTATACGGCCTGTATTATAAATGTGAGCCAATGTTTTACATCTTTTCTGTAGGCAGGGAGATGTGCAATTTTCTGTTGGTTCACTCAGGGAGCTTCGGACAATTAGTTGCTGCAGGTTTGGTGGTTGTATGCCAGGAGGGGAGGTTCAGGAAATACATTTTTCATTTTTTTGGGTAATTGTTTAGCATTGGCTGAATTTCTTTTATAATTTTTCGAAGTGCTTCAAGATGTGGGTTGTAGGTGACAACAAGGGGGATGCGGTTCTTGTTGTCTTTGTTTTTTATATTCCAGAAGGTTGTTTCTGGGTATGGCAGTAGCTCTTCATAAGACAACATGATTTACCCACAAAGTCAGTAATAGAAAACACAGGGAACTCCAGTTTCGGTATTACATCTTGCCTGAAGAAGGGGCCTGAGTTGCCTCGAAAGCTTGCATATTGTAATCTTTTTAATTAGCCAATAAAGGTGTCATTTTGCTTGATTTTTCACTACATTCATAATGGCTAACACGGTACAACACCCTAGTACTACTTTACACAATCTTAGTAACGATTACAACAAAATACCAGAATGCTATTTTAAATCTCTAAAAGAGTATGTGTTTGGAAAAAAGAGGACATCTGGTCACCTTACATCTATTCATCTATCTGTCTAGTTATTAATGTTTTGAAAATGATAAATACAGATCTACTCAGCTTTTATTGTGAAAAAGTATCAACAGACATAAACAGATTTAATCACATCTGTATATTTTTTTTACCAAATAGATTCTGCTGTTTTATGTATCAATGTAGGCTATATGTTCAATACAGTTGACTGTTAGAGGGGAAAACAGGAATATGGTTGGGAGTGAATAAAGCTATTTGTGGTAGGGATGGAAGGCATGGGTGGAAATAGAGTGGATTTTTGTTTGGAGTGGATGGGAGCTGGATGAAACTTTGTGTGGGGGGCTGTGCTCAGTAGTGGAATAGAATAATCAGTACTGCATACAATTCCAAAAGCACCTACTGCAGTTGCCATGTATGTCTGTCCACATGAAAGAACTCTTCTCCTAATTTAAAGATTGGTGCATTTGTTATTCAAAAAATGTGTCTGGACAGTTTGATTTTTGTTGAGATATCTCGAATAGAGCATGATGTACATTGCAAAGCTTTGATGAATTTGCAAACTTGTCTAAATAAAAAACAAAAAACAGTGTACAATTTCAATTAATGATTAGTTTATTGTTTCAAAATTACCTTGAGAAAGGTTACTTTAACTTGTATATTTTGCATATTTTCCTCATTAACTAGTCTGAAAGTCATTCAGTTAGGGGGAGGGTATACACCAGCCAAGCTTCTTTCCAAGCTTTTAGTTATCTGAATAATTTAATCAGCCATTGGGTTTTTACTAACATCAATAGCTAGATGGGGGAACCAATTGAAGTTTCTTTTTCCCTTTCATGGAGTAATATTGATTGTGATTTTATGCTAGTATTGGTTATTTTGCATTTATAGTCTTATTTCCCTTGTTAATTTCTCTTTGTTGTTGATATGTTGGCATTTAGTATGTAACTAAGTGGATTGGTATTATTACCATTGTTGAGAAGGATGGTGTTGTATTTATTGGGGTTTTTATTTTTGAGGATCCTTTTTTATTAATAAAAACTTTTATATATTTTAAATAAGCTTACATTATGTAATAATTAAATATTTCTCTGCTGATACACTCTATGGGCAAAACTCCAGATGTGCTCTCCATCCTGGTCTGAAGCAGTTGATAATTCTATCTTGTGACTTCAAAAGAGATTTTAACTCTCTGTTAGGTAATTGTTTTAAAAATGGTGTTTAAGAAATTTGAGTCATAGACCCTCCACAACTAACAATAGCACATCAATTGATGCCACTTTTTATATCACTTGAATTTGACTCTCCTGTCTATGAAAGGTATTTCGACACCAGAAGCATAGTTGGGGCTACATTTTTAACTACATAATCCTGTAAAGTCTTGTTAAAAAGCATGCATACTAATTTATGTAATTGTATATAGTATATGAATATAACTTATAGTTACAAAAATATTAAACAAAAATGTGCTTTTGAAGTAACTAAAAATTAAAAATATACCAACTTTTAGTTGAGTTAACTGAATGTTACATTATGCATACATTTTCACACTTGTTATGTATTGGGAAACATTTGCTAGCTTACAATCTATAGATATTTCCCCTGTAATTTTTGAAAAACACTTGTCAAGGGTTTATGTATGTAATCACTATCTTACTTAAGCACTATAGGGTAAATGTCATCTGAGCCTGGTGATTTGTTTAATTTTGGCCTTTGTTTTCTATAGCCTTTGTTTTCTAAGCAGCACTTGTTTTTCTACATTTTTAAATGTCAGAATGGAATTTGTCCTGCCTTACATGTAAAATGCTTTTAAATCTACTCCACTGCTTCTTGACCATCTCTATACTTGAAAGATTGTCTCAATTTACCTTTTTTTAGTCTTTGTTGCAGGTGATCAAAATTTGCCCTTCACAAATTAAACTAAACAGTTTTAGTTTTTGAATAGCCCAGTCTACCTAAATAACATGAATAAACACTTCAACATCATGAATGATATCCTGATTATTACACAAAAATAAATCTAAGCAGGCTTCTCCTCTTTTTGGTGCTTTAATGTGTTGAATTATGAATCAGCCACTGATTATATCTGTGAAATCCTGTTCATGTGCTTGGGTATCCCAGTTAACATTTTGGTAATAAAAATCTCCCTTTGCTATAATATCCCATTCTAAATTAGATTTTTGAACGCCATTAAAAATGTTGTATATTGAAACTACTGTCTGGCTTTGGGGGTCTATCATACAATCCCAATCTTAATTTCCCTAATCCAGGGATGATACAGTGGCGGTGTATCTCTGTTCCATCATATTTTAATTGAAGCAATCTCTTGATTATGCTTCAGTATCACATCCTTCATCTGTTTTTAGTCTTTGTCTGCTTCTTTCCCTTGGTAGCTGTGTTTGTAATACTCGTTTTAGCACAAAAATGTAGTGTTGTTTTGTATTATTTTCATGGTTGTGATTTTTTTTTTTTTAATGTCTTCCACAATTTTGTATTATTTTACAGGTACAGCATTTACTTGCCATGCTGTTTGCCATCATGTGGGCCACACTGCATTGCATGTGACATTGCTAATAGCCAATCCTATTTAATATGCCTTTGAGGGAGCAAGCGTTACCCTGGTTTTGCAATTCTGTAATAATTTACTTTGTGATTCTTTTTAGGGACCTATTTGTTTGCTTGGAAGAGAATTTTAAACCATGACAATAGGATTTAGACTTTGATTTTTGTTTTACATTATGATTTAGATGTTAAGCTCCTTTTGATCTCAGTAAATGATTCTCACTATGACTTTTGACTCCCCTTTATTGAATGAACTGATAAATGGAAGCTGAGTGAAGGCTTATAAAGTATGCTGACATGAAGGGGTGGGTCCAGGAGAATGGAAACTGGAAATTATGTCAGTGGTGGTAGGATTGTCAGTCAGCCATTCTGCAGAGGAAGAAAGAGAAAAATGATAAGCACCAACCCCTGGTTGGGCAGATAATCGCACTTACTCAAGCCTATAAGCTATCGCCCATGTGCGTAACACTACTTACACTTAACTTTTGGGTACAAGTTATATTTGTGGCATTACAGTTTTCCTCTTGTCTCTATACAAGTTTTTGGTCTCACTAATGTCTTGGAAATTTTTTGTTTTACTTTGGCAATTTTGTCACAGAGTATCCCACTACAGCCTCTCCAATTTTTTTTAACTTGTTCTGATTTTCTTCCTACTTTTCTGCCTTTAGTCCTTTGCCCCTTTGACTCATTGATTCTAAGTGCCAAAATAACTACACTTTTCTCAACTGCTGTCCAGCTTCACTTTTCTATTTTTAGCCCCTCCAATATAGTTGCAGAACATATATTGACTTTTTGATCTACTTTTCACCCCTCTGTCACCGAACAATTTCTAAACTTCCACTGGTACCTCATATTCTTCATCTGCTTTCTCATTCTTAAATACTGTATATTGCTATATGTATCTCTATAGCTATATAGATAAAGTATATGTATACCTACTGAAGACCACAGTCTTTAAGAAAAAATGTAAGTCAAAAGTTTTCATATCATACTCTCAATTGTCTTGTAGCCTTACTTTTGGCATTCATGTATTGATGTATACTAAAGTAAAGGGTATTGTATATGATTTTGCTGTATTTATACAATGTTCTGTTACTGGTTCTGCCAGTTATGATCCTTGTTGCATGAATTAAATGTAGAAATGTAACTGAACAATGTTAATAGCCTGAACATACTAAATTGTTGTGGCCATTTTTTCTTAATATTTATGAACTAACTTGAATTTTATTTACCCTGTATGTTATGAAACCATCTTAATTTCCTGTATTTTTAAGATGGGGAAACAGTTTTGAACATAGTGTTGAGAAATGATGATTAACAGCTTAATCAGTGCCAAAGATAACCTTAACTTATGCAGCGTCACACTAAATTAGATAGTAACGATTGGGACTTATAGTTTAAAGCCATTCTCCTACTCACTAGATCACTTTCTTAAATATATTAGGCACCTTTTAAAGGATCTAGTTAATACAATTTGGAGTTGTAGGGACTAGAACCTGTCATGTGAAAACACTAGGTATAAGGCAGGAACTAATTCAGGATAGGCCACTCTTTTACCACAGGGTTTCCTTGTACACACATACTAACATACAGTATATGTCTTTATGATTTTGGAGGAAAAGTGGAGTGCTCAGAGAAAAGACTCATGCAGTCACATAGAGATAATGCAAATTTCACACTGACATAGGCCAGAGGGGTTTTAAACCAGCTTCCTTGACCTATGAGGTACTGACCATTAATAACTGCTTCATAATAATTCCCTGCATGTATAATATTTTCTTTTTTCATTCTAAACATCTGCTGTTTATGTCTATTACTTCTTCCTGTTTTTCCTTTATGAATGTAAATCTGTTTTAAGACAAATGATCATTTTGTAATATTTGGAAAGTGAAAAATCTGTTTTCTTATTGTAAGAGAATGCTTGTGCTACCATTGTTGTAAAAAAAAAAATGTTTCACCTTTTCAGTAGAAAAGTAGTGCGACAACAAAACTTAACAAAATAATTTGCTCTTTTGATTGACTGATTTATTTATTAGCTAGTGAATTTAACTGTTAGAAAGGAAATCAAATTTAGGACCAAACCATTATCTGGTTAACTGTGAAGAAAAATATTAAATGTCACACAGAATTTTTCATATTTTGTAAACCAAATAAAATGCACTGTGTTCCTATCTAAGAAGCACTTGACATTGATCACTTGGTAATGTTAGTTTAGGACATTTGCAAGAAAAGATCAGCCTTAAGCATAAACAAAGACTGCATAGCATTGGTTGGGCTAGTAAATGCAAAGCCACATCAGCATTTTCACAGTATTAAAAAAATACTTCATCACTGAAAGATGAATAATATGTTGTATAAAACATGCACGGAGTTAAGAATACATTTTAAAATAAACAGCTGTAGAAGATAAGAATAACAAATGCTCAGATATATTCAAATTTGCACCAGAACTGGTGACAGAATTTTGAGAATAAGTTTGCAGTTTGTTTTTTGTGATATGTAGTTTCAGCTTTGTAGTGATGTTTAAGCCGGGTTGTGCACCATCAAGAATTGTATTGTATGTGGTCTTTAGCAATTATACTGACAATTTAACTTAACCCACATGCTTGCCTGAGTGATAAAGCTTACTTGTTTATTTGATGACAAAGATTACAGATTAGTAAATTAACTGTGTGACTTACATACTCAGAGTATGTAGATGGGGTGTATTTACAAAGATTTTTCAAACACGTTTTTGCATATGAATACAGTTCTTTTACTAAATGCAAAACACAACTTTTCTCTTTAGAGTGATTTGTGTTTTCTTTGTACAATGTTTTGACTTTTTTCAAAGATTGAAGATAGAGTTGTTCTTTTGTAGTAGGATTCCTGTGTCCATTTTCAGCGCTGACTTGTCCACTCAACTAGTCTTTTCTTATTTTTCAGAAGATATTTTCTTTTTGTCTGGTGAGATTTTATTCAGCTTCCAACTTTAGCATTTTAATAAATCTATTTTGGAAATTACATGACCCATAGGGTAGTAATCTCCCAAAACTCAGTTTCTGTTGTTTTTTCTATAGGTGATTACATTACTATTTGTCATATACTGAGTGAAAAAATACTGGTTTCAGTTTGTTGTCAATGAAGTTCTGGATGACCCAGCACTTCCATCTTATTTTCAATTTATTGTGCTTCAAAGGTTAACACTATTACTAGGGCTCTGAATCCTTACCAAGATAAAAATAATGTAAAGCTTCTTGCTTCTGGTTCTGCAGAATCTCCAAATTGTCTCATGTGCACAAGTTCTTTTTTAGTCTCTTTTCTTCAAGCTTAGCTGAGCTTTAATCTCTCTCTCTCTCTCTCTCACTTAAGAACTGTATTAATTCATTCCAATAAGTCCATAACTTACTGTATTTTGTAAGGGCACACACTTCTTGAATTCTTGTAGCCGAATTCTATCCCAAAGCCATTGACACATAACTCAAAACAATCAGTGGGGGACTGCACATTTAAACATCAGAGAAAAACAGTTAGCTTTTTTAACCTCTTTACATATAGTAAACAGCTACAAATGTAGAATCAACACCATCAAATAAGAGCATCTGGTAGAGCAAGAACATATACAGTTTCTTGTCTGTGGCTGAGATACTGACTTTCCAACTTTGTCTAGGTGGTGTGGTACAGATGAGAGGTCCAAAAGGTGGATGGCTTGATGAATTCAATGAAGACAACACTCAGATAGTAAACCATTCTAATTGACAAACATTCCATTAAAAATTGAGCAGCTCTCTTTTTATCATTTTATTCAAATATCATTTATAGGAATTAGTCCAAAAAACTATAAAATTTTCTGTTAAGTCCCTTTTCCCCACTTTCTCTCTTTAACTAGAATATTCCAGCAAATTCTTGGTTATGAGAAAGATTTTGTGCCTGATTCTTGCTGTAATCTTATTTTCTAGTTTATTTCTGGATGTGTATATCTTAAAAGGAGCTTGCATAACAAAATATAAAATCTACTTTTAATTATGCATGTACACTTAAAAACAGGACTATTTAATTGCCTAGAGTGGCAATTCAGCAAGGTAGGTGGTGTATTATGCAACCTATTAGGAGCTTGATGGCAGAGCACTCCACCAGCCAAGCTCTGACTTATACCAAACAAGTGAGAAATGTGACAATCACAACTTAGGCTGCTGACTCCAGAAGCTATAGTTCTGGTACCAGTTCCAATCAGTAGGGTGAAACGTTGTCAATCTACAGTAAATTACAGCATGTTGTAAGAGAAAGAATCAATCTGTCTGGCTACAAATACAATATGAAGAGACGGTTGAAAAAGCAGGCACTCCAAAAACACAAAGACTCATTCTTAAGATGCATTTTCTTACTGTCTCAGACAGTAGACAGTGTTTCCTCTTCATTCCCATCTCAGTGGTTCCTTCACATTACAGTATTATAACACAGGGCAGTCATAACTGACTGAGTAAAAATTTCATAAAGCATTGACAGGCTCTGACCATGAAGGTTGACATGCCCACTTCTTTAAAGTAGCATAATTGAAGTAATAATATTAACTAATGTAATAATTATCTTTTAATTTTTTAAACATTCTACCAATCTTGCTTTTACAAAAACATTTCTTTGTAGACTTCAAGTTTGAGTTTGTTAACACTCGTATTAAACAGTGTATTACTAATGCTAGTCATCGTGTTTGTCTTATTATCCATTTACTGATTATTGAAAAAAGAGTGCCATAGTGCTACATTATTTACTTAGTGAGTGCATGGGCAGATATTGGGCTTTATATGGATTTTATTTTTTATTGTCTATTGTTTGCAATATTTAAATTCAAAAGGGGCAGCACTACTGTGTTTTATCTGGAGCAACAGAACGTGAAAAACAAGCTCCAGCAGAAAGTCACATACCTGTACATGTATGCCTAACTACTTAATACTTAAATCACAATAGCATTATAATTCTTCGTTATTTTTCCAGCATACTTCAACTTCCTCTCTTTTATTGTGTTTGATTAGAACCCCTGCAAAATTAATTTCACAATCACGCAGACACATTCACATAGGGCTTAGCTTCATACATGGATTGAGTGTTCCAGTTGTTTTTCCAGTCTTATTATAGAAGTACAACATTTACCACTGCTGTCTTGGCTAGCTATAATCAAAGTCCTAGTGTCTCCAAGAGGTGTTGTTCTTGAACATTCTCTGCCTTGCTGAGATAACTCTAATTGTAGGTAATTGTAGCCACTGGGTATAAAGTACAGTATTCTGGAAAATGTATATGATCAAAATGGTAAATTCTATTAAAATAATGTGACTTCGGAATTTTAGAAAACCTCTACCAGAAAAAAGTTGATTACATGGCAGTTTACAGAGCAATTAAGAAGCATAGGTCACAAATGACAAATAATGAGTATCAGTAAAAAAAATATATGTGTTACGGCTACAGTCAGATGTTGCTGAGAGGCTGTTTTGGTATTTATTTAAATCAGTCAGATAGATGACAGCCTTGAATTCCCCCCTCCCTCCAAACATATAAGAATTTACAATTGGACATATTTTATGGTGATGCTTATAAAAGAGAAGCAGGTGGTGGCTGTGAGAAGCGGCTTGAAGGGTTATGTGGCAAGCAAAGCTGGTGCCAACATGCTGGAGACTTTGGAGCTTGCAAAGATTCTAATGATGCTGGCTCCTGAAGGAGTTGTGCGTGGGTGTGGGAAATGGAACTGATGATTATTATAAACTGTTAATTGCTATATTTATAATGAGAAGAAAAGCCTAACTTCAAAAGGAATCATGTGTTTAGTGCTTTTAGTTAATTAAGTGATCTGTTAGGTAGGGGAGTTGTACTGAAGTTTCATTACATGTTAAAGTATTTTTCCACGTAGTTTATAACTTCTTATAGAAATAAAATCACACTGTAATAAAAATTGAAAAAAATTAATAATTTTCAGGCCAATTGGCTGTGAAAGGGAGGGTAGAAAAAAACTTAGGCATGTATATTTGTATTTTGTGATACAAAGCATCCTTTGGGTTATTAGAAAAACAGGTGATGAAAGGAAATGATTTCTTTTTATATTCAGAGAAAAATTGTATTTTCCTGGGAAGTAAATCTGAATAGAAAAGCAATATTTTACATCTCTGTTTTTACAATGGTCATTTTAAAATACTTTTAACCTTGTACTGGTCAAGATAGCTATCACTGCATCTTTCTTTCACCATGGTCATTGTTCTGTACTTTTCAACAAGTATATGTGAAACAACTGTACAGAAGTAACAGGAAGTCTCTTAATTTACTATCCTTGAATTTTAATTTGATAAGAGTCTACTGTGAATTTAGACATTTTTTCTGATATGAATGTTTTTTTCTGTAATATTTGCATGTTTTTTAAAGTTTACTTCCTCCAACTTAAAACAGTCAGTCCATCAGTCAGTCATTTTCCAACCTGCTATATCCTAACACAGGGTCACGGGGGTCTGCTGGAGCCAATCCCAGCCAGCACAGGGCACAAGGCAGGAACAAACCCCAGGCAGGGCACCAGCCCACCATAGGCCACACAAACTCACACACACCAAGCACACATTAGGGACAATTTAGGATCGCCAATGCACCTAACCTGCATGTCTTTGGACTATGGGAGGAAACCAGAGCACCCAGTGGAAACCCACGCAGACTTGGGGAGAACATGCAAACTCCACGCAGTCAGGACCTGGGAAGCAAACCCAGGTCTCCTTACTGTGAGGCAGCAGCGCTACCACTATGCCACTATGCTGCCCACCTTAAAACAGTACAAAAATTAAAACATTTAAAAAGAATTATATTCATTCATTTCTATCTCAATTGATTATGGTAGTGCTTTATTATCAATGTATTCATTTCACTCACTTCCTAATATATAGTTAATTCAGACCATGGATCAACATTAGAACTAAGAAGTTTGAACATATAATTATATTGGCCTTTGAATGGACTTATTGCAGATTTTTTTTTAAATTCTCCTTTTGACATACAGTATACAGCCTTAAATGACCTAGCAACCATCTACTACCTTCTAGAACTTTCAGAGTGTACACTGTAACATCAAAATGCAGGTCTGCCAGAGATTCCAGTGATTAAAAAAAAACCTACTGTCTAAGACAGAGCCTTTAGCTGTAAGGCAACCATTCTACGGAATGATCTTAATGGTCAATGTTGAAATCCACCTTCTTAGCATTTTAATGATGACTGAAGACTCAGTATATTAGTCTACCATACACTGGTTAGAGCTACTTCTGAGGATATTTTGGTTTCTTTTGAACACTTGGAAAATGTGTTTCTATTTGACAGTTGTGCCTCTGTTGTTTTCTTTATCATCTTTGCATCCCGTTTTAGTACTTGATGTATTATGGAGTGGCCAGGAATGTATTCAGTAATATTTAAATGTGTGTACATATTTCTGTTGTTTTTTTTAGTAATCTGTAATGTTACTGCTGTATGAAAATTTAATTTGTCACATGTAAAAAGTATGACAGTTAAGTTTAAAGTATAGTAAAAGGATCCAGTTTAATGTAATCATAAACCAACATGCATCCATAAAACAGAATTAAACAGGTAAAACATTGATTATATCTTTCAAACATACAGAAATTTTCCATTTGAGCACTTGAAAAGATTGAAAAGATTTTTTACAAGGCATACAGTCCTTGGAGTTAGTTGTTGTTGGGATAGATCTCTGAAAGTTAAAAAAAATTCATGCATTTTTTACCCAAAGTAATTTTTCTAGTTAAAATTTTCAATGTTTTATCAACAAAGACTATACTTGATACTTTGTTCAGTCTTAAGGTTCATAAACTCATTTGGTGAATTCATTAATATTCTTTGCTACCTCACCTTCAGATTGTTCAGTAACATAAACCTACAGATAAATGTGCATGTGCACAATAATAAATGTAGTAATTTTTTTTCTGCAGTTTTTATCTCCTGTTTATGTCATGCTACACCTCAAGTGACTGTTATAACTATTTTTGTGCAGCACATTAAATAGCATGCTGCTAAGTGAATTCACTAATAAAATAACAAGTAAGCAATACACCATCTGATAATGAGGAGGTTGAGGGTTTTTGCAAAGTACAGCTAAATTAATTTGAGCCAAAATATAATGATAAGTATCTTGTCAGCTGAATGAAGCAAATGTATCAAATATTTATCCTGAAGACACCTTGATGCTGCTCTAACACTGTAATTAAACAATAATGTACAAAAGAAAAAAATGCACTAATGAGTTAGAGGAGTTAATGTGTTCAGTTGTGGGCATGCACATTTTTGCCAGTTCTGTACCTGATACAGCTTAATATGCTATATGAATATTAAAGTACCCTGAAAAGACTCATCTCTATGAGTTTAAGATTTTGATAAATGATGTTTGAGAAAAACTGTTTTTTTAAAAGCATCTATAATTATGTGCAAATTCATAAGATAATACAGTACACATATCCAATGGTTGTGTCATTGTATACATTCAGCAAATCGAGAAAACTGAGCAGAATAAATTTAAACCATTCAGTATTTCAAGAGCTGATATAGCATTTCTTCTTAATGTTATTAAATATTGAAAATTCATGAAAAAGAACATACAGTCGATTTATAAACACTTTTTCTCATGTTTTGTTGTAACACTCTCTCATAGAAATTATCACTGGCTCTCAATAACAAAATATTGTATCTACTAAGCAACCCCTACCTACCACAAGTCTACTACGTAAAATTGTCACTGGGAGCATGGTTAAAGGATTCTCTGCCATCGTTAAGTCTGCTGCAAAGCAATCTTACATTTAAGCAGCTGGACATAATAGCATGGTACAACTATCCAGTGCAGATTAAAAATAAATATTATTATTAGCAAAATATTGCAGCTATTAAATAGTAATTTGTTGATTACCTTCTGTCTCACAATAAAATAATTTGAAATGTGCACTTCTCTGAAAAACAAGTAAAAGTGGAAATAAATACTTGCAGTACTGTATGTTAATGAAAGCTAAGCTGTCTGCTGTCTGGCTGGTGTCTAGCTGGCAGCCCTGTGAAGCTGTTTCTTATCAAATATGGGAAATTCCTCTGTTTGTGAAAATGTAAAGGGCTTCTCTGCTTTTGGTTTCTCAAAAGCAGTAAGTGGAATCTGAGGCAGTTTTAAGATATGCGTAGGCTATTTTCAAGTGTCTGATCTTCTTGCCGAGAATAAATCATACCGCACAAGATGACTGCTGAACAGATGCATCTGTAAAGAAATCAAAGAAGTCACATAAAAGAAATTCATGTTTCAAACCATAATTTCAGAATCTCCTGCTCCCAAAAGTGACATTTTCAACTTGCTTTCCTTTTTCTTTGCAATCTGACAAATGAATCTTGAAAACAGTCAAGAGAGACTGGGCACAATTTAATTAAGTGGGCTTCCCTTTAAAAGCAGCTTTGGCTGAGGTGCGTAGGCAGGAGGCTGTTCCTTAGCAACACAGAATGGAGATGCAACTAAGCAGGAGAGCCTTGTCTGTCCAGATGGCTGGCCTGCCAGATGTATAAATAAAGTTTATTGGTCTATAGGCATGTCATTGTAAAAAACTGGAAAGTCAGACAAATTAGCCAATCCAGAAAGATTAGTGAATAAAAATATAAAAGGACAAGTTGCATTTTATTATTACAAAACAATGGCAACGTATCCAAATCAGCATTTTTTTCCAATTCCCATGTGTACTAAGGCATATAGTACTTCAGCCCATTTCCTGTTTGAATTGAAAAAAAAAACAACAAAAGTAGCCAGGTGTTCAGGTTCTGCGTTGAATCCTACCTATTCATTAAATAAAATCAACAGGTTCCCACCAAATGAGATTTTGTTTAGTTTTTTTCATAAACACTGCAAAGCATAAAGAAAACCTATTGTACAGTCCAGAATTGACAAATTCTGTTGCAAGACAACAGAGAATATTTACCAATAAAAAATTCTGCATGTCACTGATCAGGCTGGTGATTTGCAAAAGCTATTCTCTTATGTGTTCTTTTCATTTTTTAATTTTACATTTATCATGTTGTTCTAATAAAAAGTATCCTATTTGCTTTCTTTTTAACATAATAATTTTGCTGTAGAAATCCAAGCTACTAATTCAGTTACTGAGAGTGATATTTTATTGTGGCCTAGACAATGTCAACTAGTATACCTATGATTTCTATATGCGGAATTGTTGAAAAGCCTGATGAAAATAAATTGATAAGTGTACCTTTTATATAGAACATAGGTAAATTCTGACTTGGATAATCCTAAAACAGTATCCATTAAAAGCAAGCAGAAATCCTGACAAAACACTAGCTGAGGTTATATTTTGTGTACAACTGAGTCATTCCTTTGGTAACATTTGTGGAGCCCCTACATGTAAATTAGTAATCACAAATACAACCCTGTTTCCAAAAAAAGTTGTGACACAGTGTAGAGAAAAGCCAAGCGAAATGACACCTTTTTATTGGCTAACTAAAAAGATTACAATATGCAAGCTTTCGAGGCAACTCAGGCCCCTTCTTCAGGCAAGTGTGAAATATAAATAAAAATGGCATGTGATGATTTGCAAATCATGTAAACGCTATATTTAATTGAAATAGTATAAATACAACATACCAAATGTTGAAATTGAGAAACTTTCATTGTTTTTTGAAAAATATATTCTCATTTTAAATTTGATGCCAGCAACATGTTTAAAAATAATTGGGACAGGGGCATATTCACCACTGTGTTACATCACTACTTCTTTTAATAGCACATTAGAGAACTGAGGAGAGCAATTGCTGTAATTTTGAAAGTGTAATGTTGTCCTGTTCTTGCTTGATATAGGATTTCATCTGCTCAACAGTTTGGGGTCTCCTTTCTTGTATTTTTCGTTTCATAATGCACCAAATATTTTCAGTGGGTGACAGGTCTAGACTACAAACAAGCCTATTTAGCATTGGAACTTTTTTACTGTTGTAAGTGCAGTTTTACATTGTCTTGCAGAAATAAGCAAGGCCTTCCCTAAAAAAGACGTTGTCTGGATGGCATATATTTCTCCAAAACCTGTATGTACTGTATATCATTAAGCATTAATGGTGCCTTCCTGGATGTGCAAACTACCCATGCCACATGCACTAATGCACCCCCATACCATTGTAGATACTGGCTTTTAAATTATGCGCTGATAAGAAGCCAGAAGGTGCCCCCTTTCTTTAATCCAGAGGACACAGCATGCATGATTTCCAAAAAAAATTCTAATTTTGATTCATCAAATCACGGACAGTTTCCACTTTGTCTCAGTTCATCTTAAATGTGCTCAGGCTAGGAGAAGGTGGCGGTGTTTCTGGATCATGTTTATATATGGTTTCATCTTTGCATGGTAGAGTTTTCATTTTCATTTGTGGATGCAGCAGCAAACTGTGTTCAAAGGCAATGGTTTTCAGAAGTGGTCCTGAGCCTATGTAGCGATTTTCATGTCTGTATTTAATGCAGTGCCACATGAGGGCCTGAAGATCACAACCATCCAGTATTGATTTTCAGCCTTGGCCCTTGAATACAGAGATTTTTCCAGATTCTCTGAATATTTTAGTGATAATACTGTATGTACTGTAGAGTTTGAAATCCCAAATTCTTTGCAATTTTACATTGTGGAATGTTATTCTTAAATTGTTACACTGTTTGCCCATGTAGTCTTTCACAGAACTTTTCCAGTCTTCTGTCCTAACATCTTTTAAACATTCAAATTCAAAATGATCATATAGTTTTCCTAAAACAATAACACTTCTCAGTTTTAACATTTTATATGATGTCGTTGTTCTGTTTTCAGTTAAATATAAGTTTTAATGATTTTCAAATCATCACATTCTGTTTTATTTACATTTTACACATCATCTCAACCTTTTTAGAAACAGGGTTGTAGAATGTTTTTGTAGAACTCACCATTTGTTTAATAACATTACAATGGAGAAACAGTAATTAGCTTCGGCTATTAATGCTTCATGTCATGTGTCTCCCTTAGAGAATTTTTTTTTTTTTGCTTTTTATTTTAGTGTTTTATCTTTGCTTTGTCCTTTTGTTCACCTGTCAATTACATCACTTAGGGTAAGATCCATTTTTTTATGTCAGTTATTTATACAACATTTCCAGGAACACAGGAACTTATAATAATCTGTTTTCAAAATGTTAGGGAACATTTTAGATCCTAATTAAGACCATACAAGAGTTTGCAAGGATCTTATTATGAAGCACTGACTAACCAACATATATATTTAGATAACACCTATTGTACCATATATAGTTATTTATCTAGCCATGTGATTAAAAATGCACCATTGAGACCAATTTAAACCTTGACCATTATAGTTTTGGAATTTACAGACTAAGTTGAAATTGACAAACTGTGTAGAGTAAAATGCCTAGCTCTCTTTAAGTATTTTATGTTTTTCAGAGTGTAAATATATCATCTCAATGAAATACTCATAGTTTCAAAGTTATATTTGTAACTTTTTCAGGAGTGATCATGATAATGGCGAATTTTTTGAAAGACTGAAAATCATTCTTCAGAAACAGGAGGCCATGCAACGTTCCACTCGCAGTGAGGTATGTGAGTGCATCTTCCTGATTCAAATATGGATATATACTGTATTAGTATTATGATCCTTTCTGTTTTGTCATGTATGGATTGGGGCAGATAAATATAACCATGGTAGTCACTATCATCCTCTGGTACTCATTAGGTCACTGATATTGTCTCCAATATGTTTAGCTACCTGTTTGGTGTTCTGCTGAAATTTCCTATGATTTTTATTTCTCAGACTGTTTAAATTGGCAATGGAGCTAAGGTTGATCATTGTAATAATAAAGACAGTATAAGTGTTCTTGTTCACTTTGAACAATTTAAGTTTAAATTGACTTCAATAATCCTTATAATGCTTTCTTATAACTATCCTGAGACTAATGCTTTTCAATCACCTTTTCATGGATTTGCTTAAAGTGTTTGTTTGTCACACCATTAGTTGAACCTTCCAGATACTGTGCATTTATACTACTAACAGTTGAAACCCTTTGACTACAGACAGATGATCTCCATTTAACTAATTAGCTGACTTCTTAAAGAAATTGGCTGCATCAGTGATGGTTTAGGTGTGTTATATTGTGTATACTTATGAAATCAATTATTTGTGTTTTATATTTGTAAATAATGTAGACAACATTTCAGAGATCTATTTTACTATGACATTAATGAGTCTTTTTCTGTTAAACAGTGACAAAAAAAAACCAAATCACCTTCACTGTGAATAAATGTTTTAAAACAATAAAATGTGAAAACTTCCAAGGGGTAGGTTCTGGCCTCCAGAAAGTTTCTGTGTTAAATTGTTCCACATTTTAAAAATAAAATGTTTTTAATTCTTCTCTCAGATTTTATTTGCATATTTTTTTTCTTTGCTAAAATGTTTTAATTATGTGAATGGAAGAGTATCATTACATACCTCTCATTTCATAATATAATGTTATAAAATCTAAATTGTAGCACTGCTTCCAAAGGCTTGAGTTCTCTGCTTCCCTACTTGAACATGTGTCACTTTTAGTAGCAAGATGGTTTCTGTTTAGAATGTTCAAGAAAACTGCTTTCAGTGGTGTGCAAGTAAAAATTCTCAAGGCTGAAGTTATGGACAAGCTTACTGTATTTCACTATACAAGTTAAAAGATGCAGCGATCTCAAAGTAGAATTACCAACCACCTTCTTTTGACAGTATCCTATCCGAGTTATTTTTAGCACTGTTGTCCATACTGACATTTTTGGACTCTATAAATTGAAGAGAATTGATTTTTTAATGATTATAGATAAAACTTCATTTATCCCCAAAGGGAAATTAGGCTTTTTGATTATCCATGTTATCCTGATGTGTCTTCAATTAACATCAGTAATAATCGAATACACTAAATACTATATTTTTAATATGCTATTGACATATTGCTGTATTTGATTAATTTGTTAGTAACATAAATGTTCTATTTGATGAATATGATGCATTTTTAGGAAATATGAAGTCTATGTGTCTTTCGGGATGCAGTTGAATCCTGCTTCTAGACAATTTGTTTTTCTGCCTTCCCATTTGCAATTTTCTGGTTTTATTTATTTAAGAATTAAAATTGACCTAATTGTTGGTCCACACTAGCAATTCATTGCAAGGATGTATTTCTATAATGAAACTGAATATTTTGATTATATAATGTCTCTATAAAACCTCTCAGTAATTTTATTTGGAAGAATAAGTGCTTAAGAATTTAGAAATAACCAATTTATTTACAATCTTTCGCTTCTACAGTTCACTTCACTTACTATTGGCCTTTTGAACTTAGAAGTATTTTGGTCTGGTTAGTGCCAATTCTTCAGGTTTCATTCTGTAGACAAAACCAAAATTACAGTGCTCAGGCTGAAAGATTTGCCTTTTTCAGTTAAAACAAAGAAAACAATTCTATTTTTGTCTAAGACTAGTTATGGCTTACTCACTGAAAGAATGGAATGAATGAAATAAACATATAGGTCAGTTAGTCATTTTGGTGCTGTTTGTGTGTTATATACTTTCCTTAATTAGGTTCCAGATGTTTTGCATAATCTCAGTGATCATCTAAATCCAAATTCAGGACATCTTTGATGAAAAAGGGAATCTCACTTTTTGGACTATATTAATTTATTTTTTCATATATTTATTTATCTATTTTTGGAAACAAAACATTATAACAGAACACAAATCAGTTAGACAACAAATAATCCAACCCTTAACCAGCAATTAGCTCCTACCTGACAAAGACAACAATGCAAAAAGAAATATCTAAAATAGTTCCTTGTATAGGATAAAACAGCATGTACGTAGAACATGCGTAGAAAAATGTTGTGCCTGATTTTACTTTAAAATGATATTAATGAGATCACCATTAATATAGAACACCAGTTTCCTACTGAATTATAGACAATATATTGGGATTCTTCCAGTTAACCAAAAACTTATCTAGCCTAGTAATACAAGTGATTGATGACATTGCTCACAAGTTGCATCTTGTCCTGGGTACATTTTGAACAGTTAAGTAAGATACAGTGTATTCAATCAATTACATTTTTTAGTTAACTTATAGTGTACTTGGAGCATATTGAACTAGAATATTATTTTATGAATGGCAGAGTTATACTCTTTTTCTGAGATTTTTATTTATTTATTTATTTTTTTTTATTTAATTTATTTTTAATTAAAAGATCCCATTCCCATTGTTCCCTTATAATAGTAAAAGATACATTCCTTGCTTTTTTAAAATACATTTCTGAAATGCTGCTTCAAGCTTCCACATCCACATCAACCAGTATTGCCTCCCAAACTGGAATCAGTAAAAGGTGTTAGGAATTTCAGCAAAGTTTCTCATTTGTGTAGAGAAAAAGTGTGTAGTTCAAAGATTAAATTTAGAACTTAACTGTTCAAAGGATGCAAATATATTCTAAATATTCTGTATGGATCTATGTAATCTGCAATCCCAATAGGAAGTTACCATGTATAGGGTCAATGTTTAAAAACTGTTAAAAATGTTTTCCCTTAAAATTTGTTATGTTAGTACTATATCTTTGTTAACTTGACAACCACTGGATGGCTGCTATGATAATATTGATAGGAGAACAGAGCAGATCTGAGAAGATTTAGAGCAGGATTTATTTTCCTTTGCAAACCAAGCAGATGTAGATTCATAGACTTTTGCAAGTTTCCAATATTTAACTGTACAAAAATGTGATTCCCAGTAATAGGACTAGAAGACAGTTATTGCCATGCTTCCAACTGCATTAGATCTTCATAGAGTTACCTTTTTGATGACTGGGCATTTAGAATTCAATATAAATGATGGTACAATTGAATCTGAATTATTAATGAAAGTTTTGTTGATTTATGGATTCTCAGAAAGAAATATAGGAGCTTTGTAAAATATTCATTTTGACAGTTTTAATTCTGGCTTCTAAGGTAAGTCGGAGGGAGGACCTTCTATTAACACCTTGTTTAATATTTTCTATTGTACTACCAAACAGGGCTTAAAGAGTTTCCTTGTAATACATAACACTAGATATTCAAACTGTTCTGATACAATCAGCAGAGAATTCACTGAAAAAATCACTCTTTTATTCGACTTGAATTCAGAGTTCTTATGAAATTCTCCAAGGAGATTTAATATTAATTGTATAGATAATTGAGGGAAAGAAATATACCACCATATCATCTGCATAAAGACATATTTTTATTCAAGGTCTTTAATTATGATCCTATTTATCTGTTGTTTCTTCCAGAGATGAATAGCTTAATGGGTCAATAACAATTGCAAAAAGCATTGGTGCTGATGTACACCCTTGTCTGGTTTCTCATTCTCAATCCAAGCTCATATTATTAATTGGCTGAGGCTTCTGGACTTGTGAACAGTAATTCTATCATGCACATATGTTGGGGGAAAGCCTACATTTGAACATGTAATGTCTGTAAAGGTATGTGTCAATGCATTTGAAAAAAAGATCATAAGAAGAAATGTAAATAAAAAGACCTTGTGTCTGAATCCAGATGGCAGCCAGAAATCGAGGTCTTGAAACATTGCAAAATGACATTTTTTAATTTCATGTAAGAATGTCAATCGCTAAGCAGCCCAGACTGAATTTAAATGATGGGGATGAATTCTCCATATCCCAAAAGCTCATAATCTATACTAATAAATGGCAAAGCCCTCACTCACTGACTCACTGACTGACTGACTGACTGACTCATCACTAATTCTCCAACTTCCCGTGTAGGTAGAAGGCTGAAATTTGGCAGGCTTATTCCTTACAGCTTCCTTACAAAAGTTGGGCAGGTTTCATTTCGAAATTCCACGCGTAATGGTCATAACTGGAAGCTGTTTTTCTCCATTTACTGTAATGGAGATGAGCGTGAAACCCGTGGGGGCGGAGTTTCGTGTGACATCATCACGCCTCCCACGTAATCACGCAGTAGGTAGAAAACCAGGAAGAGCCCCAAAAAGCGCTGAAGAAAACATGCATTATATAATTGAGAAGGCAGCGAAACAATAAGAAGCGAGCGAGTGACATATACCACCATATTCATGAGTTCTGCTACTTCGGAAACAAAGCACGATGTAAACCTAAACTTTAAATTAAGTTCATAGACAGGCTGCCGCTAGCGTTTGTAATTTAGTGCCTGCCCATATAAGGCCGTCCGTCAGCGGCAATCCAATAGAAACACTGCCACGGGTAAATATTCACGGGTGAAGGACTGTGCTTATGCAGAGGAAGATGAGATGGTCAGGGTGGTGTTTGGCACAAACTCAGCGAAACTGCGAGAGAAAGTTTTAAGTGCCGGGACTTAGGTAACATTAGATACAGCCATGGACATAGCACGACATGGCACCAGCACAGCTGGGAAACTTCGATGCATGTACACCGAGCGGCTCACGTGAACTGACGCAGTGCACAGACAAAAAGCAACAGTTCCAAAGAGCGCTGAACAAAAACCGAATTACACAATTGAAAAGGCAGCAAAAAAATATGAAGCGTCTGATACATACAAGCATATTATTCATAACTGCAGCTACTGCAGAAACAAAGCACACGGTGGAAAAAGTGAATGTCCCGCTAAAGGAAGACAGTGTTAAAAAAAAAACCCGTGCATGCAGTGTGTCAGGTCTCAGATAAAGAAGAAGACGAGCTGTTTATTGATGCAGTAAGAAACGAATCTTTTTCATAGCTTCTTTAACACACTACGTCTCCGCTGCGATACGCGGGTATATATATATATATGTATATATATACCCCGATCTACATATTCGAATAATGAATACTTTATTCGCAATCAATGATTGTTTTGGTAAAGCCATACTCAGTGTATTCATTAGATGAACGGTAAAAAAGTAAGAGCGAGGGGAGGGTGACTTATTGAGGCATGCAGGCAAAACCACAATAGCACGCGGGCTCGATGTACGAAAAAATATATCTTTTCAAGTTCTATTTAGTCCATATGTGTCAAACTCAAGGGCCACGGGCCACATCCGGCCCGGCGTGTAATTATATCCAGCCCGCGAGATAATTTTATATACTGTATTATTGTTATTAATGGCCCGGGTATATGAAGCGCTGGTAACACAATAAACTACAGATCCCATAATGCAGTGCTTCAGCTGCCTTGCCGAACACTTACCGCGTTAATCAAGTCTAGCTTGCAAGTTATTGCGAAGCTAGCCCACACAATGCTGAAGAGAAAAGTTGATTCTGAAAATAGAGCCTTTAAAAACCGATGGGAGGCTGAGTATATGTTTACTGACATTGCCGTTAAACCCGTGTGTCTCATTTGTGGAGCTAATGTGGCTGTAATTACAGAATTTAATCTAAGACGGCACTATGAGACAAAACATCAGGGTAACCTGAAAGACCTGAATGCAATGCAGAAGATACAGAAAGCAGAAGAATTAAATAAGAATCTGACACTTCAGCGGACGTTTTTACCCGTGCACAATCACAAAGTGATTTCAAGTGAAGCTGCTTTTATGGGAGACACAAATGCACCAGTGCAACTTGCCCCACTTTCCCTGTTGCCAAGTAATGTTGAACCAAGTCGTCACTACGGTGTTCCCAAATACGCACTTTGCTGATAAACTGAGCGCACTGAGTTTGCACGGCGCTTTGGTGACTTTGAAGAACAAAAAAAGTCCGTCTACATGCGGCTCGAACCTTGTGCATGTTTGGTAGCACATATCTGTGTGAGAAGCTCTTCTCAGTGATAAAGACTAACAAAACAGCACACAGGAGTCGCCTCACTAATGAGCACCTGCAGTCCATCCTGAGAATCTCCACAACACAGAACCTCACACCAAACATAAACGAACTTGTTGCCAAAAAAAGATGCCAGGCGTCCAGCTCTAAAATGACATATGAGCAAAGACAACTGAATGATTTGATTTGTTATTGCTGAAAGGAACACATTTTATTTATATTTCCAGGTTTTGTTATGCAGCATGTTCATATTTGAATTTGTATAATTTTGACAGGATATATTTTTATGGAGAGCAAAATCTTTTGGGATATTTAAAATCTAAGTTTATTTTTTATATAAAATTACATAAGAGTAAAGAAATTTGAATGTTTGTTCTTTTAACGTTTACTTTATATCTAACTTGTATAATTTAGACAGGATATATTTTTATGGAGAGCAAAATATTATAAGTTGTTTAAGGTTTGAGTTGATTTATTCAGGAATAATATTCCTGTCTGTTTTTACCATTCCTACCAAAGATATTTCTGTCGACTAAATAAAAATTCCTTCTATTTAAAATTTAAATAGAACTTGAACAAATACGATAGTTCATAATATCCACGCAGACTTGCACGTAAGAGCGGGAGTTATCCATTTTAACAAGCAGCGTCTTGCACTGATACGAAATAGCTGTGTGTGTATATATGTAGATATGTATGTATATGTATATATATGTTTATATATGTGTGTGTGTATGTATATATATATGTATTTGTGTGTATATATGTGTGTGTATGTATGTATGT
>JANRMT010062861.1:28417154-28437350 GCA_026402145.1 Polypterus bichir lapradei
AGGTACCCATTTCCTTTATCATTCCAACCCCCATTACCATGTCTATCGAGGTGATCACTATCGATCAAAGAACTGTCACTTACTGAGTGGTTTCCATGCCCGGAGATGGCACCTACCTTTTCCATTCTCTTTGTTACATATTGCACGGCCATATCAGGCTCACTCTTGATATCCGGAGGAACATTGTGTCTTATGTATTGAATGACTGGGACAGGTTCAAGGTGTGGACTGATGACGGTACAGGAGATAATTATACTACACAGGAGCACTATAAGAGTGAAATGCTTAAGCCCTTCACCTATGGTTCTGCATGTGAGTTGATGGCTGCCGCTGAATTGTTCGGTTGTCGCTTTCAAGTGTACCGAAATGGCCAAATATTTTACACCTTTCGACAACCGCCAATGCCTCTTAAACATCTTAGATTCACAGGTGACGATTTCAGTAGTGGACACATTGATGTTTATGAGTGTTTAAACTCTCAAAAGCTGGATGTGATTTTATCGATGAAACCGGTTGTGTGCTTACAATGCTTGACAGATGCCGAATGTCACTTCAACACAACAAATCCTGCAAATACTATCGTAATTGAAACAAGCCATGAAACTCAAACCGATTATGACAGCAGCAATCCAAGCTGTGAGATTTGAGACAAGATTACTGTTCACATGGCCAACTGTAAGTTACATGCTCAAGAGTAAGCTCAGCGGACAGCTTGGTCATGTTACAACCTGAGGGCCGAACTGACAACATGGTATACAAAGAGATCCTTAACAAATAATTATTGGCATATTTTCCCTCAGTTTAAAAAGGTTAAATTTTCTTCTTAATAAAAATTTTAAGGCAGTACTTCGCCGCTGCGAAGCGCGGGTATTTTGCTAGTGTATATATATATATATATATATATATATACATATACACATATATATACACATATACACATATATATACACATGTATACATACATATATACACATACATCCATATATATATATATATATATATATCTACATATACACACATACATATACATACACACACATATATATAAACATATATATACATACTGTACATATCTACATATATACATACACACACACACACACAACTATCGTATATGTTGAAGTTCTATTTAAATTTTAAATAGAAGGAATTTTTATTTAGTCGACAGAATATTATTCCGGAATAAATCAACTCAAGCCTTAAATAACTTATAATATTTTGCTCTCCATAAAAATATATTCTGTCAAAATTATACAAATTTAAATATGAACATGGTGCATAACAAAACCTGGAAACATAAATAAAATTTGTTCTTTTCAGCAATAACAAATCAAATCATTCAGTTGTCTTTGCTCTTATGTCATTTTATCAGATTTGGAAGCCTGGCATCTTTTTTTGGCAACAAGTTCGTTTATGTTTGGTGTGAGGTTCTGTGTTGTGGAGATTCTTAGGATGGACTGCAGGTGCTCATCAGTGAGGCGACTCCTGTGTGCTGTTTTGTTAGTCTTCATCACTGAGAAGAGCTTCTCACACAGATATGTGCTACCAAACATGCACAAGGTTCGAGCCGTATGTAGACGGAGCTGGAGCATTTGTGCGGGAATGGAGTGAATAAACTGTGCGGGCCGTGCAGTATCGTACTTTGCCTTCAGTGTGCTATTACACTGCAGCTCAATCACCTCTATCTGAATCTGCACAGGTGCAGTTTCCACATCGATAGCAAATGGGTTGCGAAGCAACTCAAAATTCTTTTTTTTGTTCTTCAAAGTCACCAAAGCGCCGTGCGAACTCAGTGCGCTCAGTTTATGAACAAAGTGCGTATTTGGGAACACCGTAGTGTCGACTTGGTTCAACATTACTTGGCAACAGGGAAAGTGGGGCAAGTTGCACTGGTGCATTTGTGTCTCCCATAAAAGTAGCTTCACTTGAAATCACTTTGTGATTTTGCACGGGTAAAAACGTCTGCTGAAGTGTCAGATTCTTCTTTAACTTTTCTGCTTTCTGTATCTTGTGCATTGCATTCAGGTCTTTCAGGTTATCTTGATGTTTTGTCTCATAGTGCCGTCTTAGATTAAATTCTGTAATTACACCCACATCTGCTCCAGAAATGAGACACACGGGTTTACCGGCAATGTCAGTAAACATATACTCAGCCTCCCATCGGTTTTTAAAGGCTCTATGTTCAGAATCACCTTTTCTCTTTGGCATCGTGTGGGCTAGCTTCGCAATAACTTGCAGCATCATAAGCTAGACTTGATTAACGCGGTAAGTGTTCGGCAAGGCAGCTAAGGCGCTGCATTTTGGGATCTGTAGTTTATTGTGTTACCAGCGCTTCATATCCCCGGGCCATTAATAACAATAATACAGTATAGAAAATGATCTCGCGGGCCGGATATAATTACACGCCGGGCCGGATGTGGCCTGCGGGCCTTGAGTATAACACATATGGACTAAATAGAACTTGAAAAGATATATTTTTTCAAATGTGATCGCGCAATTCAGATAGAGTTGACGCGCACTACAGTACATCGAGCCCGCGTGCTATTGTGGTTTTGCCAGCGTGCCTCAATAAGTCATCCTCCCCTCGCTCTTACTTTTTTACCGTTCATCTAATGAATACACTGAGTATGGCTTTACCAAAACAATCATTGATGGCGAATAAAGTATCCATTATTCGAGTATGTAGATCGGGGTATATACCTGTATATACTCGCGTATCGCAGCGGAGAAGTAGTGTGTTAAAGAAGCTATGAAAAAGATAAGGGAACATTTTAAAAATAACGTAACATGACTGTCAATATACAGTACAGTAATCCCTCGCTATATTGCGCTTCGACTTTCACAGCTTCACTCTATCGCGGATTTTAATATGAAAGCATAACTAAATATATAACGCGGATTTTTCGCTGCTTCGCGGGTTCTGCGGACAATGTGTCTTTTTACTTCCTGTATATGCTTCCTCAGTTGGTTTGCCCAGTTGATTTCATACAAGGGACGCTATTGGCGGATGGCTGAGAAGCTAACCAATCACTGCACTCAGTTAAGTTCTCCTGACTGAGAAGCTAACCAATCAGAGCACGCAGTTGAGCTCCTGCGTGCTGAATGCAGTGTTAACCAGGAAGTCTCGTCTCACTCATTCAGCATCAACGTGTTTCGCTGTGTAAAGAGTTGTGCTCTTTGGTGTTTATCTTTGTGCATAGTCAAGCCCTTCATTATGGCTCCAAAACAATCTGCTACTGCTTCAGGGGCCGTGCCCAAGCGCATGAAGAAGATGTTAACGATTGCCGAAAAGGTAAACGTTTTGGATTTGTTGAAGGCTACGATTCTTTTTATTTAAAAAGTAGGAAAGGAATATAAGATCTACGGCTGCAGCGTCCTTTTAACCAGGGTGCAAAACGAGTTGTAAGTGGATGTAATAAGGCAGTAGTCTGGATGGAATCTGCTTTAGGGATTTGGATTGAAGACTGCCAGAAGAAGAACAACGGCAGTGCTACACAATCGCCTGAAGTGGCTCCTTTACAAGGGCTGTAACGCTCTCCTTTGTTGTGCAGTAAAATTAAACTCATTGTTATCGGAAAAGTCATTGTGTCATTGTTGGTGAGTAACCATAATTAATTTTCTTCTTACAGTGATTAGTACATGTACGTACGCTTAGTGTCACTGTACACACATTTACTGTATACTATTTTTCTTGCATTGTACGTATTTATTGCTGGTGACCTGTCTATCGTAATTGCTGTAACATTTGTGATATCGGAGACACTCAATATCTTTAAAATAATATTTAGGTTTTACTGTATATAAAGAGTGTGTTTATATACATAATTTCAATGAATCTTACCTAATATCTAAGAGAATATAAAGGGATTATGCTGTATAACTCTGCGGGGAATATTTATAAACAGTGCGGGACAGTTTATAAGGGCTTAAAATATATAAAAATAACCATACAAACATATGGTTTCTACTTCGCGGATTTTCACCTATTGCGGGGGGGGTCTGGAACGCAACCCCCGCGATCGAGGAGGGATTACTGTAATTGTTTTGTGAGTGTTACTGAGTGTTGCTGTCATCAAGGATTTGATTATCATTATTTCTTTCAATCAGGTTCGTATTTGTAGGATGTGTTGTGTTCAAGTTATATTCCGTGTTTGTCAATCGTTGTAAAGATAAGAGGTTTCATTTATCGATTTGTTTCTTACTGCATCAATAAACAGCTCGTCTTCTTTATCTGAGACCTTACACACTGCATGCACGGGTTTTTTTTTTACACTGTCTTCCTTTAGCGGGACATTGACTTTTTCCACCGTGTGCTTTGTTTCCGCAGTAGCTGCATTTATGAATATGCTTGTATGTATCAGACGCTTCATATTTTTTTGCTGCCTTTTCAATTGTGTAATTCGGTTTTTGTTCAGCGCTCTTCGGAACTGTTGCTTTTTGTCTGTGCACTGCGTCAGTTCACGTGAGCCGCTCGGTGTACATGCATCGAAGGTTCCCAGCTGTGCTGTTGCCATGTCGTGCTATGTCCATGGCTGTATCTAATGCTACCGAAGTCCCGGTACTTAAAACTTTCTCTTGCAGTTTCGCTGAGTTTGTGCCAAACACCACCCTGACCATCTCATCTTCCTCTGCATAAGCACAGTCCTTCACCCGTGAATATTTACCCGTGGCAGTTTGCTATTGGATTGCCGCTGAGGGACGGCCTTAAATGGGCAGGCACTAAATTACAAACGCTAGCGGCAGCCTGTCTATGAACTTAATTTAAAGTTTAGGTTTACACTGTGCTTTGTTTCCGAAGTAGCAGAACTCATGAATATGGTTGTATATGTCACTCGCTCGCTTCTTATTGTTTCACTGCCTTCTCAATTATATAATGCATGTTTTCTTCAGCGCTTTTTGGGCCTCTTCCTGGTTTTCTACATACTGCGTGATTACGTAGGAGGCGTGATGATGTCAGACGAAACTCCGCCCCCACGGGTTTCAAGCTCATCTCCATTACAGTAAATGGAGAAAAACAGCTTCCAGTTATGACCATTACGCGTAGAATTTCGAAATGAAACCTGTCCAACTTTTGTAAGGAAGCTGTAAGGAATAAGCCTGCCAAATTTCAGCCTTCTACCTACACGGGAAGTTGGAGAATTAGTGATCAGTCAGTCAGTCAGTCAGTCAGTGAGTGAGTGAGTGAGTGAGTGAGTGAGTGAGTGAGTGAGTAAGTGAGGGCTTTGCCGTTTATTAGTATAGATTCTCAGTTTCTTTGAGAGTCCCTGCAGGAACCTCTGGGGGCGCTTTGGTCTTTAAAAATATAGATTTGCATGGATGTGCATTTTAATTATTCCTTCTTTGGATTTAATGCCGACTAGGGGGCTTCGCTCACCAACCCCCCATGTTTGGTTTTCCGGATACACAGTTTTACGATTTTTTTTTCTTTGAATTGTTGCTATTTCATTAGTTTCACTTTTATTTCAGAACTTCTGTAAAAACAATATTTGTAATCTTGCGAGTCCCAACGTGCTGAATCTTTTTGATGAGGTCAGTGAGACATGTGTTTAATGACTTTGTACCATAATCCAGTACAGTATAGGTTTCTCGGTTTGGAATTTCAGCACTGACAAAACGATCTACATCATCAGCAGTTAAAAATTTTTTTTTTTTTTACAAAGTAACCAATAAATGCATGTGCGGTAAACTTCGTTTTTGTAATTCTCAAGATTCTTTATTTGTCACATGCATAGTTTATACAGGACAACACACAGTGAAATGCATCCTGATCTACTTATCAAAAACTGTGTAGAGTTAGAAGAATATCAGTTAGATTAACAAAAAGTCTTAGATTGAAAGATAACAGTATAGTAGAACATAATAAATAACTAAAATTCTGTGAATAAAGTAGAATTAAGTGTTAAGGCGCAATAGTGTAGTGATTACTGTGCAAAAACCAAAGTTAGACTGGTGCAAAGTTAAATTAGGCAGTTTGGTTGCGCTACTGCAATCTTTACTTTCTTTTTTTATTTTTTCTAATTATCCTACTTTCATATCCTTTAACTTTCTCCACATGTGCATAGCGACCAATGGTTTTTTTTAGAGCCTTTCGAATTACACTGCTTTCATAATCTCTAACCTGCTCTGAATGTGTTTAGCGCCAACGTTTGCGAACGTCTTTTTGAAGTTCTACTTTGTCTTTTACTCTGTCTTTTAATTCTGAGCCGGATTGGACGTGCTTTTTTTCCAATTCCACTTGTTCCGGGCTGATAATTACTTTCCTTATTTTCTGAATTTGCACCTCGATTATTCTTTTTCTTTTTTGTTCTTTTTTCTCTCCAATGCGTTTGAGTCTCTTTTCTCCGCGCTGCTTTCTTTTTCGCTTAGATGTCGAAATTTAATTTATAATGTATTGTCCTTATACTCTTTATATGCGCTGAGACCCTCGATCTGTGTGTGCTCAAAGCTTCCTTTACACAACTGAATGTTTTGCTGCCTCTTGGCTTATTTGATATTGATTGTAAGTAGGACGTGTCTTGCAAGAATCTCATGTTCCACGTCATCGCGAGACGGTCTTGGGTCAATCTCTTGCCACAAAGTCTCATGTTTAAGATCCCCGCAAGATGCTCCGTGGCCATCTCGCAGTTTCTTTTAAATGTCTTCCGTGATCTTCACGTGAAGAAATTAGGGTCACGTCTCGACGCCCTGGTGTTTCTCTCCAGGATTTTTTTTTTTTATAATAGAGAGATGTTTGTGATTGAGTCTTCTTTCTTTATTACCCTTAGATTACATTTTACAGTATTATTTGAAAGCTTATTGTGAGACACCAATGTTTTAATTGATGCTTTTCTGTCACAGGTTTTCACTCAAGGCTTGCTTTTTCAAATTTACATCTATAATAACTGTCATCCTATAATTCAGTCATTATTAGAGAAATCCATAATTTTGAACCTAAGTTGAATTAGGAAAATTAGATTCTATGTAAAAATGTGGCTAAATGCCCAGTCATATTAGATTTGTGGTAAAATTGTATGTAGTGTAAAGATATCAAATTCAAGTTACACAAGAAAATATGCATAGTTGGTATCTTGAGTACGCTTAAGCATTTGCTTTGGGGATATTCAGCTTTTTATTCTATGGAAATGGTCTCCATGTTGTATAAACTTAAACGGACTGGTGGAGAGTGTAAGTCTCTGTGTCTCCAGCTTAAATATTTTTTAGAAGATGTCTTTATACTCTGTGTCTTACTGAATCAAAAATATTTGTTGATTAAGGCTTTAACTTTAGCTAAGAGTGCTGTCTTATAGGAGTATGTTGAACTATATCGTATGTCTAGACATTAGATTTGTACTAGTTACAGTAGATATCATCTGGATATTAAATCTAAGAATTCTTAAGTTCATTAGCAAGTATCTCTTTAGTGTTGTCTTGTAAATCCCCATTGATTTCGATAACATTTGTCCACATTAAAATATTTCTAATTCACAAATACTAATGAAATCAATCAAAATGACCATCCATCCATCCATCCTCTTCCACTTATCTGAGATCAGGTCGCGGGGGCAGCAGCTTGAGCAGAGATGCCCAGACTTCCCTCTCCCCGGCCACTTCTTCTAGCTCTTCCGGGGAAATCCCATGGCGTTCCCAGGCCAGCCGAGAGACATAGAACCTCCAGCGTGTCCTGGGTCTTCCCCGGGGCCTCCTCCCAGTTAGATGTGCCCGGAACACCTCACCAGGGAGGCGTCCAGGAGGCATTCTGATCAGAAGTCCGAGCCACCTCATCTGACTCCTCTCGATGCGGAGGAGCAGCGGCTCTACTCTGAGCCCCTCCCGGATGACTGAACTTCTCACCCTATCTTTAAGGGAAAGCCCAGACACCCTGCGAAGGATACTCATTTCAGCCGATTGTATTCGCGATCACGTTCTTTCGGTCACTACCCACAGCTCATGACCATAGGCGAGGGTAGGAACGTAGATCGACTGGTAAACTGAGAGCTTTGCCTTACGGCTCAGCTCCTTTTTCACCATGACAAACCGATGTAGAGCCCGCATCACTGCGGACGCCGCACCGATCCGCCTGTCGATCTCACGCTCCATTCTTCCCTCACTCATGAACAAGACTCTGAGATACTTGAACTCCTCCACTTGGGGCAGGATCTCGCTCCCAACCCTGAGAGGGCACTCCACCCTTTTCCGGCTGAGGACCATGGTCTTGGATTTGGAGGTGCTGATTCCCATCCTAGCCACTTCACACTCAGCTGCGAACCGATCCAGAGAGAGCTGAAGATCACAGTCTGATGAAGCAAACAGGACAACATCATCTGCAAAAAGCAGTGACCCAAGCCTGAGTCCACCAAACCGGACCCCCTCAACGCCCTGGCTGCGCCTAGAAATTCTGTCCATAAAAGCTAGGAACAGAATCGGTGACAAAGGGCAGCCCTGGTGGAGTCCAACTCTCACTGGAAATGGGTTTGACTTACTGCCGGCAATGCGGACCAAGCTCTGACACCGGTTGTACAGGGACAATCAAAATGTATATCTTGCAAATACAGTAAAGTAAACATGGAAGCAAAACAAACAAACAAAAATAAATATATAAAAGGCATTCATAATTTTTGTGATCCGATATTTCTTAAAACAATGCATGACAGACCTATGAAAAGGGTTAAGACAGGATTTGGATATTTTTTTTGTCATTTATTTATTTACTAACGGCTTCACCTGGGAAAAGACAATGAACCTCGGTTATGTTGGCATCAGTTAATCAGAAGTACCAAACATACCATGTAACCAACTAATTACTTTTCTGAACACAATATTTCTATATCTTTTTTACCAGGGGCTAATTTAATTTGTTCACTAGAGCTACATATTTTTGAATATCCTACATATAATTGGCCACCAGAACATTCCTGCAGTTGATCAATTCCTGTTTTTCCTAGTGACTGACCTTGGCTTTTGTTGTTGATGGTCATTGAAAAACACAATTTTGCAATTTCTTTCTTTTCTTTTCTTTTTTTTTTTTATAACATAGGTTCAAAACAAATCGACCCCACCCATGAGAAAGAGAGCTAGGTCAGCAGAGTAAAACTTTAACAATGGTAAAAATATGTAAGTAAATAAATTAATAAAAATAAATAGATTAAATGAATAAAAAGGGGAGAGAATCTACGACATCAGTTTAAATGCTTATTCTAAAATGTTAAAGATCAGATCCTGCCAAGTTTTGAAAAAGATTTGTACAGATCCTCTAAGTGAGAATTTTATTTTTTCTAATTTTAGATAATATATAACATCAGTTACCGACTGACTTAAAAGCGGTGAGTTAGCATTCTTCCAGTTAAGCACGATAAGGCTACATGCCAATAGTGAATGAAGTAAAGGCAATAACAGTTTGTTTGTCCTTCTCCACTTTAAGCCCATCTGGAAGCCCACCAAACATAGTTTGATGGATTAGGAGGGATTGTGACACTAAGGCTGTCTGATAGGCATTTAAAAATTTTGTCCAAAATTATGTTAAGTTGGTGCATGCCCAAAACATATGGCCCCGTGAGGCTGGAACTTGATTGCAACATTTGCAGGTTGGATCTTGCCCTGGAAACAATTTTGGACAATTTTAAACAAGACAGATGCGCTCAATATATAATTTTAAGTTGAATAATTGTATGTTTTGCACATGTGGCGCTTAAGTGAATTCTGTGCATTGCTATCTTTCACTCCTTTTCCAAGATGTTAAGTGAGAGACCCTTTTCCAACTGTACTCTGGGATCGTTGAAAGGGAAGGACTTTAAAATGTTTTTATATATTATGGAAATCCTGTCTTCTGGAATAGCGGTAGGTGGGAGATGAGGGAAACTGGGTACGTTTTGTTTAACAAAGTTTCTAATTTCAAGGTAGTGAAAGAAATGAGTTACTGGAAAGATAAATTTAGATTGTAATTGTTCGTAGGATGTGAAGACTTTGTCTATGTACAGATCTCTAAGTGATTTAATCCTGAATGTTTTCCAGATATTAAAAACTGTATGACAGGGTGGAAAAAGGTGGTTCTCATGCAGAGGTGCCACAGATAAAAGCTTCTCTATCTTAAAATACTTCCCACATTGGTTCCATATTCTGAGTGAGTGAAGCACTATTGGGTTGTTAGTATATTAGCGATAACTTGTACTTATTGGGGTACAAAGCAAGGAATTTAAAAGTACTGCAGGATTTTATTTCTATTGCTGACCAAGCCTATGTCTGTTAATCTATTTGTGTCAATGTCCAGGTTTTTATAGCTTTTGCAATTTCTGTATTTTTCAAAGAAGTACTTAGTAGGAATAATGTGAATTTTGGGTGTAAACATAATTTCTCCTGCACATCTTGCAAAAATAGATTTGAATGTAATGCTTTACTCTGTAATCTTGTACCATCACAAAGTTTTTAAGTATTTAAATCAAACGCAGTTTATACTGAATCATGGTTTACTTTAAATTGCTATTACATACAACATTGACATTTACATGCCATTTGCAATGTATTGAATATTTTAAGTATTGTACAGAAACGAACAAGTGAAAAAAATATTATAAACTGTGTATAATATGTAATATATGTAAGTTTTGTCTATGGAGGACCCCTGTACTGATTTCCGGAAGCATTTAAACTGACCGAGGCATTCTGTTGCTCTGCTTGTATTGTGCACAGGACCTAAAGTTGGCCAGTGTGCTGGCATTTCACTGTTTGTGTTTTGAGAAATGGGTTGTAGCGACACATAATGGTCTGACACCATCAAAGGGACACACCTGTTCTCTATAATACTGCACCACCTAGGATCACTGTCCCCCACACTGTTAGTCGAAGTACATGTATATAAGCACACTTAACAATCTACAGGGGACAATTCCCACTCCAAACCTTCTTCGAATTTGTATGTTGAGTCTGCAGGGGACAACCACCCCCCCCCCAACCTTTTTTGAATTGGTATGTATTTTATACCACATTGTGAGTTGCAAGAAGCCTATATATTAGGGAATGGTTATACTCAAGTACACAACAAATGGACATGGGGCTTTACAATATCTTACTTGCTACGGCACAGGGTGGTTAATTTTCTCTTTTCTATAAAGTTACCAAATTTCAATTAAATCAGTCAAAGCATTTTTGAGATCTTGGGATGTTTAGTTTTTCTATTGTAAGGAGAGGTTTAACCCCTAAATATTGTTATCTCAAAATATATTTTCATAGCAGATGCATACTGCTCTTTATGTACCATCCTGCCAAATTTCATTCTTTTAACTAAACAGGAAATAGTATTTTTGGTGATGAGTGAGTGAGTGAGTCAGTCAGTCAGTCAATTTTGAGCTTATATATACTCAGCAAACAAAGAAACGTCCCCTGACTTTCAACTGTTTTTACTTTCAGTAGACTTAATGTGTAAATATTTGTATGAACACTAAAAGAGTCAACACCATAAGACATAAACTAAAAATGTTTCACAATGTGTCCCTGAATGAAGGGAGGCTCAAAATCAAAAGTACCAGTCAGTATCTGGTGTGGCCACCAGCTGCTTGAAGTACTGCAGTGCATCTCCTCCTCATGGACTGGACCAGATTTGTCAGTTCTTGCTGTGAGATGTTACCCCACTCTTCCACCAAGGCACCTGCAAGTTCCTGGACATTTCTGGGGGGAATGGCCCTAGCCCTCACCCTGCGATCCAACAGGTCCCAGACGTGCTCAATGGGATTGAGATCTGGGCTCTTTGCTGGCCATGGCAGAACACTGACATTGCTGTCATGCAGAAACTCACGCACTTTTTGCCACTCCTGTCTGGTCCAGCAAAGGTGGGTTTGTGCCCATAGGCGGCATTGTTGCTGGTGATGTCTGGTAAGGACCTGCCTTACAACAGGCCTGCAAGCCCTCAGTCCAGCCTCTCTCAGCCTATTGCGGACAGTCTGAGCACTGATGGAGTGATTGTGTGTTCCTGGTGTGACTCGGGCAGTTGTTGTGGCCATCCTGTACCTGTCACGCAGGTGTGATATTCGGATGTACCGATCCTGTGCAGGTGTTGTTACACGTGGTCTTCCACTGCGAGGATGATCAGCTGTCCTTCCTGTCTCCCTGTAGCGCTGTCTTAGGCGTCTCACAGTGTGGACATGGCAATTTATTGCCCTAGCCACATCAGCAGTCCTCATGCCTCCCTGCAGCATGCCTAATGCACGTTCACGCAGATGAGCAGGGACCCTGGGCATCTTTCTTTGGGTGTTTTTCACAGTCGGTAGACAAGTCTCTTTAGTGTCCTGCGTTTTTAGAACTGTGACCTTAAATGCTTACTTTCTGTAAGCTGTTAAGGTCTTAACGACCATTCCACAGGTGCATGTTAATTAATTGATTATGGTTATTTGAACATGCATGGAAAACATTGTTTAAACACTTTACAATGAAGATCTGTAAAGTTATTTGGATTTTTAAAACATTATTGTTGAAATACACAGTCCTGAAAAAGGGACGTTTCTTTTTTTGCTGAGTATATATATTTGTATATGCTTGTGTGTGTGTGATTTAATTAGATTAGGTAAACTTTATTAATCCCAAGGGGACATTTAGAATTCTAATTCTCATGTTTTAATTTTAGATCTGGTTAAGTGAGTTAATTTTACAATCAGCTGACAAAATAAAAAACACCTATATAAATTGTCTTCATTTAGCACTGGGACACTATGATCTGTCAGAACAACTTTAGTGTGCCTTGGTATATTTTCATGCAACTTTAAAGGTATAGAAGTGATTCAACACAGTTTTTCCAGCAAAAAATTACATCATTTTATATTTTGTTGGTGAAGATGACATTCTTTGGAGACCCTTCTCGATTAAGCGTCTTTCCCTAATTTGATAATTATTTCTGCTTTACAGTTAAATGATATTTGAGTTTTTTTCTCTTTGTCCTTTCATCTCAAATAAATGCCCAGGGATCATGCTCTTGGAATTTGCAGTTTTCTCTACAGTTGCACCCAACCTGCCGATGTCTTTCCATCTGACTTTTATGATAACCTCAAATTAACCTCTATTCGTCATAAAACATAAGTAAGCCGAGCCATTGTCAGCCCTGAAGTTCTTGTCCTAACTACCATCCCACCTTAAATTCTGTGAAAGCTCACATTTGAGTTGTTGTTGCCAACATAATTAGCAACCATGTTTACACAGCATTTCTACCTATGAACTTAAACTTGATTGGATAATAATTAATCCATTCTCCTCTACATAATTTGCCTCATTTTCTTGTTTTCTTTATTTGTCCGTTACATGTATGGTGTACACAATGGTGCTCTAAAAAGTAGGCACTTTAAACATCTATCTCAATACATCATTTTTTATTGTGTGCCATTTAACTATAACTTATAATTGCTAGAATTCAGTATAGCACTCAATATGTCACCACAGATGATGTTATATCATGGAAAAGAACACAAACCTTCAATAGCAGGAAGTTTCAATTATTACCATTTTTCATTATTCATTCTTCTTCGTAAGACCAGTGTGTTGTAAACATATACTATATTTAAATATAATAAAAGATGCAATGCAATAAAAACACAAAACATAATGTGGAAACAACATGTAATTAAAAATGAAAGATTTCTTTCCCCAGATTTCAGCCATTCTAGGTTAGCTGCACTCTGCAGTAGCCTTTGCTACAGACAAAAAAATATGATTACAGGATGATTCCAAAAAGATCTGACAGTGGGTCAGAGTTTGGTAATGACACATCCAATCCATATGTACCCAGAAGGGAAAAAACTGGAAAAGGAACATCTGTGTGGGAGAAACTGGACAAACACTCCGCCAGAGAATGAATTTGCACAGATTCCACATTAAACATGGCAACACAGATGTTCCTGTAGCGGCCCACTTCAACAGCCATGGACACTGTGAGAGGGACTTTAAAGTCACAGTGCTTATGGGCAACTTCAAAACACAGCAAGAGAGAAAAGAATGGGAAGTTAAGCTCATGTTAAAATTTAGTACATTACAGCATAGCTTGAATAGAGACAAGAGTTTTATAGCCAGGTATGAGGACTGTTTGCATCTCTCAGACTGACACAGATAACCTGTCTACAGACCCATATTGTTTTGAAAAACTCATCACAGACTTCAAAGGACTACTTTGGACAGTTATCTTATCCAAAAATCTCTTGACAATACATTGTTTTTCTCTCTCTTGTTAAATTAAACTTAGCCTGAGTGAACCTATTAATTTTTTACATTTAAGATTTTTCCTTTAAAGATTTACCATTGTTGTTTCTTGTCCTAGTGTGTGGATATAAACACAGGAAACTTCAGTTTCTGTATTACATCTTGCCTGAAGAAGGGGCCTGAGTTGCCTCGAAAGCTTGCATATTGTAATCTTTTTAGTTAGCCAATAAAAGGTGTCATTTTGCTTGGTTATTCACCCTTGAAATTCTAAACACAACTATATCTTGAAATCACAATGTATGCTCTGGAGTATTGATATTGATACATTCAGTAATGTAACAAGAACTATATTATTTTAAAAAGAGTTTAAGTGATATTAAAACTGGAATTATGGTACTGTATTTTGTATAACATCTTAAATTAAGCTATGCTCCTTGGTGCTGTGTTTTTAATTAGGAAATAAAATTAATTGAACAGCTTGGAAATAGAACATTACATTAGTCAGTTCTGCTTAAGATGAAGAATGAATAAGTTTTTTAAGATCTTGCAAACAAATTACCATAATCTTGCAATATTTGTCAGCATGAGAGCACAAATTTAATAAAGTGTGGAAATGCCATGGCTAAAAGTAAAATTAGTAAGACATCACCTAAAGAATGTGTGGATTCGGCCAAACTGCACTTCAGATCTTTAAGTTAAGAATCTTTATTACTGCTTCAATATTTCTACCCAAAAATCTATTTTTTTTGCATTTGATGACAAATAATTTTCACTTATTCACAGTTTTACCTCCCTAAAGTAATTAATAATGAACATAAGTAAGCATTATTTAGTTTAATATATAAATTTAGCTGGTATCACTAACATGCAAATAAAATTATCATTATGATATATTTATTATGAAACTAGCAAAATACCCGCGCTTCGCAGCGGCGAAGTACTGCATTAAAATTTTTATTAACAAGAAAATTAAACCTTTTTAAACTGAGGGAAAATATGCCAGTAATTGTTTGTTAAGGATCTTTTTGTATACCATGTTGTCAGTTCGGCCCTCCGGTTGTAATATGACCAAGCTGTGCGCTGAGCTTACTCTTGAGCATGCAACTTACAGTTGGCCATGTGAACAGTAATCTTGTCTCAAATCTGACAGCTTGGATTGCTGCTGTCATAATCGGTTTGAGTTTCATGGTTTGTTTCAATTACGACAGTATTTGCTGGATTTGTTGTGTTGAAGCGACATTCGGCATCTGTCAAGCGTTGTAAGCACACAACCGGTTTCATCAATAAAATCACATCAAGCTTTTGAGAGTTTAAACATTCATAAACATCAAAGTGTCCACTACTGAAATCGTCATGGAAACCACTCGGTAAGTGACAGTTCTTTGATCGATAGTGATTACCTTGATAGACATGGTAATGGGGGTTGGAATGATAAAGGAAATGGGTACCTGAGAAATGTAAAGTAAGTCTAAAATACCTATACAATAACTATAATTGTAATAAACAAACAATAAAACAGCGGAGAAGCAGTGGATTAAACAAAAAGGCTGTAGTTATCAGTAGGGAGACGTGAATCCCGTGGCGAAGCAAGGAAGGGAATGTAGAGATCGGAGCGACGGACGGTCTTATATAGGCAGGCAGCCAACAACGTGGGAGGCGTTGGGATGGGGGACCCAACGCCACCTCACACGGTGACCGAGCTGCAGGCTATGGACGTATATATGTACGTAAGTAGGATTCAGTTAGCATTGGGAACCCGTGTACCAAATATAAAGATAGGCCACCAACGTTTACCATCCAACCTGACAGAACTGGAGAGGATCTGCAAGGAGGAATGGCAGAGGATCCCCAAATCCAGGTGTGAAAAACTTGTTGCATCTTTCCCAAGAAGACTTGTGGCTGTATTAGCTCAAAAGGGTGCTTCTACTAAATACTGAGCAAAGGGTCTGAATACTTAGGACCATGTGATATTTCAGTTTTTCTTTTTTAATAAATCTGCAACAATTTCAAAAATTATTTTTTTTGTCTGTCAATATGGGGTGCTGTGTGTACATTAATGAGGGAAAAAATTAATTTAAATGATTTTAGCAAATGGCTGCAATATAACAAAGAGTGAAAAATTGAAGGGGGTCTGAATACTTTCCATACCCACTGTATTACCCCATTGCAGGTTTTGCACCATAGTTTGCCTTCGTTCCTTTATGTATTTATTGATTGATTGATTGATCTATTTGTTGTTACGACTTCTTCTGTGTTGCCACTGACAATACATTTCATTAATATATGTTCTAAATGAACTGCAGGAAAGCCCCCCATAGAACCTGCTTCTTTTTTTTTTTTTTTTTTTTTTGCATCTGCTTTACACTTTCATTAGCTATAGCAAGCCACATTTCTTCAAGACTTAGCAGCATAAGCCAGAGCTGCAAAGCCGGAAAAAAAACTTTATTTTATCTTAGATCACTATACACCAAATGTAATATGAAAATAATAGAAATGTCAGCATGAGAATAAAGCATTAATCCTTCCATTTTCTAAGGGTAATATATTGCTATTGAGCTATTATCAGTGATATGTAAATGTCTGAATGTGGACATATTTCATGTTTTGCCTTTTTACTAGTATTGAATTTGAAGGTGTTAGAAATAATTATAGAAAAATCAAAATTGGCTAAAGATTGATTTTTGGTTTAATTTATTTATTTAAATTTCTGAATGTCACAAGATATGCCATCTGTCAGGCTCTCAAAATAACAGCTTGCAAAGATGCTTCCTCCAATATTAATATAATGAAATATGGAAGAAAAACATAAGAGTGCACATCTGCATTGCCTTCCCATTTGGCAGATTCAAGAGTATTCATCTTTAACACCAATTAAAATCACTGAAACAAAATGAAGGTGAGTTTCAGATCTTTCCAAATTGTTCTTTACCAACAATATTTAGTTTCTCTTGAGAAATCAGTCTTCTCTGAAAAAGAGAAAACATTTCTAATACATTAGATCATTTTGACTTGTTTTAAAAATGTTCAGTTTTTTATTTACTCTTCTGTTTAGCATTCCATAAGTTTTCTCACTGAAATGGTAGGAGAAAGAGGTGAAGGAGTCACCATTAAGAAAATTAAAATAAAATGTATTTCACAAACTGCCAACATATCAAAACTGAACAAATCTGGGAACTAGACAGGTGTCAATCAGGTGTCAGTAACCTACCCAGAAAATTGCTGCATGCATCGTATTTTGGGGACAAAAAATAGTATGATAAGTTAAATGATTGAATACAAATTTTATCATGTTTCACTTTATAGTCTAAGTGAAAATTGTATTACTAGTGTAATTATTATTAGCAAAATTATTCATATCTTGGCTGGTTTTACCATTTGGATTTCAATAGTGGTACAGTACCAGCTTGATTCCCTGCATGGTCACTATCTCTATGGGTTTTTTCCCAGATACAAATGTTTCCTGAAACAGCACAAGACTATGTATGTTAAATTAATTTTCTGACACAGTATGAATGTTACTGATATTTCGGAACTTCCAATTGGTGTGTTGGATATTCTGTTGCTGACTGTCAATAAGTGAAATAAACAAATAAATGGAATATATCTAATAATAATGATACAAAGTCTATATTGCAGGAACTTCAGAAATTTGCAGATAGAGTTTCAGATTAGGTGCTCTTTGAAATAATAAATAAGAAGGAAATATCTATCTATGCATACATTGTCATTACCTGCTTGTTCAGTTATGGGGCTATAAGGACTTAAAGCTTCATGTTTACAAGCACACTTACATAACAGTCAATCAATGCAAATTTACACAAAGATTTTGACTGAGAATTAAACAGATGTACTGGGAGCTCTGAGCCCAGAGTGCTAGCCTGTCCAATCCAATTCAATGGAGATAATAGCAAGGAGCTACATACAATTACCAAATTCAACTTGTTACGACAAAAGAAATCCTGAACACAATTTGGAGGTTTCAGTTAATAAAGTGTGCTCTTCATAAATGGAAAAATAATGGGCTTTGTTGTAAAGCATTGTTACATGCAATGTTTATAGTGTTATTTTCAAACTCTGCTTTCAGTTTTGAGACTACATTTTTGAAACGTTGTGTGCACCTCATCTCCTGCTTGCAAAAATGATGGCTGGCAGGCAAATCTGTAATTTTTATGATACTTAAAACCATTGTCAAAGAAAAACAAACAGCATACGTCCATCTTACAACTTAAACCTGCATTTGAAGACACTGCTAGAAATAATGGGGAAATTTATTCCAAGCCGATTACAGAAAACAAGCATAATTCACGTCCATGATGCATTAGGTTGGGAGCATGCATTGATAAATAAATCTTGACTAAAACACCTAATCATGTAGTTGAGGCTAACAACTTGCCATCTTTGAAGAACAGATTGAATAATGAAGTGAGGCCAAATGAACAGAGTTCTGTCCTCTAGTTTGAATATTATTAATATATTTTTTTTTCATTTTTACAGTTTATATGGACTTAAGTAAAAAAGTAGAGTACCACAATAAAATACACATAGTAACCGGGGTGTGTTAAAGTTTTAAAAGGTTCACTTGTAAAAAATATATTCATGCAATATTAAATTGTCATGTTAGAGGTTACATTTCTCAGCATAGAAATGTACAGTTAGTTCTAAGATATATAGTAGCAAACATTATGATTATACGTGTTTGATGATATGACTGAGTTAGAGGAGGTTCATAATTTGCTCTAACAAATGATGATTTTTTTATGCACCCATAGCATTAAAGATCTAGTGTATCTGGATCTGTCTTCATTTTTCATCTCCCTTTGATTCTCAATCAACATGTACAGGGATATTGTTGATGAACATTTAGACATTTTCCATGCAGACTCAAGGAAGAAATGCATCGTTATTGTTATTTCAGTAGCCAGTGAGTGAGACATTTGAAGAATGTTAGTAGTACATCTACATTGTCTCAATCTACCAGAGGCTAAATATGTGCATGTTTTTTTTTCTTGTTAAAGTGTTAAAGGCTCCTTATAAAAGTGGACTGTAACATGTACTATATCACCAAATAATTTGAATTAATAAAATGAATGAAATACTAGATAAATAATCATGTCATTAAAAATTCAGTTTTTGAGGTGACTGAAGAATGTTTAGTGTGCATTGCTTAGAAGGTAAACTTTTTTCCTCATTCTCTTTAATAATACTTTCTCTGTTAAGTGATTACTGCTTGTCCCTCTAAATATCAGGTGTCTATGGAAAGCCGACCTCCTCCACCTGAATCAACTGGACAAAACAGAGGTCCACAGTACCAAGGCTTGTCAAGGCGGGAGGTGAGTTGAAGTACAAATAAATAAAGTCTGAAACCATAGAAATGGGGACTATCTATAGTGAGCTATGTGATATTGCGTATGTCTTTATTTGTAGATTATTACTTAAATACCTTCAGATGTAAATACCAACTAGTTCAACTACAGAATATTGCACAGAGTTCTTCTTAGTAGTATAAAGCTTTCACAGTGGGATCTAGTGGCCTTGGTTCATAATTGAAATAACTGGAACATACTACTGCAACTAATAATAAGATTTGTTTAAATAGATGTTTTCTACAAACAAATGCTAACAAAAATTGCACACAATAACAAAAGAAAATTAAACACAATTAATTTAAAGGAAGATTAAATAAAAACATTTGTAAGATTATTTTTAAAAGTGCTAAATTATAAATAGATCTCAGATTGTCAGTTCTAGACTTTAGAGCCATAACAGTTGATTGCTGATTCCCCATATTTTAACCTAGTCCTGGGATTAACCAGCAGGATTCTCTTTGATTATCTAAGAGACCTGGTAGTAACACACCTGATAATCAAGGAGAAACCATGCCATTCAAACTTTTAAAAACAAATAAAAGTATTTAAAAAGTTATAGATTTCTGTGTGTCCACTAGACCACTGTTCCAAATGCACTTCCCTTATCAATCTTACTCTTTATAATAATAATATTAATAATAATAATAATAATAATAATAATAATAATAATAATAATAATAAT
>JANRMT010062861.1:28445634-28496514 GCA_026402145.1 Polypterus bichir lapradei
ATATCATGGGATCTACGTCTCTCTTTCTATCTACATACACCCTCATACACATACATATACATATATATGTATAAATACATACACGCAAGGTGATTTTTGAAGCCCAATAAACCACTGCAGTGCCTAAATTACAAACTGCTGATTCATCACAATTAGTTTGGAAAAGTACAATTTTTAGATCACCACTCTATGAAAAATGTATAGCTGTGTTTGAATATTTATAGAGAGAAGCAAGAAAATGCATTCTTGAACTTAAATTTAATTTCTAAAGAACAATGTAGGATACAAATACTTTCAAGATTCTTATTTTGGATACTCAGTCTACTCAAAAGCTTTTGTAAAATTTAAATCCTAGAAACAGAGTATAATGAGCACTAAGAGACAATAGTGTAATGAAATTTGTTCAAGACAGAAATCAGGAGAACTTGTACTTAACATACAAGAGATAGCAGCAATATGAAAACATGCTTGTCAGTCATATGGTATAGATGAAGTAAGAATTCATCTATAATTTTAGAACACAGTGATATACCAAGATCTAGTATCTAACCATATTTTCAAGTTGTAGCGAAAAACAGGATTATCTTAATGATGTTGTAAAAACTCCACCTAAATGTTTTGACAATATTACAGAGGATGTTTTTTGTTTGTCTTTTTTGTCTGGCTTTATCTATCGTCAGTTTGTCTGCAGAATTATTCCATATTAGATTGCTGCAAAGAACTGAACTATCCTCCTATGTTCTCAAGATTTCTTTTTGCTTTGGTATGCTTAAGCACAAAATCAACTTCTGTTGTACCTGCTGCTGATTGCTGCAGTACAATTATGTCCCACACCAACATTGAAGTTATTGAGTGAAGACAGTCCCACAGGAATACATGCCTTTATGTGTCAATTAGTTCCTGCCTAATTCAATTAAATCTTTGCAGAAAACTGTGTCATATGGTTGGATAACTAGACAAATAAAATACAGACTCCTTTAAGGTCACTTTCTACATTTACAATTCATGTAAATGACAGTTTTGTTCATGTTTTTACAGCACTGCATGATGAACAATGGCTTAGACTTGAACTACCTTCACTTATCAGTTGTTATGCTCAAAAGCTTTTCAACATCTATTGTAGCAAGCCAACAACTACTGGTTTACTTTTTTAATGACATTGGAAAATAACTTCCATATATTTCATATTCATTTTGTTATTACAATGGATTTAGTATTGTCCTTTTTAAGGACCTTTTCAAGGTAGAAAATACATTTTCAACTGCCTTACACCACTAATCTTTTTCATACTAATTTAACATCTAGTGTGAGTGGAGTGTGTCCTGCTGTCTGCATACTGTATTGGCACATGCTACCTAAAATAGTGAGCAAAACCTTAAAAATGATAAATATTTATTCAGCACCTTAAAAAATACAAATGAAAATTTTTATAACGAATTATTTTAGTCCTGCTTGTTTTGCTCTCTCCATTTTTAAAAATGGACAGATATGTGGACTGTTTTTATATAAAGTTACATGGCCATCTTAAATAAACCCACTTTTTTATTAGATTTTCACATTTCATTTCTAAGAGACAAGATTGTTGGATAAACATGTAGCATTAACTTTAATAATAAAAGAAAAAGAGCATAAAAACCAGGCTGCAAAACCAGAGTAGCATTCCAGCAGCCAGAGTTGTGGAGAAATGTATTCCTAAAAATAAAAATCCTATCAGCACAGCCACATATGTGGGAAACCCAGCAGAGAGTGCAGGTTGCTCCCAAGAGCAAGTGGAATTAAAATGGCAAGGCTATATTGTAGGGAAGGGTGATTTTTGTGAGATCTTTAGACTCAGTGTTTTGGTGTCTTCAACACACAGGTTACAGCGACCCCTACTGCATGCTGGGTATTCTTTTAGGACAAAGCCCCAAAGACCCAGAAGAGAAGAAAGAAAGAAAATTCAGTTTTCGTAAGAAAAAGGACAAAATTGAGAAAAAATCCAGCATAAGAGATGTTCTACCAGCAAAAGTTATTCAGGTTACTGAGGTCAAGCCAGAAACGTTGAACCCAGTGTGGAATGAAACATTTACCTTGTAAGTTTTTAAACCTAATGTTTAAATAATTAATCTCCTCCACATATTCCTAAGATTATATTTACAAAAACATTTATTTTATGATTGTTTTTATTGCTTATTTGAAGGTTAGGTATACAGGTTGGTTATGGGGACCCAGGAACTTTAAAGGGGAAATTCAGACTTTCCACATATTTGCTTGTTATAACTATTACTGGGGCCTGTCTCCATATCCCAAACAGTAATAATATTAGTTGCTTAGATTATTGCTAATTTACATTTTTTCTCTTTAATTGTTATTTTGGAAATGACTAAAATAATGCTAAATATCTTGTTGATAAGCTATTAATAGAATATTGAACGTCAATTACTGGATTGGTAGAAATATTTTATTTAAAAAACCTGTTTCTTGCAAGTGCATATCAACTATGTCTTCTTCAGTAAAGACAAGCCAGCAAATTCACTGTTGGCTTTCAAGACTGTAATTAAAAGGCAGATTGTTAGAGTATAAAGTGATAAGCTTGTCGCTTGTCATTGCAAAATTTAATGAACAGAAAATATACAAAAATTGCATTATTCAAAAAATAGTAAAAAGTTTAGAAACAAGGTTTACAAAAACTACAGCTACTATGAGAAGCAGCAAGATATGTTTGTAAGGTACTTGGGTAGCAGGGTATATTTTAAGCTTATCAAAGTATGTCTTTTTCTAGGGAGAATGGATATACATAGGGATACTGATACATGCTCTTGCAAATGTTGTAATGATGTAGTATTCAAACGTTTCCCTTGTAAACCTCCCTTTTAAATTGAAAGCAGTTCTCTCTAGCAATTTGGATGTGACATCTTACACTTTTTAAATTTGAGATTTGGTATATTGTTCAGCTTTTATTTCTGTTTATAATTGAGGGGGAAACATTGTAACTAAGATTTCAAAATAACAAATGTAAAAAAAAAACCTGCAAACAAGTCATCTCTACCTGTGTTTCCAGTTTTCTTAAAAAAACAAAAATAGTAACACTTTTTTATTAATATAGTAAGAACACATGTACAGGCTTTAAATGATATATTGCCAGCAGAATGCATTTTAATCTTATATTTAAACAGACTGCTTATTTTAAAATGAACAGTCATTGATTGTAGTCAACAGCTTTTGACAGGCCTTCTCCCAATGTGTTGCTAGTGATTGTTAAAAAAATATATGGTTTGTTGTTTACAAAGCCTTATATTGTGTAAAGCAAGGCTGGATTCATAATTTACATATCTAACTAAAACAACTTTTCTCCACATTAGAAATTTTCCATGTCTTTTATAATAAAAATGTGCACCTTTTTTCTCCTTTCCATTTCATTTTAATGCTTTAAAGTCTACTTTTTGGAGTAATTCTGAATTTTGTTTCAGTTATTGTGTTAAATTTATGTTTAGTATGATCATTTAAAGCTTCTTACCCTGCAAACTATGCCCTATAAGTATATGCTAACTGTACCACCTGACTTTGCCCACAAACTTCCCCAAGTCAATGGTTCTAGTTATACGTAGTGCTGTCAGTTAATTATATACTGTATATCAGAAGTACTATGTAACGAAGTACTTCTCTGTATGCAATATTTGTATTTTTTAGCAGGAATAATATCATTAGTTCACTGGAGCCTAACTCTTAAACATGCTATATACAGTTGCACATGAATAAAACATTCCCTCCTTATTTCAATTCCTGTTTTTGCTACTATATGAACTTGGCTTTTGTAGAATTATTGCAAAACACAATTATACAGGAAACTATTCTTTTAAAATGAAACAGATAATCAATAGGAATAATGTGAATTTTGAGTATATATTATTATTATTGGATGTTTACCGTTTTTGTTTTTTATGTTGTTCACTCCATCATTTTTAATTTTTTTTTTTTTTTGTCAATTATTATGTTCAAGCTTCATTTTTGCCATACCCATAGCCAGACTTACTATAAACAGCATTGACCTTTACTGGTTGCACATTTAGTAGTCATTGAACCATGAATTAAATGGAATGTTTTTAATTTTGGGGTTGTTTTTGCTACTGCTTGAAGTGGAAGAAAATAACTGCCAGTAATTTGTTTTTGGAGGCTTCTTAAATGATTGGGCTGAGGATTAAATTCTGCAGATGCAAAGATTTGAGTGGAGTGGGGGTCCCCCTTCAAAGTGGGAATGTTTATTAGAATTAATTTTAGCAACAAATAAAAACCATGGGTGTGCTAATTTTCTTTTTTTTTTTACAACATTAGCAAATTTCAATCAAATAAGTCAAAGCATTTTGGAGTATGTAGTGTTTTTTTTAAGGTTACCCCAGAATATTGATAGATCAAAATGTCATTTCTAAAAAGACCTACTTCCATAGATTTCAGCTTTTTAACTAAATGGGAAGTAGTATTTATGCTGTTGCGTGAGTGAGTAAATCAGTCAACTTTGCATTTTATAAATATATACCCCTGTTGAGTTAAATACAGAATGGAGCTAGAAAATCAAATAAAGTTATCAGGTGTTTTAGCTGAGAACATGTAAAATTGAAATATGAAAGGAAAAGTGAAAGCTGGCTGGAACAAGATCGATAAGGTGTATGTGAAAGATGCCACTGGGAGCTGTGAAATGCAGCAGGCAACGTGTGAAATCAGGCAGTTCTGGATCACAGTGACAACTGCAATGAATGGAATTTATACCTAATCTGCAGTTCTTCAATTTTAAAGTATAACTAAAGCTTTTTTTCTCAGCAAGTGACAAAATAATATCAGCATCTAGCCTTTATTGTGAGCTGGTTTTACATTTTATATACTATACAAAACACATTTCAGTTCTTTACACAAAAGCTATTTCATGTATACAGTTCAACATTTCATAGCTTATCTATTACATGCATTGTATCTGAACACAGCAAAAGTATTCAGGGTTTGGGTTTTTTTTCTTAATGAGCTGTGTAGTAAATGCCTGGTAAAAAAATAAAAACAAAAATTATTAGTTGTCTAAACATACTGAATAGAAATTTCAATAAATAATTCAAAACCAATTGTTATTTTAATTTTGAATAAACAAACTGAAAAAAACATGAAATTTTAAATGTACTTTGCAATCACACATTAAACAATCACTTCCCAGCATATCACTTAAAAATTGTATTTGTTATTTGGCACTAGACCAAATAGTTGATTAATACAGTGCTTTTTGAAATATAAGATTTATTTCCTGCATTTACATTGATTCTTCTTTGAGTTATTCCTTTATCCAAATTAACAACTAAGCTAGTTAAATGTTTTATTTTACAGTGAAATTGATGATGTCTACAATGATCAACTTCACCTAGATATTTGGTAAGACTATCCTTAACTTTTTATTTTATTTTCAACGTAATTTTAATTTTATAATGTGGTACAGCAAATTTCCTTTAATTTCATTAAAGATACTGCTTTGGAATGCTCCTTTTTGTTTTCCTTAGTAAATTCAATGAATGTTTCTAGTTAGAGAATTATGTTGTTGCAGGTGCAATGTTAAAAGTTAAGATAATTAAACAGAAGGGAAAATTCACACAGAGGTCAAATTGGAGTGGGAAGGATGAAGGGGTTGGGTGACATAAAAAGACAGAGATCTGGAAAGCTTAGTGTTTGAATAATAAGATGAGTCAGTCATTTAGCACCAAGACAGTTTTAGACAGTCAATACACTTGGCTACTGCTGTTTCAATTCACACATTTGTTGTTGGTGAATTTCTTTGAAGCACTTAAATAGAAAAATTGAAAGAAATAAAATATAGAATAGATTGGACTCAGATAACTCTATACTTTTAATATCTTCCCTGCTCTTGTCAGTCTTGTCTTACCTTTCTCTTAACTGCTTTCAAGTAGTGCATCCACTAAGGCTTCTGGACATGCAATTAATTGACATTGTCAAGTTGGCTGTTGAAGTAAAGGTTTTTGCAGCAGCTTTGTGGGGTCTGACATCAAACTTAATGAGTTAAAAAAGTTTGTATTTTATTATTATGGAAAATAACAATTCCAGCCCGCAACTATAAACTCTGGTTCTCAAATCCCACCTAACATTGAAAAAAATGTGTGATCAGAGTGCTAAACTTTCACAGCTTGGCTTTAGTGAAGTTAGATTGTGTTGCTGTTCTCATCAAGGCAGTTCAAATACTCTACCGAGAGTCATTACACATCTCCGTTAACAATTAGTGTTGTGTCAGTTTAGATCCAGGTACAGAATACATCTGTGCACATCCATTTTCAAGTCTGCAAGTAGTCAGCTTCCTGAGCTCTGTAGTATCCCTGACATTAAGATTGCTAAATGAGTGGACCCTACTTAAACAATTTAGTACATATAAGACTTGACATGCAAAATGTGTGCTATTTATTATAGAAGAAGGTCTGTACAGTCTGTCAAGGTTAAATAATAAAGCACCGTAGCAACACAGAAACCATAAACACAGTAGCATAGCAAGTAAAATTAAATTGCACAATAAATATTCTGCAACTGAGTACCTACTTTATTTTAAGAAGTCATTTTAATCATTGTAGAAGCAATGTGGAAGAAGAGAAGAGTTTTAATCATCTAAATAAATGGGAAATGAAAGTGATGGGTGTGTAAATCATTTTGTTCCTTATTTCCGAAAAAGAAAGAAAGAAAGAAAAAAAGAAAGAGAAAATTTGTGTTGCACGGTTCTTGGAGTGTTTTTTCTTCATTACTGCACAGTTCTTGGAGTGTTTTTTCTTCATTACCCTTAATTGTGTAAAATAGCTATTTATAATATGAACAATTACAATTAAATTATTTTTTCTCTCATTTTCTTATTTCTATGAGACAAGGTTGTCTTCTCTGTAAGTCTTAAAATAATAAAGCACGTAGATGGCTTTTATTCCATAAATCTATTTTAACAAACTTAAACTTTACTAGGGTTACTAATGCGCTCTGTTTCATTACAGGGACCATGATGATGATGTCTCTGTGGCTGATGCTTGCAAAAAGCTCAATGAAGTGAGTGGTTTCAAAGGCATGGGCAGGTAAACAGTCAATTCAATTAAAATTTCAGTTTAATGGAATAGGGGAAGCTAGCTGCCCGAGCATTTGGGTTTACAAGCATAGGGAAAAAGATGGTCTGAAGATCTTAAAGAAATTACATGAACTGTACACAATACCTAGACTGTGTGATCTAGCAATGGAAAGGCTTCAAAACAAAGCTCACCCATTCAAATTTAATCGCTCCCTTTCTGCAGTAACCCTGCATAAATCTGGTAACTCCTTACTTATAATGCAAATCCATAACTATATAGGCAAGTTACTTAATTTAATTGTGTTAAATCTGTAAGCAAATCATTTTAGGAAGCATACAGAAAAAGGTTTGGGGATGCCCACCCCGTAAGCTGAAAATCAGCAAAAGAAAAGAAACACATTTTTACATAAGCGGAGTTAACAACTGAACTGACTAACAGGTTGAATCTGCTCTGTAAATATGGAGAATAGGAGGAAGAAGTCAAGAAGAGTCAAGGTGGCCTGAACAGGAACTGATGTGGCAGGAAGGTGGATTCTGGTTACTGGACATGGTGTCATCAAGGTTTGCTGGAAGTGATGTCAACAGTGGGTGGACCGGTGGTGATGTCATTGAGAGGCAGGGCCTTTGACTAAACTGCCGACTGACATTAAAATAAGGATGTCACAAAATTTTCTTAAATGATAAAAAGAGAGATTATGAGTTTTGGATATTCTGATCTTACCTGCGCTCCTGCAAGTAACCTTGACCCTTTGACAACCTACTATAAACTCTTTGAAAAATATTTTGGATTGATTTTTTATAATGCCTACAAATTTGATAAACAAAATAACTCAATTGTAAGAGACAGTTTCTATCAGTTCAGGGTACTAACTAAAGTCAAGCCTTTTCTTGCTGCAGATGATCTTCAAAATCTATTTCATACTTTTGTCTTTTCTTGGTTTGACTATTACAACTCATTATACACTGGAGTAAACTAGTTCAGAATGCTGCTAACAGGCACATGAAAATATAATCACATCACACCAGTCTTAGCATGGCTTCCTGTTCACTACGGGATTGAGTTTAAAATTGTGTAACTTGTTTTTAAGTCTCTGAATGGTTTAGCCCCCTGTTATCTTACTGACCTTTTAAACCTTTACTTTCCCTTGCAATCACTTAGGTTCTCTGACCAGAACTTGACTTAAGCTCAGAGGTACCATGACTTTGCAGTGGTTGTCCATAAGCTTTGGAATAGTATGCCTTTTTATATTAGGTCAGCACCAACTTTGGTCACTTTTAAAGCCACTTTAAAAAACTTTTTGCCTTAGCTTTTTAAACTTGCATGCAAGTACTGTTTTTTAATTTATTTATGTATCTCAGTGTTATTTATTTACTGTATCTATATATTTATTGGTATATTTATGAAAACTGTATAGCACTTTGGTAAACTTCTGTTGTTTTAAATATGCTCTATAAATAGAATTTATTTAACACTAGTTATAAGTAGGTGCACCTGTTTAACTTTCATTTTTACAAGATATTTTCCTAATTTAAATGGACCATGCTCATGACAGCAATTGTGGAGGTAGGGGCAAAAAGCTGTGACCAAAGGTTCTTATCATGGTGGCAACTCTTAGACCCATTGGTGGACTCCATTTGCAAGCAAAGCTGTCAAGATAAAGAAAAAAACAGGCAAAAAAGGTGGCATCTGAAGTGGTGGCCTGAGTATTTATGTAGTTTTATGAGGCCATAGAGAATGATTTTTGCACAGCTTTTAAAGACCCCACTACTCCACTAAAGAAGACTAAATGGGATGGTTCCCAGGCTGTTTTAAACTATGGACGAAGGTGCTGGCCTCAAATAGGGATATCATTGAGAGGTGGAAAGAATATTTTGAGTAACTACTAAATGAACTGGACTTGCCTTTAGAGCTGGAGATAATGCTAGAAGAAATGATTACGGGTATTTTTTATTTCATTGTTTCATGGAAGGCAGGTATAGACAGACTGGGCAGCTTAACCCTATTTTTGAAAGAGGGGCAAGAGAATCTATTTACTGAGGGATCACATTCCTCAGCCTCCTAGGAAATCCTAGGCTATGGTACTGGAATGGAAACTCTTCCCAGCAGTTGAAGGGAGAGTAAGGTAGAATCTATCCTAGCCCTCGAAGAGTAGAAGAGTACTTTGGGAGTTTGCCATTCCTACCTATATGTGATTTGTGGAGCTGGAAAAAACTTATGACTGTGTACCACTTGGTATCTTGTAGAAGATGCTGCAAGAATATAATATTCTAGGGGCAATGCTGCATGCCATTTAGTCTGTGTATTTTGTTGAGCACGGGTCGAGCATTCCATCAATGTTGCAGAATCTTGTTTACTCACCGATTCATGATGTTCATCGACAGGATATCAGAGCACAGCCAAGATTTGCATGATATTCAGCTTAAAGATCTATTTGTTGCATCTCTGGAGTTTGCAGATACTATCTTCATAGCTTTATCATGCAATGATCTTCCAATGCACTATGGAATGTTGCACTGCTGAGTGTGATGCATTTGGGATGAGAACAAGTATTTCTAAATCTAAGGTTGTGGTCCTTTTTCTGAAGATGGTGGATTTTTCCTTTCAGATAAGTGGTGAGAAGCAGTTCCATGTGTAGGGGTTCAAGAATATTGGGATCTTATTAACATTCAAGCATCAAAATGATTTACAAATGACTCAGTGAACTAGAAGGGGTTTTGAGAATATTGCGTTGAAACATGTGGGTGAAACAAGATCTAAGTACATGGATAAAGCTGTTGATTTCAGTCTACAAACCCATCATCACAATGGTAACAAGATTTGACTAAAAAAACAAGAGTACTAACAGCAGAATTTTTTAGCAGGGTTTCTTGGGTCACTCTTTTTGAAAGGTTGATAAGTTTGGCGATACAGGAGGACCTCAGATCAAAATGAGCCACATGAGGTGGTGTGGGCATGTAGTTAGGATGTCTCATAAACACCTCTCTTGGGGGGTATACAAGGCATAGTCTACTGGGAGAATACTGAAGGGAAGACCCAGGACATTCTGAAAGGACTATATCTCTTGACTTCCTTGGTAACACCTGGGTGTTTCCCATGAAGGACTAGAAGACATGCTGAAGACCAGGAGGCCAGGTTAGGCCAACTCAGCATTTTAATAATGGGATCCTCACCAGAAAAAACAGAATATAAAATGATGATGATCATACTGAATACTAATGCAACTCAAGACACATATTGTAGTCATTTATGTTGGAGCAGAAATATATTAGCACAGAAAAAAATAATGTGGGAGAGAAACTCATTGAGAAAGCAATATATCAAATAAAAACTGCTTTTTTAAGCACAGAGCATTGGGAAACTCTTTCGGCTTCTACCAAAGGTATATTTAATACAAGCAATCCTAAAACTGTTTCAAACCTCTGCAGGTACTTCAAACAGATAGCCAAATCAGTGCGAGCTAATGGGACTGCAGGATCTGCAGTAGAGGAAAATGTGGATGACTTTCTTGGCTGTCTTAATATTGGAATTAATGTAAGTATCTTCTATTTGTATGAATTTCTATTGAATGCTGCTTTAAACCTCCACTAACTTTATTCAGACATTCAGACACCTACAAAAGGATTTACATGGCCATGTATACCCACTAGAGAGGTTGATTTATTTATCATAAGAAATGATGTTGTGCATGTATCAGCTCTAATAAGTGTGAATGAATAGGTAAGGCTGGAAAAATACTGTATTGGACCAGTAACCACAATGTGACAAATTATCTCCACGACTGTGTGTAAAAGAAATGGTGTAAATTGCCTAAGTTGTGGGATTTCCAAAACTAATATTTAGAAGTGAGCGGCACGGTGGCGCAGTGGGTAGCGCTGCTGCCTCACAGTTAGGAGACCCGGGTTCGCTTTCCCGGTCCTCCCTGTGTGGAGTTTGCATGTTCTCCCCATGTCTGCGTGGGTTACCTCCCAGTGCTCCGGTTTCCTCCCACAGTCCAAAGACTGTGAAAAGAAATGTATGTATTTGTCATGCTAAAGAAAATTTCTCTGTGGAACTACATTGTGGTACAGAGTTTATTTAGCACTGCTCAATACATTCTTGTTTTCTTACACCAAAGATGAGTGTGTTAGGTTGATTGGCAACTCTAATTTGTTCCTGTGTTAATGTGTGTGTTTAAGAATGCCTTATAATGGACTAGGATCCCAACCAAGATGAGTTCTTTGCATCTAATACTGCTGGGATAGGTTCTGGTGCCCTAAAGGCCTGTATTGAAACATGCAAGTATACAAAATGGCAGACTCAAGGTTTTTGCAGTGTACCAGTATCTCAGCACATTAATATGTGATCTTAAACCTTTCTGCTATAACTGAGCTTGAGTTAAAGTTATGTATCAGAAATGCTATGAACACTACCCACTTAACCCTACAAGAAGCTTAACAAATTTTAAAATAGACCAGTCTTCATTCAGGCATATTAGAGAAACTATTTTGATTGTTTAGTTGGGTGAGTAAAAGAAGTGGTTGATTTATGCAGACTCTTTAGATGTTCTTTTTCCCCAGCTACTTGGTATTTTAATTTGTTCCCATATGTGAACAGGACCTGTATTTGGAAGCACTATTTTTCTGGCAGAATTAATGCATGTGTTATCTTCTTTCTTTGTTAAACACTCTTAGCCATGAATGTGTGTACTGTCTGACATTCTGGGCTTAAATGCCACCTTAAATGTACATTTTGCAAGCTCATCTGATTTTTTTTGTCAGGAAATTCCTGTTGAAGGAGTTGACCGCTGGTTTAAATTGGAACCACGCTCCAGTGCATCCAGTGTTCAAGGAGAATGCCACCTTGCACTCAAACTAATATCTTCCCAGGTACACTCTGTGCCAGTGCGATTTCTAATCTGGACTCCATTTCATTTTTTGCACAGCTTGGTTATTTTCTTTTGACTTTTTGTTTGACTTTATAATTTAGCTAGTCAGATAAATGGAGCAAAAAGGAAGAAAATGACAAATTTTGAAAATGTTGTCACAAGTCTTGATTTGCTAGAAACAGATTGTTTTCTACATATAAATATTGATATGTCTGTTACAATCTTAATGCTTTTATTTGTTCAAAGACCTGATTTTAATTAATTTTGTATCTTAATATTTTACCCAAGTTTGAGTGGATATGTGTATGCATGTGCACATGCTCAAAGAGCAACTGGAATTCCATTCATGTTGGCACTGTTTGTAATAACCACGAAAGATATTAATGTATGAAGAAAATACATTTATTAGCTAGAGATGCTAAATTGTCCCTGTGTTAGTATTTGTCTACAACCTCAAATCAGAAAACGTTGGGATGGTATGGAAAATGCAAATTAAAAAAAATAATTCTTACATTTACATTGACTTTTGTTTCATTGCAGGCAGAATGAACCCAAGATATTTGATGTTTTGTTTGGTCAACGTCATTTCATTTGTTAATATACATCCATTCCTAAATTTCAGGCCAGCAACATATTGTAAAAAAAGTTGGGACAGGGGCAAATTAGGGTCAGTAATGTGGTAAAATAAATAATGACGTGATTTCAAACAGGTGATGCCAACAGGTGATTGTAATCATGATTTGGTACAAAAGCAGTATCCATGATAGGCTGAGTCTTTGAGGAGCAAAGATGGTCGTAGGATCTCCAATTTGTTAACAAATGCATGAGAAATTATTGAAACGTGTAAAAAATGTTCCTCAAAGAAAGACTGGAAGGGATTTGCATATTTCTCCCTCTACAGCGCATAATATCATTAAACGATTCAAGGAATTTCAGTGCATAAAGGGCAATGGCGCAAACCTAAGCTGAACACCCATGATTTCCGATCCCTCTTATGGAACTGCATCAAGAAATGTCATCAATAGTTGATCTAACCACATGGGCAAGGGATTACTGTGGCAAAACTTTGTCAAATACTACACTTCAGAGTTACAAATGCCACTTTAAACTTTAATGTGTAAAAGAGAACCCTCATGTTAGCCATGTACAGATGTGGCGCCATCTTCTCTGGGTTTGGAGGCATCTGGGATGGACCATCATACCGTGAAAACATATTGTAGTCAAACAAATCAATATTCAGTTTCTTTTTTTGGAGAAAATGGGATGGCATGTGCTCTAGACCAAAGATGAAAAGGAAAATTTAGACAACAAGACAGATCAACAAGAAGTCCAAAAGCCAAGGTCTGTCATGGTTGGGGTTGTGTATGTGCCCTTGGCAAAGGTAATTTATAATTCTGTGATGGCAACATTAATGCAGAGAAGTACATTGAGATTTTAGAGCAATATATGCTGCCTTCAAGATGACATCTTTTCCAGGGATGTCCATGCACTTTTTAATAAGACAGTGCAAAACAAGATTCTACACACATTACAAAGGCATGGCTTCGGAATAAGGCAATGGCTATGACTAGCCTGCCTATAGTCTTGACCTGTCCCAAATAGAGAATGTGTGGAGAATTTTGAAATGAAAAAATGCAACAATGACTGCTGACACCATAAGAGGTGTTTGCAGGAAGAGTGAGACAAAATAACACCTGAAATGCTTCATCGGTTGGTATCATCAGTGCCAATTTGTCTTTTGTGAGAAGGAATGGCGATATTACAAAGTGGTGAACGCTTTACCGTCCCAACTTTTTTTGGAATGCAGGAATGGATGTATATTAAAAAACTGAATGAAGTTCACCAGACAAAACATGAAAAAAGTCATTTAAGAATCACTGAATTTTTTTACTTCCATTTTCTATATTGTCCCAACTTTTTCTGATTTGGGGTTGTAGATTAGAATTAATATGTTCATTTTTATTTTGTAGAAGCATATTAATAAAAAAGTTTTTTTATTCTTTTTGATAATAAGTATATTGATGAAAATGCAAATGTGATGTATATTCATTCTAATTATGTACTTTCTCATAGAGAGATACATCTTTAAGTAAGAAGGAGTCATATGTGACTATTCATAAACTCTTTCTCAGACAGATCATAGAATATGAACATGCCCAGATTAAGGTATCATTTTCCATCTTGGTATTTTTTTGCCTTTTTTCTGCTGTATGTGAGAATTATGCTTTAGGACAGCTCAGGTTTCTCAATAATACCAATGCAAAATACGCTAAGCTAAAAGAATGTTCCTCCTACTGAATGTCAGTCTATGGCATATTTTTACATAGCACACTGCTCTGCATTGAAAATATTTGATTCAATATGTATTTCATCATTTTATTGCAACTAATAGTAGGTAAGTATTAATAGAATTATAATGGAATATTAGTAATTACCAAGGTTACTAGAAGGTATTTTCATATAATGAAATTAAACAGATCATGTTTTTTAGAAATCTATTCAAATTTCTGTCCTTTACTAATAGATAGACTCTTATGCTTGGAAGGGACAACTCAGTAAGCCTGCATGGACTGTGCTTTCCCATCATGCAGCACAGATTGACCTTTCGCCTTTGCATCGAGTCATTCTGTAAGTAATGGAGTTCAGTAACATGAACATTTAGGTCTTCAATTACTAAATGATTATAAACACAACTATAAACCTGAGCAAAAGACAAGGCCATGTGCACCATCAAGTTTGGTTAAGATGTATGATAATCTAATGTAGGCAAAGCATGGGGATGCATCATTTAATTGATGATCATGCATCATCAATTAAAAGAAAACCATATCAGGGCAACATATGGTTAAGAAATTTTAATAAAATGCTTTATCATTGTAAACAACTAACAGTAAAACACAGATGAGAAATGATAGAACAAATTAATTGAAAATCCTATAATCCATACACGCTCCCATAAATTGTGAAAAATCACTAAAACCAGATTGTCAGTTCATGTGAAGGTATTGTGCTTACATGTTACCTGATTAGTTACACCTAATAAAATTAATACAAATAACACCTCAGAATTGGCTTAATAGGAAAAGGCTGCAGCATCAAGATAAGCAGACAGCACAGACCATGAAACATTAAGTAAAAGTTTAGCTGACATTTATATCAACTTTATCAATATATTAAAGTCTAATATGGTTTCTGACTCATCTCACAAAACATGGAAGGGATTTGATACACAGGCCCCAAAATGCATACACAGACATAAGAACATAAAAATAAGAGGAAGAACCTGGTGTATACAGATAGTACAGTCCTTGTTATGGTATTTATTTATTTGGCAGATGAGGTATAAGCCCTAAGAACCTACTACTAACAGCTCATTACATCTTTGAGTTAGTCTTCAAGCTATACTCTACTTATGAATCCCTCTTTCTTTTCATGTAACAAGATTTTGTTTTTAATTTTCCCAGTATTACACATGTTGAATTTCAGTTAACAAGTGTCAATTCTGTTTAAGATACAGTGAATGTTGTGAAATATATATATATATATATATATATATATATATATATATATATTATTTATATAATTATATATATATTATTTATATAATTATATATATATATTATTTATATAATTATATATATTATTTATATAATTATGTATTTATTTTTCGTTTAGGCAGTGGCAGTCCTTCAGTAAGCATCATCAAGTGGAAAGCTTGGACTATTCCTATCTCCTTGAGCTGCTAAAGAACATTGAAGAAAAATGGACAACTGATGTACTCAGCACAGAGCTGGTACTTATGTCCAATTTTATTTTGTTTTACTGTGAAATTCATTAAGTTACAAATTGTTTTTGTTCTGAACTGTATTTGTTTTAAACAGATGGATTATTTGCAATATGTTCTACAAGACTGCCCTTCTATTTTGCTTTTCCTAGATAACTGCACTTCAGTTTACACTTCAAGGTCAAAACAGCTCCTGTGCCTCTCACTTATGTAACTAACTAATGTATTTGTTTTTCAACATAAAACCAAAAGTAAAAGGCTGAAATATATTATTTGTTCCTCCCAACCTCTTCCTCCTCCATCTGCTCCTAGTAATTGCATGGTAAAGTTTATTTGCCTACCACATAATTTTACAGAAACATAGTTCAACATAATATGAGCGTCAGTAGCAATTTTTCCGGTGATGATTGCAATAAATTATTTTTCTAACCATGAAGATCGTTAATAGAAAGTCTGTTAGAGTTAAACAGTAAAACAGTTCTTATTTTAGTTTAATTTTCTCTTATTAGATCCTTTTGCTTTTACTGTTTGTAATTTTCTTCTTTTATCATTCACACTGTTAATTACATTAGGTAAGAATTGTCCCTTAATGGTAAAGTTGTATTGGTTCAAAGACATCTCTTTTTTGCCATTAAGCAATATAAACATTGAAAAAACACTGAAAGTATACAACATAAAATATTAATGTAACATTCCAATTCACATTATTCAGGAACGAAGTCTAGCAGAAAGTTTTACTTCTTTTCGAGAATACTGCCTGGCACTGTTGAAGAACTTAAGAGAACTATTTCCAGTCAACAGACCTAGGGCAATAACACGCCTCGACTATATGCTTAGGTATGTGCTGAATATGCATTTCTTTATGTACAACTTACACATAATAGTTTTAATAGTGGTAAATTATATTAACATGTAATATTTCATACACTTAATATGTTTTCTTTTTTACTGATACAGAGGTACATACTGATTTACTAGTGCAGGTTTGTTTACCTGTGGTGGGCTGGCCCTCTGCCTGGGGTTTGGTTCCTGCCTTGCACCCTGTGTTGGCTGGGATTGGCTCGAGCAGACCCCCGTGACCCTGTAGTTAGGATATAGCGGGTTGGATAATGGATGGATGTATGGGTCTCTTTACTTACCTGTGGTATTAGTAGAAAAATATGCAAGTGATCTGCTTAATGTGTCCCATAGTTTATGCGGGGTTAAAAAAAACATTAAAAATGACAGGCAAAGGAGACTATCACAAAAGCTGAGAATGTAACTCTCATCTGCTCGGGTACATCTATATTTCACTGGAAGTAGCTTATGTGATGTTGTAGACAGTTGCTAGGTATCAAGTCCCCTGTGAAGAATTTGCTGAAAAGTAACATCAGGAAAAAGATGAAACCTTGGTGAAAGGAGAAAGTGCAGCCATCACCCAGTTAAAGAAAAATATTACTGATTATCATATTGATTACATTGATTATCACATTGATAATTCCTGTTTATTTGTAGATGTCTCAATCAAATTCATTGCCTGCAGGCATTCAAAACACTTTGTCCTTTTCACAATGAGCTACATGTGGAAATTACTACTGTGCTGAAGGTAGGTATTATTACGGTTAGTTTTAATGCATTCTGGTTGGCCTGGATGATGTGGGTACATAATTTGGTATGCAAGTTGGTCTGACTCAGCTTTCTCAATTGATTCACTTGTTCAACTGAACTATATAAAGTTATACATGAACTTACAAAACAAAATGGCAGGCAACAGATGGATTGCAACAACTATTCATTTCTTTTAGAATTCAAAGGGTTAGGAAATGGAGTTTTTATAGGGATAAACAGTGCTATAGATACCAAATAAAAGTCACCATAAGGCAAATTGCATATCCACCTGTTGTTCTGTTGAACACACTAGGGGGCTTTGCCCCCTGCTTGCTTGACTCGCCAACCCCTGGGCCTGTGCTACACGCTAGCCTCCTTGCGGTTCTGCTGCTCGCGTATGAGGAATGCGGATGTACAATTTAAACAGATTATTATTTTCATGGGAATTGTTACATATGCATAATATAACTAATTATTTTACATGTCAGTGAGTAATTAACCATATTAAAAAATAGTAAAATGTGATAATTTGAAAGTAAATTATGTTTCATGTTGCATTAAAATTATTTGTTGCGTAATGCGATTTTGTTCTGTTTGGCTTTGAAATTAACACGTAAATATTTTTTAAACTTACACTTTTACTGTAAAACTTCAGTAAAAACAATTTTTCAAATTAAATTTTCATCAATATCACATTGACTTTTGATTCTGTGTTTGGACTTTCATCGTGGCAACACAAGGTATAACTGCCCGTGATTGAATTTAGTTTCTTTCTCTCTTCTAAATACTGTAAAATGACTTTTTCATATGTTTGGCTCTGAGATTTGTTAATTGTCTTTGCAAAAGCTATTCTAACGGGAAACTGTTAATGTTTTAATACAAATGGCATATTAAGATCTCCTTTGTTGTCTAATGTTATCTGCAGAGGATGTACTACATTACCTTTTTTGGATACATCCTTCTTTCTAAAGTAATTTGTGTGGTAGAAGACTGGTTGGTGTTAACGGTTGTAGGTATTCTTCAGGATATTGTAAGCTGATGATTTCATCTTCCACATGATCACCACCAACTGTTTCAGCATAGTCTATTGATACGCATTTAACCAATCTGCCGTCTAACCGATCGTCATTTTTGCCGTTAATTCGTTTGACTTCATCATTTCTCAATGCTAGGATTGCCCATGTACTCATTTTTTCTGTTGATAAAAGTACCATGTACGTTGTTGAATATGGTTGAGAGGAGGGCGTGACTTGAAAAAGTCTCATAGCCAAAGTCTCGTCTCGTAGGACTTGAAAAAATCTCTTGAAAAAAGTCTGGTCTCATCCCAGGATTTTTTAATATAATAGAGAGATTTTGTACTGTGTATTATTAGTAGCATGTCTAGATATTATTTATGTATCACACTGTGACTATTTCTGTTTACAAACTGTAGCATTTTAATCAAAAGATAGCACTTATTTATTGTCCCCTTACTGTATCCTAATGCTTTATAAAGCACATCACTCTAGCTTTCAGTGTTAAGAGACATTATTTGAATGTTTAATCCAAATTAAGGCTAATGATTATTTTTTATCCATTGCAGAAAAGTACACTGGAATGGTATGAACGATTAGCATCCAGTTTGAAACCAGATGAAGGTGTAAGTATTTTATCTATTTTGCTCCACTTTTGTCAGAAAAAGTGCTTACTACTAGAGTAGATTGTTGCTTGCAGGAGAGGGTAGAACAAAAACAAATGTGATGACACATAGTCTGCATTGTTCTGTACACTCCATAGTGTCATGACTTGTAAGTCTAAGAATGACAGTTTAAAGCTGTCAAAGAATATTTATAGAAGCACTGATTGGTTCTAATGTAATATTTCTAGGTGTAACATCTGCATGATTTTTTATTGCTTTTCTTTAAAGCCCCTGTGTGTCCTGCTCACTGCACCAATAATTTGTACAACTGCTGCTTCTTGAAGCATGAGGCAACTGTATGGTTTAAGTTCCCCAAAAAAAGCACCTTTGGATATGAAGGAAGACAGAATCCAAAAAAGAAATAAAAATAAAGAAATAATTGGTTAAAGACTTTCTTCACCCATAGCAATAATTTGACACTCAACAAAAGAGAGTAGCATGCAGGAAGAATACAGAAAAAGTATCTACATACTCAAACTGTCTGTCTTTTCTTAGGAAACATGTCTTAAGCATGGCAATTTTTTCTTGAACAACATTTTTGTCATAGCAACACAGTAAATGGTACAATTAATGGCCTCCATTGCAGAAGTTGCATCTGGTGTTTTCCTTTTACAATCATATCTAAAGAAAGGGCTTTACTTAATCTCTTAAATAATGCTCTTTACAGCCTTTGCTTTCATTCTGCTAAATTCCATTAACTTTTTCCTTTTCCTCTTCTGTTGAGGTAGTACACTGTAGTTTTGGTACACATGCAGTGTGTAACTTTTCTTTTTCTCAGCCTTCTTTAGAGCAACTGCGTATTCTTGTGCGCATCATTGATGCTGTCTATGCAGATGTTCAGCGTGACTACCATGTGTATAACCAGCTCTTCTACAGGTACAGTGGGTCTGTTTCCACTTGTGCTACCCCTATCAGAAAGATATGATGGTCCAAGAAGTAAGCACCCAACAACTACTCTTTGTTGCATTTGAGCAGTCCCATTAATTAAAATCTGAAATTACTTCAAGAGAGTTATCAAATTGGTTTTAATTACTGTTACTAGTAAAATACTGAGTATTATATGGGAGAGGGAGAGAATGTGTATATAAAATCAACCAGAAAGGAAACAAAGTACAATGTAGAGCACATAAAATATTGGATTCTGTGTAGAATTAATCTGTGGGAAAAGGCAAAGGTATACATAAAAGTGTGCAAATAATTTATTCCACTTAGTAACAAAAGCTCATTCCTGCATGTTTCAAACTTTTATTTCCCAATAACAACTACATATCCTTCCCATTATTCCAGTTTCACCCTTTAGTCCTATTAGTGAAGAGAAGTTCTTATTCTGCTAGCGTTTATGCTGCGGTATAACAAAACTGCTAACCCGACAGCAGCTAATAATCATACTGTACTCATTAATTCATGTTTTAGAACTGCTTTATCACATTTAGGATCACAAGTTAAGCATACTTCCATTGTGAGATTCCAATCCTTTCTACTGACATAATAAAATTGACATATACATTCAAACACAGTCAGTTTTGCATCATGTACTTCAAATATTAATATTTGAAATGTCAGAGTCTAAACAGAAGATAAACATCAGGAAATAAAACTATATGTGCACCAAATCACTAAACTGAAAGCATATTAAATATGCACCCCCCTATTTTTATACAAATTTCAAAAGCAAAATGTCTTCATCTGCAGTGATGCTTGACGCTTAGTGGTCCGACTTGCCCTCTGCAACAGAATGTAAATAATTATTCAGAAAACACAGGGGCCATAGTGAAAAGTGACAGCTCTTGATAAAGATGTATTCCTGAAGGCTGCCTTTAGAAATATTAATAGACTTAACCAACCTGTGGGAAGGAAATGAGTGTGTGATCTGCTTTGCTCTTCTTGGCTTGTTTCTACTGCAACTCTCACTAGGAAAGCTTGCTTTATGATAAAGGATGGATGACACAAGCTGAGGTTCAGGAAGGTTGGCATATAACCTGTAAACAATAAATCTCAACACTGCTTGATCAACAACCAGCTTGACACCCATCTTCTGACAGATCTGTCAAAACCTGCTTTCCAGTTCTTCAGAAACTGATAGCTGGAAAAAATATTGTTTTCATGGCTTCTGTTGAGACTGTTACATCTGAGAAGTATAATAAAAAATATTTACATCTGACTAGTACAATATGTTAATCAATTCTTCTCTTTCTTCTGCAGTACTGTAAAAGCAGACTACTTCAGTATCACATATCGACAACTAGAAAAACTGGTAAGATGTTGACCTGTTGCATACATTTCTCATTTAATAGACAGGAATACAAATATAATTTCTGATGTTTCTTAGTGGAAATGGATCATAAAGTGTAATACTGTGTTTTTATATTTGTGTTTGAATTAGATCTTTTAACCCATTAGTCTATGCCTATAAATCAGCAGGGTACCGTCTTTTCCTTACAGGTACTTTGTGATTGTGTGTGTTTTGGCTAGTATCTGCAAAAAACCTGCCAGCGCACTTAGCTTTACAATTTTAATATTTTATAAGTTGCTTGATATAAATACACAATAAAATTTTAACTCCCGGCATATAGCCTATGGATACTGAGAGAATATTTTTCTATGCATGGAAAATAAAATGATTTTTCAGTTACTAAGTGCAAGTGAGTAATGGTCTTAAATTAAGGGTATTTCTGACTTTGCTTGGAATGAATATAAATCATAACTGCAGTAGTTTTCATTTTATTTGCAGCCAGAAAATGCAAAGAAGTTAATGAGGTTTATTTGCTTAGAATGCAGTGTGTGATCACCATATTCACTAATTATTTCAAAACAGTTTTTACATCTCATCAAGGCATCACTTCCAATGTGCCTTGCATGTTAGAACTCAGTAGCTTATAATGCTGGCAGATATGTTTAAATAAGAAATTATAATGCATTTTGTTGTTAACCCTTACAGTTTTTTTATTTTGAAAATCTGTTATGTATTAAGAGTGGGGGGATTGTAGCAGGCATTTGATTTCAAACCCTGAGGCTGTGGGTTCAAATCCCGTTACTGACACTATGTGACCATGACCTTTCTCTGCTCCAATTGGAAAACCAAAAGAAATGTAACCAGTTGTATCATAAATGTTGTAAGTCGTCTTGGATAAAGGCATCAGATAAATACGTACATGTAAATGTACCCCACTTCGTCTTACAGTATCTCATATGAAGCTCTTACTGCCATCCATTCTTGTTTCAGGCTGCAGATGACATTAGTGCTGCCATGGAGAAGGTTTGTGGAATGCTGGAGCAGGAAGGATGCAAATTGGTGCAGAGTATGGGGGAGACATTATTTGAACTCTACATCACTTTAAAAGCTTTGAAACAGTTTCAAGAATTCCTGCCTACAAAGTAAGTGGGAAACCCAGATAACAAGTTTGATGAAGGATTGTAAGTAGAATTAATGTGCTTACAGTATTATCTAAACTAATTTAACTTCTCCAAAATTGTGTATGGACTTGCTGGCTTAACCTTTGTATTATGGCATATATGAATTTCTAAATAATTAATTTTCTAGTATTTTTTATCTAGCATGTATTATGTAACACAAGAAAAACAAATTCTGACACTGGTTTCCAATGTGGCAGTCAGGGAGCAAATCAAGTAATGTTTGACTTTAATCATGTTTTTAGAGTAAGATCTTTCTGCTGCTCCCTTGTATGTAGACCTGTTCTTCTTAAGGCATCTGTTTAGCTGTCATTGTGAGTGCTTCAGGCCCACAGCTAATTGTCTGTAATATGCCTCTATGAAAGTCAGTCCTTGCTTTCATTTTAAAAGTAATCTACTGGCATCAGCCTGAATAACATTGTATTTGAATGCACATTAAAACTCAAGGCCAGCTGTCTTCAAGTCCTTTCTTCTGTACAAACAATGGCTTCTATGTTACGATGCCAAAGTCAGTACAGGAGTGGGATATACCACTTATTGAGAGCATATCAACAATGAATGCATGCATGACAGTCACATATTAACTTGGTATTCCTACAGGGACAGCAAATGCCTTTCTCTGGCATCATTCCATAACTGGTTTCAGAGCTTCATCCATAAGTGGCTACAGATTGTTCATGAGAAATGTTGTGAAAGAATCAAGAAAGCAGTTGAAGTGGACAAGGTAGATGTGTTAGAAGATTTTATAAAGTTTTGCCAGTGGAGTGCTCTAATATTGTTTGTCTGTCCAGCCTTGACTTGCTGACTGAGTGAGTGGTAGCTACTGCTTGACTGGTAAATTCCATCAAATGCTTCTGTCTCTGTCTTCCATTTTGATGTACCAACTTAATATTTGTTGTACAGCTCAGCTACGTAAGTTCATTCTTCTGCCCCATTTAGCCATGCAAAGGTGGGGAGTATCTGTCAACATTTTGTCATTTAGGGGTGACTGCATATACAATATGATACAAAGCTGAAACATCTGTCCCTTTCTGTTTTATACAACATATTATACATCTGGGAAGAGGCCTTCAAGAATAGCTAGAAAGACTTTAATGTACACAAAATTTCTGTTACTCAACTTTCATATCTTATGCTAGGAAAAGGCACTTTTTATTGTGTTTCTAGGAGGAAAAGCTAATGTGACCTTTACATGTATCACTACATTGTTTATTCACTGTGTCCATAAAAAAGGCAAATACACTTATCTCCAAATGAAACTGAATTACACCTGGGTGCCTTTTAACTCACAGTTCTTTATAAGCTTTTTTTTTTTTATTGTAGATGGAGCATGTGGATACACTATCAAAACATAGCAGCTCAGCTGTGGATGTAACCTCTTGTCTGACTGAGGTCAAGGAGTTCTGGGTACAGCTTGCCTGGCCAGATGCAGCAGGAGCATTTGTGTTTTTGACACGTCTTACTGATGTAAGTAAAACATAGAGAGCCTAAAATCTATCCAAAACTTCATCTAGTCTCTTAACAGTGTATATAACACTGCATGGATTGTAAGATAGGTGGCTTTATGAGCACTGCGATTCAGGGAATTAGAAAAAACAGTGCTACTCTGATTTGTATGTTGTTACTGCTCAGTGATAATATCAGTGGCATCAATCATACCTGGAGGTTAAAGTTATCTTTGCCTTACTTAAAGCTCACCACCAATTTGTTTTCTTGATATATAAATTCAGATTTTTAACACTACATCATTAGGCCCAGTTCTTTTACATTATTACTGTATAAAACTTCTTGTTTCAGCTGCTCCCATTTAGGGTCGCCTCAGCAGATCATCCATCTCCACCTATTCCTGTCTTTTAATCATTTTCTGCCTCACAGACTGCCTTTCATGTTCTCCCTCACCACATCTCCTCTTTGGTCTTCCTGTTGCCTGGCAGTTCATCTTTCCCTTGCACGTGCCCAAACTATCTGAATCTAGCCTCTCTCACTTTGTCACCAAACTGTTGTAACTGTGTTATCCCTCTAATATTCCTAAACCTGTCTACTCTTGTTGCTCTGAGTGAAAATCATAGCACATTCAACTCAGTCACTTCCAGTTCTTCTTCCTGTCTTTTTGTCAGTGCCACCATCTCCAAACCATAAAACATAGTTGGTCTCATTGCTGTTTTATAGACTTTCCTACTTTTCTATCACAAATCACTCCTGCCTCTCTTCTCCACCTAGTCCAACCTGCCTGCACTCTCTTCTTCAACTCTCCGCTTCAGTCTCCATTGCTCCTGTCTGACCTCATCTGTCAATCTGTCCATCACCATTGCAAACCGGAAGGGGCTCAAGAGCTGATCCTTGATGTAATCAAACTCTCACCTTGAACCAGGCTGTCATTCCTGTCGAACACCTCACCGTAGTCACACTGTCCTTATACATATCCTGCACAACCGTCACATACTTTTCTGCATCCTCATACAGTACCATAACTCCTCTCTTGGCACCCTGTCATATGCTTTCTCTAAGTCCACAAACATGCAGTTCAATTCCTTCTAACCATCTCTGTACTTCTACATCAACACTCTTAAAACAAACATCGCATATCATCCGGGCCAATTGCTTTTCCACTTTTCACCCTCTTCATAGTTTCCCTCATTTCAGCCTGGTTGATACCTGGTACTTTGTGATTTACTATTTCCACTTCATCCAATTTACACTCTCTCACAATTTCTATATTCATAAATTCTTCAAAGTACTCCTTCCTCCTTTTCGACATTCTCTTCCCACTTGTCAGCGAATTTCCATCTGCATCCTTTATCACCCTGTCCTACAGCACCCTTCCTCATTCGGTTCCTCTGCCTGGCCAATCGGTATAAGTGCTTTCCTCCTTCCTTTTTGGCAAGCTTCTTATATAGCCCGACATGACACATTTTCCTTATTCTTCTCTACCTCTTTCTTCACCTTGCAGCGCCTCTCTTTGTATACCTGTCTGCTTTCATCATCTCTCTGGTTATCCCAATTCCTTTTCCATAACCTCTTCCTCTTTATGCTTTCCTGTACTTCCTCATTCCACCACCAAGTTTCTTTGTCTTCCTTCCACTGTCCATATGTCACACCAAGCACCTACCTAGCTCTCTCCCTTACCACTTCAGCTGTGGTGATCCAATCATTTATCCTCTCTTCACCACCACCAAGTGCCTGTCTCACTTCCACTCTGAATTTTACACAATAGTCTTCCTGTTTCAGCTTCCACCACTTGATCCTTGGTTCCCTTTTACTCTCTTTCTCTTTTTCATCTTGAAATCCATCCTACATACCACCAATTGATTCTGTCTAGCTACATTATCCCGTCATCACCTTACACCATCTAATCCCTTTCACACTGCACCTTCTGCATAGGACATAGTCAACCTGTGTCCACCTTCTTCCACTCTTACATGTCACCCCATGTTCCTCCTTCTTCTTAAAATGTGTTCCCTTCCACCATTTCCATCCTTTTTGCAAAGTCAATTTTCAGCTGCCTTTCAACATTTCATTCCTTAACACCATACCTGCCCATCACCTCTCCTCATCACCACTGTTGCCTTCACCAACGTGCCCATTAAGGTCTGCTCCAATCACCACTCTTTCTTCTCTGGGTGTACTCAACACTATTTCGTCTAACTCACTCCAGAAATCTTCTTTCTCCTCTATCTCACATCCCGCTTTTGAGGCATATGCGATGGTGACATTTAACATTACCCCTTTGATTTCCAACTTTATGCTTATCACTCTGTCAGACATTCTCTTCACCTTCAAAACACTCCTGACATATTCTTACTTCACAATTACCCCTACCTCTTTTTCTCTTCCCATCCACACCATGGTAGAACATTTTGGACCCACATCTGATGCTTCTGGCCTTACTCCCTTTCCACTTTGTGTCTTGTGCACTCAGTACATCTTCATTTCTCCACTCTACCATATTGGCTAGCTCTCTCCCTTTACCAGTCATAGTGCCAACATTCAAAGTTCCGTCTCTGCACTCTTTCCCTTCCTCCTCTCCTACTGTCTTTGAACCCGCGTTCCCCCTTTTATTCTTCTTTGTCTTCTTTGCCCAGCAGTAGCATAGTTTCTGCTGATACTCTGCAGCATCGATGGCAGCCATTGTTAACTCAGGCCTCGACTGATCCGGTATCAACATTCAGTTTCTCATCTGTATGTCTGATTTGGCACAGGTTTTATGCCAGATGCCCTTTCTAATGCAACCCTCCTCAATTTATTCGGGCTTGGGACCAGCACTAAGACCGCAATTGCTTCTGTGACCCTGGTGGCTGGGTTTTATTATTTTATTTTATGGTTTTATTACTGTATGAAACAATAGTCAAAAATTGTGTGAGGCCTGCAGAACCCTTCCTCAATTGTATTCATGTGAAAAAGACTAAGGGTAAGGGGCTTAGAGATGTTGCTCTTCAGCTCCACCATCTCCTTCCTGTCATACAGAAAATCAAATAGCCAATGACATCATCATTGATTGATCATCTTTGTGAAATAAAGAAAATCCACAAAATGCATGTCTGATTATAAATGCTGAAGAATGCCATGTAGCCACAGGCACACGGCTTCCTCTACTGATCTATTTGTCATGTAAGCAAATTATGACTGATGTCAAGGTGACATATATATATATATATATATATAGTCACAGTGGCAGCATATTTTAGATATGTTCTGATCAGTTATCATAATATATTACTTTATAATTTGAACCACAGTGCACAATACTTGGAGCCAGGTGGTTGCTCAGCTGCCTGAATTAGACACAAGTTTCCCTAAAGGTATTATTTATGAAAGTTTAGGAGGTCTCCATTATGATTGAAGTGGCCAATTTTAAAAATATTTATTTCTTATAATATGTTATGGATTTAAAAATAAAGTATAATATAGCAGTTTTTTGTCACAAATGATTGTTGAAGATGACATTTTCATGTCAGTTTCACTATGTGTGCTCTGATCATCAAGCTGATGAAGTGGCAGCCCTATCACAAACTGGCATTCACATCTTTGAAAGGTTTTCAGGGGAAAGGACAGAAACATACAAGTCAATCTTAGTCAGGTGTGCACAAAAGCAAAAAGTCACATGTGTCATTCATTATTAAATCCTTATCTCTTAAGCAAAAAATATCAAAAAGAAAACATGGAGCCTTGCTTGCTAATTTTGGTTTTGCATAACAACCTGAACTGACCATTCTGTCCAGCACTGTTAATATTACACTATTGAATGCAAGAGGTATTAGTTCTGCATACTCTATTTTAGGAACATCTAAACTGTCTCTTGAGAATATGGGTACTGGCTGCATTAGTATTGCTGAGGAACACAAAGTGCTACTCTTAGCTCATTCTGTACTGTTGTAATCATGTATATTATGAAAGAGCAATGGTGAAAGAACAGAAGGGTTGTGTCATCAAACATGTATACAAAATAGTCTTCTGTTCTCTAAAAATGACATGCATTCAACTGAGGATTATATTAATGAAGACTTAAATAAACTTGCAGAGAAATACTACAGAAAACATCTTTTAAGGACAGACATTTGATATAGTAGAGAAAGTAAAAGGAGTGTGTACCAATAAACCTTCAACTTAATGCTAATTTACTTCAGAAAACTGTAGTATCTTTTAGACCAGCCTACATCTTCACAGCCTTTTATTTTTTGTGATCCCATCCCTTTCCCACCCTTAGAATGGTTTGAGGTGAGCTTTTTTAATGCCAAGCATAATTTGCACTAAAATTAATATTAATAACACACAAACCTGTAATCTGGTAGTTTATTGCCAAAGGCGTAGTAGTCACTGTTCCATGTTATTGCATTTATTTTTGGAATATGCTTTCAAAATGGTTTTATTCTTACAATGGCAGAGAATAGGCAGCACACACATTAAATGAATACTCCATTCAAATTATTATTTTTTTATCTAGTACTTACTTGTTTTTTTTGTAGTGATTACTAAGAAAAATCTGTAATCTCACGTTTTCATATAGAATAGAAATATCAAAGTTCCTGGCAGCATGAGCTTCAACTGAGCTCAGCATCTAGTAATCCCATGGCTACCTGTGCTGAGGTCAGTGTTTACGAGTGCTTCACCAGAAAGACATTGGGCAAAAATCTAATCTGTGGTAGAATCCCCCATTTATTCACAAGACTGCAGTGCTCAAATTAAGTTTGCCAAAATGTATTTAGATAATCCTTCAGAGTTTTGGAGAAATATTTTATGAACAGATGATTCAAGAATGTTTCTATTTGTTCAACATTGGTTATATCTGGACAAAACCTAAAACTGCACTCCAAATTTAAAACAGTGACAATGTGGTGATTTTATTTAAACACAATAAAGCACATCAACATTTCAGTAAACATGTTCTCCGAGCAAACCAATCGAAGTAACAAAATGCTTATACAATGAGTTTTAAGTTTCTGTCATTGTTACAGAATTGTACTGTATATACTGTAATTTGACACAATTCAAAAAAATTCTGATTTAGACCAGCTAGTTGCTATGGTTAATAACTTGTATAGAATGAAAATAAGTGCCACATAGTTTACTTAAATTTATTCTAAACTGAGTGGTGATGCACTTGTATTCTACAACTGTATTTTGATGCATAATAATACACAGTAACGTGTAGAAGTAAGTATTCAGTATATATCAGCATATAACCAAAAATCATATAATGATCAGCCAGTGCTTTTATTAAATAAATCCAACCTCGAGGAATAGACATCACATTACAGACTTTACTTTGTCATTAGGCAATATGCAAAAGCAATGTGCAAAAAATGTTTCCATATCATTTTACAACATGAATAGTAATTTATTACCCACCTTAAAAAAAGCACAAGTGTCTGTGCATCTGTATGCCTGTCCTGTTGCTATGTCTCTGTTATATGCCATTTGATATGAGATTCATAAATGCAGTGCTAATGTTTGTGATGCACTATCTGCTGGAATGACAAATGAAATGTATTTTATTACTACATGCATTACAAAATACATTCCAATATATGGTGAACTGCAAATGTTAACATCAAATACACTGAGTCTATGATAATTACTTAAAGCTAGTACAACTAGTTAAAAATAAAACTGTTGGCAGTTTGTTCTTGTTCAGGCTTATGTTAACATTACCTCAATGGTAAAAGCTATCTACAATCACCTCAGAGAAGCAATTATTATCTCTCATCAGTCTGGAAAGGTAATGTAATTCTAATTTCAGAATCATCTCAAAGCTGTTATTCTTGCTTTAAAAAGTCACTCATTCAAGACAGTTGCCAATATATTTCCATGAGTGGTTATCTGAGACATAATCTTATACTTTGAGAAAATGCAAAGAACCCAAAAGCTACATCCAGGAATCTACAGCCTATGTTAACATGGAAATTGTTTTAGTTCATACTACCATCAGAAAAATTAGTATGGTGTTCATGTAAAGATATAAAGGATAGTAGGACAAAGTACCATTGCACTCTTTTCTTTCATTATACTACTGCAACAGCTGCAAACCTGAGCTGCGGCCAAACCCCAACCCACTCCTCTTTAATGACATCAGACAACCACTACAGCCAAAGTCTGAATTCTCTGTGGAACTGTTACTTTGGCCTCTGTTTGGTAGGCAGTCAAATGAAACTTGTGCTAGTATATTTAGGCTCGGGGACGTCTCTATACCAAAATGACCACTCATTCTTTTATAACTCAGTGTCAGCACCAGCTGGTTGCTTTCTCTGCAACAGAGTTACCTTGGGTTTACCTTCTGCTCCATAGTAGAGGACCTATTGCTTAGGCTCTGCCAAGGCTAGAGTAACACTTTTGTTCTAAGGGATAATCTAGCAGGAGACTGTTTGTAATGTAGTTAGATGTGGGTGACACATTGTGTCTGGCCTTGCTAAACACAAACAAGGTGCTCAAGTCATACCTAAAAGCAAAGCATTTTTCTCTCTGAAGTAGAGATGACCGATCACCAACTCTCAAAAGACTTTTTATTCTAGCAGAAATGCAGCACTTTGTGAAACCTCAGAGACTGTAACTGTATACAACCATCCACAACAGTGTTCAACCAAAGCCAAAAGGGAGACAAAAGAATTTGAACAAAGAAACGCAAAGCAAGTTCACCGTCCTTGCACTTGTGACAGTGAAAACTTCTCCGTGAGCCCTGACAAAATCGGGGAAAAAAGATACTCTATGCCCTTTGAGATGACAAGAACCACAAAGAATAAGTGCATTGCTGTTTATACTTTGGTTCTAAAATGAATATTGCTTAAGGCAAAGCCAGCAAACATATTAGCATATGTCTGTCTGGTCATTTGAACTACTTATATTGAAAAATAACCTGTGTGATGGGAAATCTATAGCTTTTATGTTTCTCCTCCTACATTTAACAGGAAAACTAAACATGCATGAGAATCTTCCATTGATTCGCAGCATCTGTCCACACATTGTCATGCAGCAACTTCAAACAGTGTGTAACACACTCACACACAGCTTGGTAGTGGACCCGTGGTGGAAGAAGTGCAGACATGCTGCGAAAGAAACAATGCCAGTCCATGAAAGACTGCAGACACTGAGAAACCTATAAACTGGAGAAAGGCTAATATATTCAGCCATTCAAAACGTATACCAAAACTTTAAAAGCCAGTTCTGAATGAATAATGTTTACTGGAGGCAATCTTCAGACAATTATTAACATGAGTAATATAATTTACATGGGTTCGTATTTGTGGCATCCCACTTGAACATGAGACAGGAGAAAGCTTCCTTGCCACAAAAAGAAAATGGCAGCACAGCCTAGGTTTACAATGTTGCATCTGAATGAACCACATGACTTCTGGAACAATGTCCTCTGTATGGCTGATACCAAAAACCTAAACTATTTGGTTGCTATGTACTGTTCCATGTTTGACTAAATATAAACACTACATATCATCCATATTGTAAAACAACAGAAATGAAAGGTGTGCTTACTTTTTCATATAAAATATTTGCAGTTTTACCAGGAGCAGTATAAGCGTAAAGTTGCCATTTTTTTACCTTTTTTTTTCTAATGGGGGGTCAAAGCAAAACATTTCTGCTCTTGTCCAGAATTAATGTGAAATTTCCTTTTTCTTCATACAGGACATATGTAGTGCAGTGGTTTGGTACTCAGAACTAATAAAACACAAAACAGAACGAGGCCAGCAAGGTCAAGAAAGCAAACGTATAACCAATCAGGTAATGTTTGTTCCAAAACCAAAATAAAATAACATAATATTATGAATGCTTAAGGACTATCTGTCTCATTGCTTATGGTCTTAGAAGATTGGCTCTGCATTTCATTTAAGTGTAAGTTGATTGTCACATTCCAAGATAAAAGGAAGTCAATATATACACCCAAGCCCAATGAGCAGGAAACATACTGTGTTGTACTGTGTATTATCTTTCATTCATTCATTCGGTCAACCATTCTCTGAAATCACTTATTCCAGTACTAAGCGTATTCTCGCAACACCAGTCACAATCACAAGAACCAATTGTGGAAGTGGCACAGGTCTATTGTGGGTCATGCCCATGTAGACACACAGTAACAGTTTTATGTCACTAATCAAAATGATCTATTTTGAAATTATATTTTTATTAGTTTCTGAATGATAAATGTCTGGTGGTGGTAGGGTCTCCTCAACTCTGCATATGTAGTCAATATGAGGAGTGCAAACAGAGCAAGACTTTATGTAGAAAGATGGGAGATATACTGTAAATACTTGTTTAAAACAATTCATTTGCCACACTAGCAAGCCATCAACTTGTATTTGCTGCTTTAGTCCCCGGCAGTGAGATGTTTTTCTCAGCACATTATCAGCAATCACCTCTTCATTTTGAGTAATTTAAGATACAAACTATGTAAACATCGCATGCTAAATTTAAAAGTACTACAGAAAATGTTGTTAGTGTCCAAACTGCAATGCTGAGCCTTAAAAACCATTGCTAAATTCAATTTTTACTTTAACTCTTGATTTATTTCTATCATGTCTCCACCTTACTACCTTCTAGCTCTGCATCGCTCTAAATAACATTGAACATGTTCGAAGATTCATTTGCAATCTCCCCAGAGATCTTGACTGGAATTCACTGGAAGCAGCCATGGAAGAGTCCAGTGGGGCTGACAGTAAAGAGCAGGTTCACAAAGCCCTCAGTGCTCAGCTGCTGAACATTGATGTGGACTTGAGGAGGGAAGCAAAGCGCATGATTGCACATCTGACTGACAAGGCAAGTGTCCTACAGGCATCTTCATGTCGAATAGTTCATGACTATTTTTTGGACCTTTTAAATCTATAGAAAAGAGCTTTGATATAAAGCATGTGCTTCTACTGTTTATACATCTTAATTTATTCAGAGTGATTTAACAAATCTTAAGTACATGAAGACACATTTTCCATACTTTTACTACTTAATACTAGCTGGTTAAGTGAAATCTTTGGGCTTTCATTGAATCATGCCAAGTATTAAATGGCAATTTTCTAGGTTATACTCATCACGTTCAGCACTGCCAGCAAATGCACAAGCTGGCATATACTTATGCAATGCATGTCCTCTGCAGCATGGTCACTTTGCATGTGAGTCCAATTTACAGATATATTCTTTTTCTCTGCAGATGGTGGCAGATTTAAAAAAATATATTCAACATATAAGCCTGTCACCAGATTCCATTCATAATGATGAGGTAAGTACTTAATGTGTTTATCCTATTGCAGTAAGAAAACATTATATTTTGCCGGAAAAGCAAATTTATGCCATGGCCTGAATAAAAACTGAGCTGCTTGCAACTACATCAAAGTATTAATCAGCAACTTTAATTTCCAGCACATCACTGTTAAAGACAGTAACTGCATTTTCTCCTTTTACTCATATTCATTCCTTTGCTGTTTTGCTTCAGGATTTTTAAAACGTGCTGCCACTGCAGTTGCTTGATTTAATGATACGAGTAACAAAGTGGAATTCTCAAGAGAGTGTGGGAAAAAGTAACTGGAATTGGAAATTCATATTTAGAAACAATATAAATACTTTTCTATAAAAAGTAATATCTATTTTACTTAAAAATAAAAAACAAACAAAGAAAAACCCAACACTTTTCAGGATCTTCTCACAGATCACACAGACACAACACCCTTGTGTCTACAGCAGATAAAATCTTTGCGTATGTCCATGAAATTTAGGAAGAAATAGCGAACAGAAGTATGTGGTCTGTAATTATGCCAGTATAGCAATGCCCCCTCTTCAAAATATCCCATAAACCTGGATAAAACATTACATGCTCACCAGGACATTCCCAAATCAGCAGTGTCCTTTTGCATGCACAGTTTTTCCCAGTGTTTCCTGATGTCTCATTCTGTCCAACATCTGTGGAAAAATTTCATTGTAGCACCTGTAATGCTACCATTATGAGTGGCACTCTACAGAAGTGTAGTTGCAGAAATGCACCTAATCAGAGTACATAATCAGGCACTGGTGTGTTACTTCTAAAGTCTCTTTTACAATTATCCAAAGCAATGATTTTCACATATATTTATTGGCTGCATTCTGCCATATTAATACCCACTGAAATTTGGCATTAAAGCACTCATTTATTCCAAAGTTTAGGTTCATGTGAGTGTTTAACTTGTTTTACCTCTTAGACTTTACTAGCAACAATGAATTGGCCAGCCATTAAACATACTTTTATTCCATTACAGTTATTAAAATGATAGTTGAACCTGAACTGCTGCAGTTGAATGCACATTTCTGTTATTTTACAGTTGAAATTTACATTTTTATTACAGGCCATATCCCCCTTGATGAAATACCTTGATGATACCTTAATTATACTAAGCGGTTCTTTAGTAAAGGAGAACCTTAGCAGGTATATTTGCTTTTACTTCTTTCTGCACTTGATTAGACAAGATCTGTTAAATAGTATGCATTAAGTTAACTGTGACTTACAGCTGGGGTACCAAAGTCTTAATATACTGTATTTAGATAATATGCTTAGCTTATGACTGCTTATCTTTTTATTTGTCATTTTTTATATTCCATTGTATTTATAAGTTAAAGTACAGGGCATTTAGATGAGAAAGTATTTATTTTAATTTAAAATATAATCAATTTTACTATTCATAGGACTTCTATTCCTTCACACACTTCTCAGAAATACATGCATGATCATTCCACATAATGTAGGACACATATGGCCAATACAGAATTATCCAGGAAACCCTTCGAAGATACAGTATCTTTAACACTAAGTGCTACGGTTTATTGAAAAAATTAGACTTTGAAGCTGCTGACACTCACACACACACACATGCATGGATACGGACAGAGGTAATAAAGGGTAAATCTCCATATTAACCCTATATCCAAAATCTTTCCCACATTAAACAAAAAGGCAAATAGTCAAGTACCATAAACTGTTTAAGAATGAGAACGGATTTTTGGAGAATATTTGTGAAAATGCCTTACATCTTTTTGTAGGACAAGCATTCAATACAGTACAGTCAAAATTAAATTTGGAATTTTGTGCAATATAATTGTTACTAGCATTTCAGGAAAACAAAAATACAGTATGTTTACTTGCATTAATATTGCAGTGACATACACTGGTTGATTAGTTTGCATTTGAATCTAACAGCTTATTTTAATATAGATTGTGATGTCATTAATGAGTCTCTTAGCTGAGATAACTGAGATTTTATATTCTTGGCAAGTAACATAATTGTTGTGAGAAAAGGATAAACATACGGTTGTGGTAGAGCCTCAGGACTGAAAGTGGAGCTAATTTTGATTTTCTTTGCAGAGTTCTACAAGGTCTGTGGGCTTTGTTACTAAAGCTCATCCTTGATACAGTGGCTGAGAACAGAGGAGTGTCTTTAGAGTTTTATGGAAGATTCTATTATACTGTTGAGGTAACATAATTGAAAAAAGTCTAATATCATACTTTGTATTCATGTCAGCTTCTGGAAAAACCTAAAAACTGAGGAAAATGAATATGCATTAAAAAAAAAAAAAAAAAGATCTTCCATTCAAGAATAAAAAATTGCAAAGCTTGATTCCAACTATCAGATGACTGTATACCAGTACCAAAAGATATTTTAAAGTCAATCTATGACTAAGTATTATCAGGCACGTTTTCATATCTAATTTCATAATTCCACATGTTCTGTTATTTGTTCCAGGCTTTGGTGGAGTTTTTTCATGCTGAAGGTGTAGGTCTTCCAGTAGAAGAACTCAAGAATGAGGAATACAAGGTATGTATTTACTGATTTTGCAGGACAGTTGTTCTTGGATTAACAATCCTACAGTATTTGCGATATGAAATGAAGGTAGATGGTTATTGAGAAATCTGTATGGCCATTATGAATATTACTGCATTTTTTTCTGTTCAGAACCATTATTTTCTTCTGTATCGTCAACATTTTAGTACCAATCCAGCAGTACTGCAGATAATAAACTAATGTTGAATTTCCTGTGCTTTTTTAGAAATGCCCAATTGATGCTTTGCACAGCAATATCACTTGATTTATGGGCAAAGAATAGTAAAATCTTTACATAGCACCATTAACATCAAAGAAAATTATAATACAGAAAGGAGTATTGCACAAAATAGTCAAAACAGTAAAAACAGGAAAAAATAAAAAGGTGGCACTGACAGAAACCAGGAAGAACTTGACTTTAACATTAATAGCAACTATGAAAAAAGCTGTACAAATTAGTTACTGTACATTTTATAGCAAACAAAGTCACATTAATTAGTTTTGGATACAGCTTTAAAAAGAACTGAAAATGAGCTAAATGATGGAAAATGTGGCGAATGCATTTGTTTGCAATCAACACTCTTAACTACAGCATTATAACCTCTTAATACTTGGTGCAGGAAAAAAAGACAAAGAACTGCCACAAAAGAATATTGTTTGACCTTTCAGGAAAAAAACAAAGTGACAATGGATTATCTTTTCAGATGTTGGAAGAAGAACTAAGGCTGAATAAATGCTCCTCCAATGAACTCATCGAGCAATATTACACAGAAAAAATAGCTCTTCAGGTATTGTGATTGCCAAGTCTCTGTTGACTTAAATCAGAGTAAACCAGCAGAATAGGTCCATGTTACTCGAGAGCTGTAGACTGCATTGTAGTAAACATCTTTTCAATTTGTGAATATATTAGAATGTGTTATTCATAATTCACTATGTAGTTACTGACTTAAGGAAAAGAAGCAGTGCATCAATAGGTGTACTGGCAGCTGAAATCTATGGAAAAAAAGAATTGGCATTGGCAGTGGTATAAAGCATTTTTCAGGGTACACTAAATGCAAAATAGGGAAAGACACATATATTCCTAATGATTGCTAGTGATGAATACAGAAATTGTTTCAAATATAGCCATCTTTATTCTACAAAAGAAAATTTAATATTGGTTGTTACTTACTTTAGAAAACTTTGAGGCAAAGTAGATATGGAAGAATTAGTGTCAAATGCTACTATGAAGCCTCAGAACAGAAACTTTATGTTGAAATTCTGCATGCAGCAGATCTCATCGCTTTAGATGCCAATGGTAGGTGATACACCATAATAACTGTTTAATACTTTTATACATTATTTTAGGAACCTTAATGCAAATAACCTGTCTGATTGCTTTTCTGTAGGTTTAAGTGACCCATTTGTCATCATAGAGGTGTGTCCCCACCACATATTTCCAATGTCAAGAAGTCAGCGAACACAAGTGAAACACAAAACTCTACATCCAGTGTTTGATGAACTTTTTGTTTTGTGAGTATTAGGTATATTTTCCAGTAGGCACAATGGCACCTTTTCCGGATGAGAACAGTCAGATACAGCACTTTATTTTGGCCAGTCTCAAACTGAAAACAATATCTTATGTCAAAATGAAAGGATGGGTTCAAATTTAATTTTAGAATCCATTACTTGTCTTGTCAAAACTGCCCTCCTTCTTAAGGTTATGAGAGGAAAAAAAAACCCACTTAAGTCAGAGCAGGGGAAAACGACATACAATGATATGCAAGACCTCCGAGGGGGTAGTAAAATGGCATGTACTGATCAAGAGAACTGAATGTATACCTAGTTTTAGGTAAATCCAATACCATTTCATAGTCCATTTAATAATAAGAATAACTATTCATTTATATAGCACTATAAGGTGCTTTAATAACTATAAATATTAAACCTATGCAATATTAGCTTTACACTTACTGTTGGAGCCTATAATTAGATTCCTGGGGCCTCATGCATAACGCCGTGTGTAGAATTCGCGCTGTAACATGACGTAAGCACAAAAGCCGAAATGTGCTTACACACAGAAAAATCCAGATGCAGGTATCTGTGCGTTCTTCCGCTTCATAAATCCTGGTCAGCGTAAAAAGTAACGCTCGTGCACATGCGTGCTGTCCCGCCCCAACTCCTCCCAGAATTACGCCTCTTTGAATATGCAAATCAATATAAATAGCCCTTAAGCTCAGCGTTCTGTGAAAAGACAATGGGAAAAGCACGGGGGAAAATATAAGAATTTCAGCGAATACCAAGTGGAGGCAAAAGAAAAACATACTATTTGTTGATTTAAACATTGGTATAAACAACAAAAGGAAGTTGATCGAGTGATATAGCGTGTCGGGAGAAACTTGAAAGCTCAAGTTCACAAAGTCGAACAGTGGCAAAATAAAAAAGTCGACGTGAAAAGGCGAGTCGTAGCCCTCTGTCTGAGTGTCATATAATAGCTTATTAGGGTACAGACAAAAAAATTAGGCACACAGTGGGAAAAAAGCATGAAATGTCAACTTTAATCTCGAAATTTCCACTTTAATCACGTAGTTTATTTTGTCATTAAAGTAGAACATCATAAACTTCATCTTAAAATCATTTAATGTACTAGTTTCTCAAATTCTTCAATGTGCTCTATGTGTGTGAATCACTACGTGCTTCTGTTCTTTCTCTTTCTCCGACAGGACACAGAATCCATTACATTCGTGATATTACAGCTCTCTGAATAATTAAAATACTGAGACATATACATGATATCATTTTCATGATAATTGGAATGAAAGCATGTTATTAAACATGGGAACACGATTGTTCATGTCTCACACAAGATGCTGCTGCGCAATGCACGACCTTCGATGAAATAATTTATTGTAGCAGTACTGTCTCTTTCAAACGTACTAACCTCCAACTCCTGCCATTACTTTTCTTTCTCCAAATACCCAATCGCCACACAATCAGCTCTGTAATAGACGTTAAGCCATCTGTAAGCTTACAATGACGATTCTTCAAAACTTTTAAGGAACATTGAAATATCTTCATAGTACGTGTTTAATTATTCTATCCTTCCAGTGTCGCGCCAGCCTCAGTAAATATACAGCGCAAGGCAGGAACAATACGTGAACTTGCTAGCGCTGCAGCACCGTGTCCTCACATGTTTAATTATTAACAATACAGACTACTTAAATTAAGTTAAAGTTTTCTCTGTATAATATAATCAACATATTTTGCTGCATTTCATCTTAAATTGATATCGTCATCATATGTAAATACGTGCTTTATAAAGTGGCACAGGTTGTGCAATATTATAACTGTAGTGCAAGTTTACAGTGGGGTAATTGTACTTGTAAGTACAAACAGTTCTACAAGGAGCAATTGATTGAGTGCGTTTATAGTTCTTGGGATGAAACTGTTTCTGAACCGCGTGGTCCGTACAGGAAAAGGCTTTGAAACGTTTTGCCGTGGCTGAGGTAGCGTGTGCTTGATGCTGTATACAAATAATTCTCTTTGCAAACAGCTGCTGCTGTGATTCCCCACTCAGACACAGTAATAAAAATACTCCCGAGTGGTGCAGTGAGAGTAATATGGAAAAATATGATCCGCTGTGGTAACCCCTAATGGGAGAAGCTGAAAGAAGAAGAAGGTGCAGTGAGAGTAACAACGCTAAAGCAGTTATGGTATTTGGAATACTATGGCTATTCCCTGGACCATTATATTGTTACAGGTTAATTACAATCAGATGCATTACACTAATAAACAATATGCGGTTAGTTTCAGTGTACTTATAAAACCGCGTCAGGAAAATAAAGGGTAACCACACAGGAACAGTAGCACTGCTTTGACGCTGGGTGCCGCCAGTCTGCAAAACGAGTGGAGAACTTGCGTACGACAGGGTATGAGGTACCATGGAAAAGTGCGTGGCTTTATACCAAGTGTAGGTTTTATACATCGCGATTTGAACGTGGAAACGTTCTTACGCAACATTTCTGTGTGTACGCACCGTTTATACATGAGGCCCCTTGGTGTTAATGGTATTCTTTGCCTGACCCCAGGCACTGATATATAGTTAAAGGGAAAACAACCTTTCCACCCTAAAATAAGCATATGATTACAAGCAAACTATATAAAGTTGTCCAACCACAAATGTGTTTTTTTCTGTTGAAGAAATCTCTTAAAAAGACAGACTTGTGTTCTGCATTAAAAGAGATACAATAGTGTTACCTGGTGGAAGACACATTTAAGATCATTCTAATTCAAAAAGTTGGAAAAAATAGCCATTACATAAAAAGGGATAAAAGAATTTGATTTTATCAGCCATATCTCATATGCATACAAACTATATACTCTTAAATTGTTGTACGTGTCTCTTCACAGCCATGTTACTCAGGAGCAGCACAAGAAAAAGTCTGCCTGTATCCTGTTCACCATTATGGATCACGACTGGCTCTCAGCCAATGACTTTGCTGGTGAAGCTGTTCTGTCATTAACAGACTGCTGTGGTTCAGACAAAACGACAACACATGGAGGAGTGAAAAATGCCCAACCTCTGATACTACACTTGGCAAGACCCAAACCCAGTGGTAAGATGCCTTTGAGTTTTAAAATGAATCAGATTTGGTTTCTGCTTCTAATACAAGGACACTTGGGGAGGATCAGAAATGCAATCACATGTTGCTGCAACCAAATTGTCACAGGTTTATGTTATGCTGACTTGACGTTGTCATCACTATGGAAGTTAAACTGCAGATCACCAACTTGAGCCTAAACTGCCCAAAGAACAAGGCTTTCAAATTATTCTTTTTGCAATTTAGTGAATTAAACCAGGAATACGTATTTCTACTGAGTTTGGGGGTGCATGGGAGTATAAGAAGTCTCATAGCAGCAACAAATTCCTGTCTTTCCTTACTGTGGCCACTCTGTTTTAAATCTTTTTTTTGCTTTCTATACAAAACCTTTACATGATTACTGTACCTAAAGCTGTACAAATACAAATGTTACGTGCTATAGGCATATCATATCAAACATCAATGTCCAGCCTTCCATCATCCTGATGCCACGAAGAACAACATAATTAGGGACATACAAATGTTTTTTGTTATATGAATGAGTTTCTCAAGTGAGTTTTTATGTTTTACCTTGTATGGTATAGAATACCATTTATGCCAAATTAAATTAATACAGACAATCATTTAGAAAAAAACACATGAAAAAGTATATTGACATATACAGTGTACAGAAAAATGTCAATAAATTGTGAAATGCAATTTCAATATTTTTCTTTCAATAATGTTATTTTAAATTTAGTTTAATAAATGTTACTTATTAATAATAGGGCATACAATGTGCATTTTTTTGTAATTTACAATGAGAATACAGAAGCCACTTAATTACAAATACAACTGGACTTTCAGTCAGGGGTCTGATAACAACAAAGGACTTCCTTACAGAAAAAAACAGCTAAAATGAAACATTTCCATCTGTACTCACATTTGAAATGGTGCAGACTGCCAAATGTTGCATACGGATTACTTATGTAATAAAATCTCATGTATTCTCCCACCATATCATAGATATTTATATACATGTAAGAAATTAAATCTGCTAGGGCTTATCCTGCAACCGCAGTTTGTGCCCAACGCTTAATGTGCTTGTTGCTTCAACACCCTAACTGTGTTTTTTCATTGTGTGCTCCAAACAGAGAAGCCCATCCTGAAAATGCTAGAAGCACGTAGTACTGACAGAGAGGCCCAAGAATTTGTGAAGAAGCTCAAGGAACTTGAAAAATCAATGGGAGAAACAGACTAAAGTTATACAGGGCTGATGGGATACCTTTGGCGTGCTGTACATCTGTGTCATGTTCATTGTGACAGTTGATGTCTTTTACAAAGTTTGATTCATATTATGTCAAAACTTTCATGATTAAGAGGAAAGTATCGATAAAAATGCAACACAGGAAAGAATGTGTTGCAAACAGTTGTGTAGTGTGAACCTGCCTAAGCTGATCCTCGGCACTTAACCTGTCTGAGATGACCACAACTTATTTTAGTTTCTCTCATCACCTACCAACTGTTTACAACATTTTAAGTGTACTAAAACTAAACTGTTATTTCTCTGTATAAGTTTGATAGTAAAAGTTGTGCACATTGATGATCAATATTTGCTCTACATGCAACAAAGCTGTACTTTTCTAACTGTTGACTGAAGAAAGTTGTTTATTTAAAAAGTCTTCTACTGTGTGGTTCTTGTTTTTTTATGTAGCCGATTTAAAAAGTATCAATCTGAGCGCAACTGGGATGATTACCAAGTGTACCAAGTACAGCATCTCAAATAGTGTTCTGAAGTTCTTTATGTACTTTTTATTTTTTGCATGAAATAAATGAGAACATGAAATGCTGAAGTACAAATTCACAGATAACGGTAAGTCACTCAAATACATTATCTAAACAAGACTTCATATAATACACACTTCTCACACTTCTCATTAACGTATTGTCTGAGTTAAGTGGCATCAAAGATAAAGATGATTTCTTCATTTCTATGGTCATATGATGGATAAAAAAAATCAGATTACATTAGATTGAGGTACTCAACACCAGTCCTGGAGGTCTGCAGTGGCTTGGGGTTTTCATTCCAAACTGTTTGTAATTAGAAGCCAGGCCAGATAATTAAACTTTGTATTTATTTAATTATATGACTTATTAGGGCTTTCATTCTTTCAAGACACAACTTTATCACATTGCAGATTTTTCATTTTCTGAGAATCCAAATGTTTTGTGTCCCTTCCCTCTCATTTATTTCAAAGCATTGTATTAACATGGACACTTCCTGATGCACATTAATATTTGGACAGAGCAGGTCCAGCCTGTTGAGTCCACAAATTGAACAAGCTGATAAATGTTTCTTTGCTTGTTTGAAGTCACCAGCCTTCAGAATTATTCATCATTAAGATATTGGTACAGATTGGTGCTGGTGATGAAAACAAGCAGAGGGATGTAACTTACTTACCTGGGCAGTAACATGGATGAATTCAGTCCGCATTCTAATGTCTGGATCACACGTTATGCTTTAATGTATAATGCATTAATCCCCCTCGTTAATTTTCAAACTCAGTCTGACGAAAACTTTCCAACATTAAAATAGTGTCTGAAATAAGAAGTCAGTTCTCCGCAGTACTCAAAATGTCACAGTACCTGAACTCACAGTAACTCACTCTGAGATGTAACACATCATACAACTTATATAAAACCAATTGGATATTTTTCCTTATATTTGGTCAGGCCACCTTACTTTTATACTCGCTTTGGATCTGTTAACTAGTTTAACTGCAAAATAGACATGGAGATCGGAGGAAAGTGGTTATTAAACAGATCTTTCAGTGATAATGTACAAGTGTTACTGAACATATATGATTTGCTTTATTTAAAAGTTTACTTTCATAGGTTTACAAATAACATTTCATTTTATTTACAGAAAATCCTTCAGTTGACACAGCACTGACGGTCATATTGATACATTTTTGTGCCTTTGCCATATTTGATATATATCTTTGTTGACTAGGTGATATAACACAGAATATAGACTTGCTACAAATTCTAATTCACCCAAGAATTAATGTGGAGCCATTGCTATGCTGCATCTTACAGAATTTACTGTTAATGTGACACTCCCCGGGGAGGGAACTTTCTAATAGCTCTTTAGTTCCTAATTCTTTTCTTTGCCCCTTTCCAAATCTGCTGTGGATTAGGAACCAGACTGTTGTCCCCCGTTTCATCTTCATCATCATTTTCACTCTCACATGTTTCTTCTCTGTGGTTTTCAGGTGCATCTCCAGTGTCTTCATCACTGTCATCTTCAGCCTTATCCAACTCCGCCTCACCATCGTCGTCCTGTTCATTTGCCCTAAAAATGACGTGATATCATAATTCAGGTTTTTACAGCTGGGATAGGCACCAGCAGACCTTTGTGACCCTGTTCTGGGCTAAGCGAGTTAGAAAACGACTGACTGACTGACATTTTATACCTGATACGACAAGTCATTTGCATTACTGTCATCTTACAGTTACTGCCTATTTCATTTGGGTGCTTCGCCTAGTGCTTGAACACTGGATTGTTGCTTGGTACTTTTCCACTAATAGGTCAGAGGTGAAGCCACCATATGAGCAGCTGATACCCTTCATAAACAGCTTGGTCCTTGGGTCCCACTCTTTACCTCTGGAAGACAGACTGTTGTTGTTAGTCTTTATTGTCATACCATCCATACACCTGCATTAAGTGGGTTATAAATGCACTCCTCCAGTCCCTTGGTGCCACAGTAACACAAAAGAAGTTATATTTTTATCACCAAGTGATTCACTTGTTGCTCTTTGACTGCTATTTGCTGTGGGTGTTTTGTACTGAGCTCTGAATTTCTAGCAGCTGTCTTTTTTACGTTCTTTGATAAGTAGGCATCATTTTATCATTCCAGAATCTTAGTTCCAATTGTTCTATAATTTGTTACTAACATATTGTGGCACAAGCTTGGGCTACTTTTAAATTTCTAGTTATTGGGTTTTACTTTTGCAAAGTTGGCTGATGATCTGCCCGATTCGCACCTCTAACTGCTCTCTTAAAACGGACACTTTAATAAGCTTGCTGGTTCTCCAAAATATCCCAGAATGGTTGCCCCTTTGCTGTAGCAAGCAAATTAATTAAAAGCAGCTCACATTCCACCATGGTTCACTTGGTCTTTTTAGTTATATTACACATAACTCAGAGAGGCGAGATTGCATTGGTTTGGACATGTGCAGAGGAGAGATGCAGAGTATATTGGGAGAAGGATGCTAAGGATAGAGCTGCCAGGGAAGAGGAAAAGAGGAAGGCCTAAGAGAAGGTTTATGGATGTGGTGAGAGAGGACATGCAGGTGATGGGTGTGACAGAGCAAGATACAGAGGACAGAAAGACATGGAAGAAGATGATCCGCTGTGATAATCTCTAATGGGAACAGCCGAAAGAAGACGACACATAAAGCAAGCTTGTGTTGTAGTTAGGCGAAGGAGATTAGAAGAAGCATAAAGCAATGAGAACTTTAAAAAAATATACAGTGCATCTGGAAAGTATTCACAGCGCATCACTTTTTCCACATTTTATGTTACAGCCTTATTCCAAAATGGATTAAATTCATTTTCTTCCTCAGAATTCTACACACAACACCCCATAATGACAATGTGAAAAAAGTTTACTTGAGGTTTTTGCAAATTTATTAAAAATAAAAAATTGAGAAATCACATGTACATAAGTATTCACAGCCTTTGCCATGAAGCTCAAAATTCAGCTCAGGTGCACCCTGTTTCCCCTGATCATCCTTGAGATGTTTCTGCAGCTTAATTGGAGTCCACCTGTGGTAAATTCAGTTGATTGGACATGATTTGGAAAGGCACACACCTGTCTATAGAAGGTCCCACAGTTGACAGTTCATGTCAGAGCACAAACTAAGCATGAAGTCAAAGGAATTGTCTGTAGACCTCTGAGACAAGGATCGTCTCAAGGCACAAATCTGGGGAAGGTTACAGAAAAATTTCTGCTGCTTTGAAGGTCCCAATGATCACAGTGGCCTCCATCATCCGTAAGTGTAAGAAGTTCAAAACCACCAGGACTCTTCCTTGAGCTGGCCGGCCATCTAAACTAAGCGATCGGGGGAGAAGGGCCTTAGTCAGGGAGGTGACCAAGAACCCGATGGTCACTCTGTCAAAGCTCCAGAGGTCCTCTGTGGAGAGAGGAGAACCTTCCAGAAGGACAACGATCTCTGCAGCAATCCTCCAATCAGGCGTGTATGGTAAAGTGGCCAGACGGAAGCCACTCCTTAGTAAAAGTCACATGGCAGCCCGCCTGGAGTTTGCCAAAAGGCACCTGAAGGACTCTCAGACCATGAGAAACAAAATTCTCTGGTCTGATGAGACAAAGATTGAACTCTTTGGTGTGAATGCCAGGCGTCACGTTTGGAGGAAACCAGGCACCGCTCATCACCAGGCCAATACCATCCCTACAGTGAAGCATGGTGGTTGCAGCATCATGCTGTTGGGGATGTTTTTCAGCAGCAGGAACTGGGAGACTAATCAGGATAAAGGGAAAGACGACTGCAGCGATGTACAGAGACATCCTGGATGAAAACCTGCTCCAGAGTGCTCTAGACCTCAGACAGGGGCGACGGTTCATCTTTCAGCAGGACAACGACCCTAAGCACACAGCCAAGATATCAAAGGAGTGGCTTCAGGACAACTCTGTGAATGTCCTTGAGTGGCCCAGCCAGAGCCCAGACTTGAATCCGATTGAACATCTCTGGAGAGATCTTAAAATGGCTGTGCACCGACGCTTCCCATCCAACCTGATGGAGCTTGAGAGGTGCTGCAAAGAGGAATGGGCGAAACTGGCCAAGGATAGGTGTGCCAAGCTTGTGGTATCATATTCAAAAAGACTTGAGGCTCTAATTGCTGAATACTTATGTACATGTGATTTCTCAGGTTTTTTATTTTTAATAAATTTGCAAAAACCTCAAGTAAACTTTTTTCACATTGTCATTATGGGGTGTTGTGTGTAGAATTCTGAGGAAAAAAATGAATTTAATCCATTTTGGAATAAGGCTGTAACATAACAAAATGTGGAAAAAGTGATGCGCTGTGAATACTTTCCAGATGCACTGTGTGTATGAACTGCGGCAGAAGTCTGTCAGGCTGTTTTGAAAAGTCGACAGAGACTTAGATTTGTGCCTGAAGTTTCAGGACTAGCTCCAAGATGGAAAAAAGAAACCCTAAAAATGACTTGTTGCTCTACCCTGCATCCTTTGGCTTAACAATTTACACACAGATTTTTAATGGTTAGAACATCAAGTGAAGCTGATTCAAGGTCCTGCATGTTTTTAAGAGAAAACACAGACTTACCATCTGGGTCGGTTGGGGTTAGAACACAATCTTCCAGAATCAACATCAAATGGATCTATTAAAAAAGATGGACAATTTAATACTCATTAACCTGTTTAAATAACATAAAAATGGGATCATTCCAAGTATATTAAAAAAAAAAAAGACAGATATCCAGGTAAAACAAAAGTATAGTATTATAAATGAGAAACCCAGATCTTTCAGTGTCCTTAAAAAGCTGTTCAAAGTTATGAGGAGACCTCGGGGTCTGTAGGCTCCAGAATGGGCTGACAGAATGAATATATAGAATAAGCACACCATGATAAAATGGAGAACTGTGATGTAAATAGAGCTGGTGTCACACTACACAACCTCTGGTCAGAGAAGAATGTCAGATTATATGACTAAACAGTTCTGTCATGACTTTCCAGTAGTTTCACATTTCCAAAATATTGCAAATTCAGTGTTTTATCAGACCAATGTGCTGTGGACAGGGCTTGTGCTGTACTAATAATGCTTTACAAGTACGTAGAATTGACCTTTTTTTATTCTTTTTTCCCCATTCTGTCATGACATGTAAAACATCAGACAGATAAGCCTCCCTTCCATTTATCAGGTCCAAAAACACCCACATTCCTTATTGTCTGTAACTTCATTATACACACTGTACCTCTGGGTAACGCCTTTTAGGTTCCACTATTCTCGCCCGTATCCAATTTAGGACAGAAGACTCACCACCTGTCAGTGTTAACTTGCAAACCGGTTGGACTACACGAGTGCAGGGGAGTGCGCCACAACTACTAAGATTATGCAAAGTCTTGATTAAGTCTCTAACTGCAAATCACTGGAAAAGTTGTGTAATACGACTGGCCTTAACAATACAATCCTTAAAGCCCTAAAGTTTTTCATTGTCCTGGACCACCCAAATTTTCCTCGTCTGTTCATAATGCAGTTTTGTTTCGCAAATGTGTCAATTGTCACAACACAGTCTGCACTAATCCACCCCCCCATTCAGCCAGCTGAAGTCACCACACAGTCAAATTCTCACAGCCCAAGTCTGTGCTGATGTTTATTAAAGTTCATTACCTCCATAGACATTGCGGTGTCTGTTTTTTTCAACAAGATACCAAGAAGAAATCATTTACCCACGTTGGTGTGTCTGCTTTTATCCCTTCAGCGCAAACTTTTACAAGTGCCATAAATTTACATTGTTTGTTACAGATTCAAATCATGTTTTTATTATATAATAATAAAAATAAGAGCTCACTACTCAAAGCGCTCCATGAAGGGCGGACCTGGGACTTGAACCCATGACCTCCTTGGCCGTGAGGCAGCTGCTCTGTGCTCTGTATTGGGCTGCAAGGCCGCTGCATTTCCACTGTGAAGCCTGCGTGTCTATTAAATGTAACCAGTTGAAGCATGTGAACACACACATGGACGCAAATGTCTTGAATTCGTAGCAACTGATGCAAGGTATTTGGACATTCATAGCCACATGTCATTTAAACATTTTTATTTGGTTTTACTCTTGAATAAAAGCACACTTGTTTTGTTACACCTTTTGTGAAAGTGTTTGATATTTGGACCTCTTCACATCAACATGATGTTATTAGTATAACATGAAAAAATGTGTTGTTTTAGCTATGTGTACAACTTTTGTTGCCTCACATTTCTTATGCCATCCTGCATTTACGCAGATCGCTGTGGACACAGAACACACGCAAAAAGAACGTATTCATCCACCCATCCTCTTCCGCTTATCCGAGATCAGGTCGCGGGGGCAGCAGCTTGAGCAGAGATGCTCAGACTTCCCTCTCCCCGGCCACTTCTTCTAGCTCTTCCGGGAGAATCCCAAGGCATTCCAGCATGTCCTGGGTCTTCCCTGGGGCCTCCTCCCGGTTAGACGTGTCCGGAAAACCTCACCAGGGAGGCGTCCAGGAGTCATCCTGATCAGATGCCCGAGCCACCTCATCTGACTCTTCTCGATGCGATACGTATTTCAATTAACAATATCATTTACCTGTACAATTCCCTACATCTCATTGACAGATAAAAACATCAACACAGACTTAGGCTGTGAGACTTTGGCTGTGTGATGACTTCAGATACAGAGATATAACGTGAATTACAGTACCGATATTCTGAAGTCTAACACTGAAACTTCTACAGGAGCTCTAAATGGACTCCTTATTTTAGGTCTCTAATCAGGTTGTCATTGCTTCATGGGTCTTAGGTGTGGCGCTGAACAGTAATTGAAGTAATGGCGCCAAACTGAATTGATTACACTGCAGAGATGGCAGCCAACCAGAGTGGATCAAATGAGGAGAAAACAGTTAAGGGTGCTCTCTCTTACTTCAAATCTAAATTGGATTTTCTTTAACAGAAGGAAAACTCAACTAAGACCAAGTGATATCCAAAATGTGTTCAGCAAAAACAAAACACACTGGCAGCTCGACGAATCTACAGAGCCACCTGACCATAATGCCTGCCCTCTAAGTTTAAAGGTCCCCACCAGACTTCTCCAAATAAAATTTGAAGTGTGCCAAATTATGAAGTCAGGCACTCTATCTGTGGGCATGTAGCAGGCTGCAAAGGGAGAGTCCTGCTCAGGAGACGTGCCAGAAACACTTGGATATCCTTTTAGCACAACACCTGTGATATGAAAACAAAAAATAGTTACAGTGATATCATGTCACTAAAGCAACTACACATCTGTAACAGTGTGTGGGCTACGAATGAGCTTTCCCTTAGTGCTGGTGCATTTTAAGTATTCAGACAACAGGTTTGTTTACTAGTTAATGTAATCTCCAGAATCACATGAATATGCTCGGCTTTATTTTAATCTTGCCGCAGACAGGTAGCTACACCAGTGTGTATTCCCAAGAAGCTTCCTCTCATCTGCCTGCCTTTTCATCAATGCACTTCCGTAAGCTGGCAGATGAAAGACATCAACGCTTCTCAAAGACACTCGCATTCATTTTCTCCGTTATCATTTTGCATTTTTAAAAATTGTACTCTGGTCTATAAATATCTAAAAAAAAACATGCAATTCAATCCGTCAGTCAAACGGCTTTGGCAATCACATGTAAGTTGGCTCATGTGTAAAAGCTTAAGGCTTTGACTTCAATATGTCTACAGCAGGACCCGTGCCAAGCCAAACAGATTTCTGTCTCTGCTGCTTCAGCCCACTTAAATTGGTATAAAAAAAAAAAAAAAAAAAGGAAGTGTGAAGAGCCTTTGAATTTTTTTCCTTATTGTACAAAACACAACCTTTTTTTCTGAAATATTTCACTTGCTTTTTTTGAAAAACGTTGACAGTAAATGCTCATCAATCAGGGAATGTCTGCTTCACGTGGCCGTCACAGTGAGCATCATAGTGGGCGTCTGAACAAAAGGAACCTGCGCTTCAACAAAAAATATACCAGAGCCTACAAAATATATAAAGATTGTGGCCTACAGGTGGCGCACCAGCTCCCCAAATCAGACATAGACAGACACAAGGCACAAGTTCAGCAACACACAGTTTTTTATCCAGCAGTGGGAAACGCTTTCCAAAAGTTTCCCACCAATACACGATACCACAAGCACAAATAAAGCAGCACACAGAACCTCTCTTCTCTCTGACTACTTCCACCAAGCTTTGTCTTCTCCCTCTCGACTCGACGTGGTCCCTTCTTTGATGAACCCGGGAGCACTTCAGGTGGGCAATCAGCATGATCTCGTAATATTCCCAGATGAGGTGGTAGCCTAATGTCGTTGGGATCCGTTGCTCCTGCAGCACCCCCTGGCAACACCCACAAAAACCAACAGGGCTGTGCCAAACTCCAACTCCCATGTAGCCCTGTCGGAATCCATGGCACCACTGCAACCCAGGGGGGCTGCCATTTAGCACTCCAGGGGAGATAATGCTCTCCTGGTCCTTCCTTACATTATGGAGGTGTCCTAGTCATCTGTCACAATACATTATATATATATATATATATATATACATATATACACATATATATATATATATATATATATATACATATACATATATACACATATATATATATACATATACATATATACACATATATATATATATACACACATACAGTCATGTGAAAAAAGTAGGACACCCTTTGAAAGCATGTGGTTTTTTGTAACATTTTTAATAAATGGTTATTTCATCTCCGTTTCAACAATACAGAGAGATTAAAGTAATCCAACTAAACAAAGAAAACTGAAGAAAAGTCTTTTCAAGATCTTCTGTAAATGTCATTCTACAAAAATGCCTATTCTAACTGAGGAAAAAGATAGGACACCCT
>JANRMT010062861.1:28501514-28536010 GCA_026402145.1 Polypterus bichir lapradei
TGTGTATATATATATGTGTATATATATATGTGTGTATATATATATATATATATACATATACTATATATGTATATATATATATATATATATATATATGTGTATGTATATATATATGTATATATTACACATATATATATATACACATATATATATATATATATATATACACACACACACATATATATATACACACACATACACACACACGCACAGAGATTCAAGTAAGTCCTGCATGAGAGGTACAACCAGTAAATGCTCACCCAGAAGTACAATGTGTTTAATGCAGCAATGAGGAATAATGAATGCGGTTGTTTTGGACGTCAGGAACAGAAGACAAGCTCATCTGCCTATTGTCTCATGTTTTACATACTTTGACAAAATAGAAAAAAGAAAAAAAGGGCAGACACTGCAGCTGAACTCGCCATATTTGTTAACCATTCATAGAGTACCAGCTACATCAGGCATCATGCTACTGACTATCAGAAAATGAGAAGTGCATAGCTGTGCTGGAAGGTCAGCATGCAGTCACTAAATTAGACATGTCCGGCAATTTTCTGTCATTTTTAAACTGAAAAGATTTGACCTTGAATCTGCAACTGCAGTTGGCAAGTCTGACACACCCTCCGCCTAGAAGTCACATAATGTTCAGTGCCCTTCTTCATTTAATGTTTCTCATAAAGATTTGATCTCAAAAAAAGATTAAACAAAATATTGATCAAGTAAACATACCATATTCATTTTGCTTGATGAGGTTTAAGGTTGCATAATTTTCAAGGAAACATGTTGATTTCTTACTGTGCACTCCACTTAGCTTCTTAACAATTACAACTGACATTGTCAGAGTGAGAATCACAGACAATATATTGGCATACAGTGCCAATCACAGACTAGGAACTGTAAAAAGTTCAATCTTGTTAAGGGGTGTCCTAAATTCATCACAACGATACTCAAGAATCATGTTGGCCTTACCTGTAAGTTTGGTCAGAGAAAGGCACAATGACTGTGACTAGCGACTAGGCTGTCAAAAGACCGAGAGGCATTAATGACTTTGTTTTTCAAAAAGATGACTCAAACGCCACCTACATAAGAGTAATAAACATACTATTTACCAACATCTTCCTCTTCAGGTTTGGATGCCAAATACTCCCTCTCCACATTCAGCACTTCCTCCTCGCTATGGCAAGCAGCATACTTTTCCAGTAAACACTTATTCAGGTCCAAGAACACTTTTCCCCATTTAAACTTCCGTAACAAAATGACAGCAAGATCTTGAAATCCTGTAATAGAAAAGCAGAACACAGAGGGTGAAGATTATTATGCAGAGCACTGCCACTTTAGCCCTCAAGAGTACTCCGTCCCACTACTGCTTAGTTAAGAGTTTTTATACGTTAGGTTTTAATACATGACATCACCAAATGCAGCTTTTGTCTGCCTTGTCAACATTATCTCTCTCTTGGGTAACACAAACTACCACAGAGAAAACTGTTACTCACCTACAATGCAAAAGGTTGCAGCAAATGCCTCAACACAGGACAGCTTGCAAGGTCGGCCATAATTAACTGGGTTGGCTGCTACCAAGTATGGCAAAAGCCTAGGATGGCTTCCTCTCATTTTGTTAAAAGGGGTTACCTCCAGTTTTGCCCAGGAGCAGTCAATAACAGCTACACCACTTTGGGTCACAATTTCCCTGAAAATAAGGACAAATTCTTTCAGTGTTTCAGCAGTAAAAATTTATAAAGGAAAAGTCACACTTTTTAGGAAACTAAAATAAACAGACTGTGAAATAGTGAATGACGTAAGTTTACATTTACTTCTTTAGTTTTCACATTACAGGGACTATCAAGGAGGTACTCAGTGATTTGGAACATCAAGAGAAGTGCCGCTTATTTTAAAAGGCCAAAAATCAATCAAAACACCAGGGCCAGATACCACTTTTCCTAGAGTGTGTTAGAAGCCTAGTTAGCACATACATCAACACTTGATGTGTATTCTTCAAAAATTCCTGCACACAGTGGACATTCCTAAAAAATAGAAGCCAGCAACTGTTGTCCTGTTATATACAAACTACGATCGAGACGATCCAAATAACTATAGGCCAGCAAGCTTAAGATGCACTATGGGTAAATTAATCAAGGGAATTATTAAGGAAAAGACCAAGCGTAGACAGGGAGATTGTGTTTCACTAATATGCTTAAATTCTAAGAGAAAGCAACACAAGTTTATGGTCAGAGAGGTGTATGATATTCTTTGTCTTGATTATCAAAAAGCCTCTGATGTGGTACCACACAAGAGGCTTGGGATCAAACTAAAAGAAGTTGCAGGCGTGGTGTGTAGGTGGGTGCAAAATTGGCTTTAATACCAGAAGGAGAGGGTTATGGTGAGAGGATTCTTATCAGAATAAGATGATGTTAAAAGTGGTTTCCTTCTGTTCTTACGCCTGTGCTCTTTTAAAAATATTTATAAATGATTATGATAAGAATATAAACAGTCAGCAAGTTAAGTTTGTAGATAATATTAATATAGGTGGAACAAAGGACAATGAACAATAAGCTGAAACAGTACAAAAGGTTCTGGAGAGAATACAGGTTTGGGCGGATTTATGACAGATGAAATTTAATGTAAATACATGTAAAAGATTACATGAAAGAAATAAAAATGGTACATCTGAATACACAGTGGGAAAGTACCCCTTATGAGGAGAACCTAACAATTGTATTAGGCTGGTCATTGTCTACATCTAGATAGTGTACAGAATCCATTAAGGTGGCTAATAGAGGGGTAAGGTTATATAGGCCAATGTGTGGAGTACGAGTCAAGAGAGGTTATATTAAGCTAAATAAACACGGTAGTGAGACCTGATCTGAAGTACTGCGTACAGCTTTGCTCTCTATATTACTGAAAAGACAAACACAACATCTGAAGGAGAGCAGCTAGGCTGGTTCCAGGACTGTGAGGTATGAGGAAAGACTAAAGAAGTTTTCAGTGTAAACAAATGGAGGTTAAGAGGTACCATGAGTTAAGCGTTTCAAATTATGAAGGGAACTAGAACAGCAGATGCCAGCTGTAAACTCGAACATCAGTTTATCAACAAGAACACAGGAACAAAGATGAAGACGCATTTAGGGTAAATTTTACAAAAATGTCTAAAAGGTTTTCTTCACACAGAGAACCACAGATACATGGGATTAGATACCCAGTAGTGGTTTGCAGTGTTACTGTATTGGCCTTCAATACTCATCTTGATATTAATTTGGTGAAATTGGTAAAGTCTTTGGGCTGAATGTCCCCTCCCCATCAAAACTGCTGTAATTTTCTAGAAACCAAAGGATTATCAGAAATACATGAGTGCCTCTTGGTAGCCATACTTATGAAAAAGACTATGGCCTTTCACAATTAATTACAAAGTTGCTTTTCTAGTCATGTAGAGATAATAAATGATTTTTTTAGACTCCCAGTGATTAAAAAAAATGCAAAAGGGAAAAAAGAACAAATGGGTACTCAAAGTGTTAAACAAAGAGAAAATAAATCACACCCCCCCCCCCCTACTGAGCTATCCTGCAAAGGCTTTTACACTGTGGAGTAGCTCCTCCAAATCTCTTCTCACAGTACCTCCTTTTCAGTCTTCTCGCTCACCAATTTTCACTCTTCATCCAATAACTAAGCTTCACTGTAACTCTTGACTCTGAACACAGAAGCAGCTCCATATTTTATCCATTTTAAAAGAAAAGTAACTGATGCCAGTGCTTTCAACTGGGCAAGTGCAACAACAGGTCTGGGTGTTTATTAAATAATATTTTTGAAATGCTTATTTTACAGATGAGTTCCGGCAGATGCATTGTAAAACTCATTCATCCATTTTCCTAATTATTTTATCCAAGGTAGGACTGCAATCATTGGGCACAAGGTGGTAATAACACTTGGACAGGGTACCAGTCCACTGCAGGAGCACATGAAGGAAACCCGTGTGGACACCAGGAGAACCTGCAGACTCTGCACAAACATGTGAACCCATTAAGAAATTACCCATCATAATATAAGAAAAACTGATATGTTTTATCATTTACAAAAGGAAATAAATTAAAATACCTTTCAGGAAGTAAAGCCAGATTGTGAACCAAGTGTACTCTTTGTGCACTACATGGCCATTAAATACTCAATATGATAAAATAAAAACTTGTAGCGGCTTTAGTCATATTAAAAGTATCATTGGAATACAACCACAAGAAAGGAGTGAAAAAGAAGTTGCAAGGCAACACGTGTGCAGCCTGTTTGTTGTAGCAGCTGATTAAACTCACCTGTCACAAGGGGAAACATATTTTGTACCCATGGGACTAAGGATGAGTCCATTAAATCTCTGATTCAGTTTCAGGTTACAAACCAGTCCTTTCCGAACCAACTTCCTCCCGGTGCATTTGTTGGGATCGCAATGGCCTAGTTCCCACATGGCTAGTGCACATGGCAATTTCACTTTTGGCTCCTCTCCATCTCTAGCTCCATCATGCTGGATGCTTGCTAAAAAAAAAACCCACATATTTTACACTTTCAATACATTAAAGAAATAAAAAGGTCAATAGCAAATTGAAAGTTATTTATGGCTATTAAATATCAGAATTCCCTGCTTGAAAAACCTGTGTAGAACAACAGCTAGCCAACATATATAGATGAAACTGACTCCTGCTATGTAAATTCATGTAAATTAAGGAAAAGTAATAGGATTTCATTATCAAAGACAAAGGGAATACAAGAAAATATAGAATGAGGTTTACTGCCCTCTAATGGCAGGATTTGACTGAGCATCCACTGCAGTGGAAACGAGCAGAGCAACAAAATCTTTCTTTGCTACTTCTAAAACATTTTGTATCTGGCTCTAAATTGTAAGACACACACTCACGGACATTCACATTGTGTACATTGCTTCACCTCATTGCCAATTTTTTTTTTTTTGGCAAATTATTTTAATTGCCAATCTGCTTTTTTGCAAATGTTCTCATTACAATATCAGGCAATAATCGGTGTCATTGTCTTGCACATTCTCCCCAACCAAACCCTTTATCTTACAGGAATACAGGAGTAATGTGTTTGTTCTTTTGGGCACCCGTTAGTAATCTAGCTGCCGCATTTTGAACCAGCTGAAGGTGAGCTAAAGATGACTGACTGACACCAAAATACAGTGAACTATAGCAGTCTAGCCAATGACAGATAAAAGCATGGTTAAACTGTCTCTAGGGTTTTCATTTACAAAAAAAGGTTTAATTTTAATTATATTTCTAGGATGTAAGAAACTACTCTTAACCAGTGCATTTACCTCCCCTGTCAAAACAGAGGGAAAAGTCAAAAGTCATCCCTAAATGTTTAGCATATGATTTTATATATGGAGAAAGAGAACCAAGATTGTTAGTGAAACTGCTAATGCCAATATGAGGACCAAACAGGACCATTTGTCTTATTTTCATTCAGCTGGAGAAAATTACTAAACATCCATATTTAATATCCTTCAGGCAATCAAGCAATTTGGTTGTTCATCTCTTTTTACTTGTCTTCATTGGTAGATGTACCTGCATAGCAGTGAAATGCAATGTTGTGTTGCTGAATTATCAACCTAAAAGGAGCATTTACAGCAAATAGTGGGAGGGCAAAATGGACCCTTAAAGGACACCACAGGTTACAGTAGCAGAATAAGTGGAAAACCTATCAATATTTACAGAAAATGATCTATCATTAAGATAGGATTTAAACTATAGGACAGTGCCTTGAATTTGTACCAGATGCTCCAAACAATTAAACAAGATGGTATGCGTCACTTAGATCTAGTACGGTCAGACAGGCACTGTCCCCAGCATCAACGACTAACAAAAGGTTATTAGTCACTCTTAACAGTACAGATTCTGTACTAAAGCTGATGTTTGTTTAGGAAAGTCGGGAGCTGTAAATGGATAACATTTTTCATGTTTTTAGCTACAAAATTTAGCTTGGAGATAGGATGAAAACTTTAAAGATCTGATGGATTAAGATTATGTTTTTAAGGATGGGCTGGACAACAGCAGCTTTGAGGCTAGTTGGCACAGTGTCCGACACTAAACAACAGTTTATTATGAATAAAATGCTTCGACCAATGATATCCAAAGCCTCTTTCAGAAGGTAAGGAGACATAATATCCAAAGCACAGGATGACAATTTAAAACTTAAAATTCTCTCTCTCATGATAATAATCAAACCTGACCTAATGCCATCAATTTTGACAATAAAATAATGCAGAAATCTTTCACAGATGGCAAGTGAGGACTGAGACAGAGTTCATTGGAGAGATCAGAAAAGAATTTATGTTAGTAAAAAGAATTTTGGGTTTAAGACAATTGATATATAAGATCTCAGCAAATATGACAGTCTCCTAGGAGTTGAGCAGACACCCTCTCAGGATTTCAAGAGACACCTGAAGCTTGTCTTTCTTCCATTTTCTCTCTGCTTTTCTACACTCCTGCCTAGGAGAGTGAGTTGTCTGGTTTAGCCAAGGCTGACCTCTGGGCTTAGAGTGTCTGATTACCAAAGGGTCTATCATATTTAGAACAGAGGAGCACCTCTCTCACCTCTCCACTTCTGCCTTTCTGGTGCTACACTATATAAAATCGGCGAAAAGTATGCATTAGTGGGGATTATTAATGTATACCATGAGTCAACACATCCATAACCACATCAAAGAGGTATGGGCTTAAAAAAGATCCCATGTGCATACATACTTTAACTGGAATTGTGTCGGCTACCCCAACACTGTTTCTAATCCAGGTCCCTCAGGTACTTGTTTATTTTGATATTTCTGATATGACTCACTAGCTATTTGCATACAGCTGACAAGGTTCTAATTCTGAAACAATTGCTTGATTCGTTTTTTTATCCATTGGGGTGTAATTATGAGGACCCTCGTGCACACAGAGCCCACCCCTACAATTTAAGTGATCATATCAAACTGCATTATCACTACTTTCTCACAGCAAAGTCCACTCCTACTACCTTTATAACTGCAATATGAATAAGCAACACACAAACATGTCTATAAATAGTAAACTAAAATGTATATGAACTACAGTAATATGAAAAAGTTTGGGAACCCCTTTCAGCCTGCATAATAATTTACTCTACTTTTAATAAAGAAGATAACATCTGTATACTGGAGTGTTTTCCGAACAAACATTTTTAGTGAAGCAATATTTAGTTGTATGAAATTAAATCAAATGTGGAAAACTGGCTGTGCAAAAATTTGGGCCCCCTTGTAATTTTGCTGATTTGAATACATGTAACTGCTCAATACTGATTACTTGCAACACCAAATTGGTCGGATTAGCTCATTAAGCCTTGAACTTCATAGACAGGTGTGTCCAATCATGAGAAAAGGTATTTAAGGTGGTCAGTTGCAAGTTGTGCTTCCCTTTGACTCTCGTCTGAAGAGTGACAGCAAGGGATCCTCAAAGGAACTCTCAAAAGATTTGAAAACAAAGATTGTTCAGTCTCCTGGTTTAGGAGGAGGCTATAAAAAGCTCTCTCAGAGGTTTAAACTGTCAGTTTCGACTGTAAGGAATGGAATCAGGAAATAGAAGGCCACAGGCACAGTTGCTGTTAAACCCAGCAGGTCTGGCAGGCCAAGAAAAATACAGGAGCGGCATATGCACAGGATTTTGAGAATAGTTACAGACAACCCACAGATCACCTCCAAAGACCTGCAAGAACATCTCGCTGTAGATGGTGTATCTGTACATCGTTCTACAAATCAGCGCAATTTGAGCAAAGAACATCTGTATATCAGGGTGACGAGAAAGAAGCACTTTCTGCAGTCATATCAGAAACAGAGCTGCTTGTTGTATGCAAATGCTCATTTAAACAAGCCAGATTCATTTTGGAACAAAGTGCTTTGGACTGAAGAGACAAAAATTGAGTTATTTGGTCAGAACAAAAAGCGCTTTGCATGGCGGAAGAAGAACACCGCATTCCAAGAGAAACACCTGCTACCTACTGTCAAATTTGGTGGAGGTTCCATCATGCTGTGGGGCTGTGTGGCTAGTTCAGGGACTGGGGCCCTTGTTAAAGTCGAGGGTCGGATGAATTCAACCCAATATCAATGAATTCTTCAGGATAATGTTCAAGCATCAGTCACAAAGTTGAAGTTACGCAGGGGTTGGATATTCCAACAAGACAATGACCCAAAACACAGTTCGAAATCTACAAAGGCACTCAAGCTGAGGGAGAAGTACAATGTTCTGGAATGGCCATCACAGTCCCCTGACTTGAATATCATTGAAAATCTATGGGATGATTTGAAGCAGGCTGTCCATGCTCGGCAGCCATCAAATTTAACTGAACTGGAGAGATTTTGTAGAAGAATGGTCAAAAATACCTCCATCCAGAATCCAGACACTCATCAAAGGCTATAGGAGGCATCAAAACACTTATACTACAATAAATCAGAAAAATGCTGATATTTCTATAACAGAGTCAAAAATATGTATGTATTTAACCTAGTGAAATGCTGCGTATGATACGTGGACGCTTGAGAAACATTTTAAAAAAACAGGCTATCGGACTGTCCCATATTTTAGAAAAGATGATTACCATGAAGACAATTCAATCATTAGGTTTGCTGCACTATGCTTATCTTGCAATTTTATAGATTCTAGAAGATTAGCAAGAAGGTAGGAGAAAGTTGGTCTTAAAGCAAAGGACACCAAAATAACATGTCTTCAATATACAAAGACACCTAGGGAATAGAAAAGTCACATTGTAATCTCTTCCATTATGTTAAATAAGGAGTCTACAATGACACTGTAGGAGTTAAGCAATGCATATATTTAAACAGCAGCATCTACTGGCATGGTTAAACAACATGTAATGTCCAAACAAAAACAACACATGTATTGTCTAATTTAGAAAAAATTCAAATACAATTACAGTTTTCCATAACTGACTGGGGTATTGTCAAATGCCTTAACAGGGCCAGCATAAATAAGTACTATTAGTATCTATTTAACAGCTTGCCAATGTACTGCTGCTGATGCTTCCTTTTATTTATTTGTATTACAGACAGCAGTAAATAAATAAAGTGAATTCAAGATATTAGTTATACTTTATTCATAGTATTTCTTATATTTTGCGGAGTTGTTCTCTCCTTGAACATTCAGAATTATAGCAAGAAAACAATGTTTCTACAACCTCAGGAAAACCTGCAGAACGTGGAGTTAGCAAATTCACTGTCACCTCACCATGAGCCAAGAAAAAAGCATGGAAAAGTCACCTAAAACCTGAAGCATGTAAACCGTAAATGTGTCTTGTGTGCCTTTTGGCCGGTCTTCCTTCTTTATGTATAAGCTAGGGGTGTCAGTTTATTACTGTATGTAATTCTTTGACTACCAGTGCCCTGCTCTGCAAAATAAACAAATTGTGCTGTTTCATACACTTTATCTACCTTCCAAACCCCGTTTTAAAATTTTGCTGCTTTATGTTTTAAAATTTTATGTTTTACTTAAAAATTCTGCTTCTAAGTTGCTTTTAATGAAAGTGTATGCCAAATAAAAAATATAATGAGAAAGGAATACTCATAAATCATGCACTAGTTGCCACATTCAGCAACTCTTTTTTTGAAACGTGAATAGACTCATCGTGCCATAACTTATACAAAATAAACACATCTTTTGCACTAACAGAAATGCACACAGCCCAGTGGAGGGCTGAAGGGGGGGATGCAGAGGACTAAAGTATCAAGTGTGTTTAACTTAAGTAATCATGAGGGATTTTATATAGGTTTCATATATGCATTATGGGCATATGAAGTGTCCTGGTTCCACTTTTCTCTTTTATAATGTCACAAAAATACTTTTTTTTGTGTAGGAGTGTCAGTTCACAAGTCATAAATGCAGCACAGAACACACCACAAGCAAAAAAGAAAAACTAATACAGTAATAACAAAGTATACAATGGCACTTTAAACACATTCATGCAGTAGCACTTAGAACTTTTAACCTATATTCAAATGTACTTGAATTTTTATTTAATTTTAATATGAGCATTCAACCCCTAATTTTGGTATAATTTGACAGCCCTACTATAAGGCCTTCATGTTCTAAACACATATTTCTCCAGGTCATGGTTGTATGATCTGAAGCCCATCCAATCAACATTAATTGCAAAGCAGAACCCAAACTTAATTTGAGCACAAGTCCTGCTCAGGGCAAATTCAGTGTTTTGGGGTGGGGGGGAACTGAAGTACAAAGGAAAAAAGTACAGTAGAGTCTCGCTTATCCAACATTCTGTATTATCTGACGTCCCACCACAAAAAAAAAAAACACGCATCAATCGGCAACAAGAACTGCAAGTTGCGAGCATGAGCGTAGTCTATTTTTTGTTGCTAAGTTCATTTTTTCAGTTAAATTATTCTGTTTTGTTGTAAAACATGATTACAGTGAATTATGTGGCCACTCCTCTCTCGCGTGTGTGCGCGCACACCTGTGTCTCTCTCGCTCGCGTGTGTGCGCGCATGCGGCTGTTTCTCTCTCTCTCGCGCGCGCGCACCTGCCTGTGTCTCTCTCGCGTGTGTGTGTGCGCGCCTGCCTGTGTCTCTCTCGCGTGTGCGTGCGTGCGCCTGCTTGCCTGTGTGTGTGTGTGTGCATGCGTGCGCGCGTGTGTGTGTGTACACTTGCCTGTGTCTCTCTCGTGTGTGTGTGTGCATGCGTGTGTGTGTGCACCTCTCTTTCTCGCGTGTGTGTGTGTGTGTCTGTCAGTCTGCCTGTGTCTCTCTCGCGCTCTTTCTCTCTTGCTGCACAGGGAATGCACAGGGAGAGACTGAACACGTGCGGAAATCATCAGCGCGCACAAACCGAAAGAGAAACTGGCTCGTTCGTATACGTAGTGTGTGGTCGTGAACAGATGCAAAAGTTTGGCAAACTTTTTGGTCATAACCCGATTTGTAAGTGTTCAGAGACGTTCATGAACCAAGGTTCCACTGTATTAGGTTCGTAATGTGTAAAATTATAACACAGTTTGACGTTTAATAGGCTTTTTCTTAACACCTCCCACCGACATTTTCGCTTATCCGACGTTCTGCCGGCCCGTTTATGTCGGATAAGCGAGACTCTACCGTATATAGAAAAATAACATAACAATGCCACAGAAGACAGAGGTGGGATCCTGGATTTGAAATCAGTCTCTTTGAGCTGTGAGGCTAACTACTGAGCCACAAAGAATAGCATTTTATATATACATAAGAATTTGGAATTTTTATAATCAGTGAATTTTAAAAGTAAACTGTATACAGTATTTGTGCTTAAGTGGCTCAGCTAACATGATTTAAACCCAACAGCCAGAACCCCTGCCCACACAGAACAATAAGCAAATGTATTGTAAGAGCTTCACAAAAAAGACTTATTAATTATTTGCTCTGTCAAAGGTGAAGCCAGTAATTCATTAAATAACAAAATCCTGAACATAGTGCAACTGTTTACCTGGATTGTAAAGCAATTTGCTCAGTGGATCACAGTTGAGAATTAAACTAACAGCCATGCAATTTTAAGAACAATATTTTAGACCCAAAGCTGTACTGACTGACTATGCTTATTACATGACAACACAACCAACCTTGCAAGGCCTCATGCATCTCATCCGTAAACATTTCCAGTGATTTTCCTTTCATTCGATGCCTCCGGTCTTTCCCTTCAGCAGCTGACTTGTTCTGATGCTGTTTTTTGCGCCCCATTTCTGGCCTTTTGCAAGTAACTTTGTTTTTTGAAGTATAGAAATGCAGAGTAGTTGTTAGTTTACAGAGTACAGGAGGACAGCCACAGCTTGTTTGCAATACCTTGAAAATAAAAAAATTTCAGTTTAATCCTGGATTACCTAGTGCCGACAACAACACAGGCTGTATACAAACAGTCACAAACAAAAGAAACCATTAAAGTACATCATGCATGTCAGATAATCTATGTAAAACAACCTTTGAATAAGAACTACATTTATTAAATAGTCTTTGTGTTCTGCTTAATCTCACAAGATTTTTAATGAATGAGTTAGAAGAAAAATATATTCATGCCATAAACATGTAAGTTAAAAAAAAACTGTAAAGTAAGACTAGCAACCCACCCTCCTGCCATCAATACAATCCACATGATTTCTGATATTTAATAAAATTAACTTTGTCACAGAAAATTGAGGCACTTTATAAACAAGTGTATTTCTTCTTCTTTCGGCTGCTCCCATTAGGGTTGCCACAGTGGATCATCTTCTTACATATCTTCCTGTCCTCTGCATCTTGTTCTGTTACACCCATCACCTGTATGTCCTCTCTCACCACATCCATAAACCTTCTCTTAGGCCTTCCTCTTTTTCTCTTGCCTGGCAGCTCTATCCTTGGCATCCTTCTCCCAATATACCCAGCATCTCTCCCCTGCACATGTCCAAACCAACGCAATCTCTCCTCTCTGACTTTGTCTCCCAACCGTCCAACCTGAGCTGACCCTCTAATGTCCTCATTTCTAAATCTATCCATCCTTGTCACACCCAATGCAAATCTTAGCATCTTTAACTCTGCCACCTCCAGCTCTGTCTCCTGCTTTCTGGTCAGTGCCACCGTCTCCAGCCCATATAACACAGCTGGGCTCACTACCGTCCTGTAGACCTTCCTTCACTCTTGCTGATATCTGTGTGTCACAAATCACTCCTGACACTCTTCTCCACCCATTCCACCCTGCCTGCACTCTTTTTTACCGCTCTTCCACAATCCCCATTATTCTGTACTGTTGATCCCAAGTATTTAAACTCATCCTCCTTCGCAAACTCTACCCCCTCTTTCAATATTCAACCTCTTTTAAAAAAAAATATTCACAGCATGTGTCTTGACAGCATTGGTGGCAGCCTTTAACTGTTTTTGGCCACAGTATCTAGTACATTATGTTGATAAAAAAGGTATTTGAAATTAATTTGAGATAACCAATGTGAAATAATATGGGACGTCACCTAGATCCGAATAAGGCAAGTTTATGTGAACCATTTTGGTTTTTGCTTTTTTCATCACACAAAAGCACTAAGAAATGAGTCTTTTTCCTAAAGTCCTATGCTCTTTAAAGTGATCAACATAATAATGCATGTAACTAAATAAATTGTGTTTGATAGGCATCAACAATTTTCCGTACCCAAGTTTATTACAAAACTAACATCACTTACTATTCCAGGGAAAACCTATTAGGAAAACAGTAAATTGCCAGAGACAACTATTTCTGTTTTCTCAGAAAAACACCCACAGTACTAGAAGTTGGAAAAATTCCAGTTGATCTGGTATAAAGGTTAAAATTCTTCTTGTGGATATTGATTTCAAAAGAATATATTTTTAAAAATTAGTGGAAAAATTGCAAATACATTTAAATGTAAAACATATTCTATTATAAAATACTCAAATTTGTATATGCAAATGGAAAATGGAAATGTGACCTCATGGCGGTACATGTGTCTTTTTTTTTGCAATTTTTATCAAAGAAAAATACAGAAAGAAACAGTATGTGTAAAATTACAAGAAAATGGAGTCACACACCCCACAATCTTGTAAGGAACAAAATGTACAAAAAAAAAGAGAAAATGATTAAAATGATGTCTGCATGATTAATTAGGAAGGGCTGCTGTCCATAGCTACACTGAATACAAAAAGCAGCAAGGAGTACAAGTTCTCATACCCACCAGATAGCCATTCACCTACAAGCATTCTGAATAAAATCCACCCCCTGATGTCGGAACCAGACGCTCTGTTAATCCTTTATGCAGAGAGTTCACAATGAGTTAGGTTATAAAAAGAAGATCTCCAAGAATCAACAGTGACAAATTTGGGGAATTTCTGTCAAGAGGACAGAGCAAGTTTGGCAGCAGTGATACCCAGAGAGAGCAACCTCTACTGGATTGGCCTGTGAAAGAGTGTGGAAAGATCCAGGGGAAGAAAAACATGAGATGAGAGAGATGTTTTAACAGAGAGCAGTGAAAAGAGAGGGAATTTAAAAACAGCAAGCCAATTGTGAGTGACAGTGGAGCAGCTCCAAAACATGAGGAGGAAGGTTCCGGGGACATTTAAGGAGTAGTTGCTATCAAAGAGGGTCAGTAGATAAACCCATAGCAAAACACTTATGTAAATAAAGTATGTTGGTGATTATGTTTCCTGGAAGACAGAGTGATACTCTTAAAGATGGTGTTTAATAACAAAGCAAAGGAGGATGATAGACCATGTTGTTCTCCCACAGAATACAATGGGCATGTAGCATGCTTTGTACAGTGCAATAAAGAAAGTACGAACTGTTTTTTGTGTGATGAAAAAGAATGAGCAAAGACAAAAAGTGGATAAGAAGGAAGTGGGGAAGGTGATAGCCCACATATCTTAAGTACTAACCTTAGTTAAAAAAATGGAAAAAAGAAGACAAAGGGATGGAGAACCTGAACCTTAATATGCTCAGAGTCCCGAATCAAATATATCCCAGTGTCTTAAAGGTAATCTCTTTGTATACGGACTGTGTATAAAAGTGAGCCTATTATCCACAGTAATGTCCAGTTCAGCATGATTGGCGAGTCAATGGTGGCCATGGTACGTTGAGACACTGCATTGGATTAAGTGGGTTAGACAATGTAAGCATGTTTAAAGCTGGTGGTTTGAAACAGGGAGAAAAGACAGAAGAAAAGCCATGTCTGTGTTTGTTTGGCAATGGTGTGAGTAAATACCTGCTATTGCATCCAATAGGGTAGCAGAGTGTCAACAAGCATTACAATCAATAAGAGGTGTACCTTAGCACACAAATAACCATTAATACATTTGATATTTATGAAAAAAAAGCTCAAATCCAAAATGTACATGCAAATACATTATACTGATACCTACCAAACTGTCAAAATTTTTAATTCTATAGTGGTATGAATTTTTGCCCATACCACCAATTCCTACAAATTACGTGCAATTAGGATAACCAGAGATGGTGACAGAGCTGACATGAACAATCCAACAATCCCAAACGTAGTCAATTAAAGTACAATGTGAAGAAATAGTAGGGCTGTTGTCATAAAATGAGGTGTATTCTGACTGATTTTAAGCTGCTCAGATAGATTCCATGGTTCATTATTTGCTGTATCAAGATAACCTTTCAGACTAACATTTCATATCTTCCACTGTCAATTGTTACTTGAGTTGGTAACTTTGGTTAGCTCAAGTACACTACATCTCAAGTTCAGTCAAGTTTATTGTTACATGTACTCAATGCTATGAAATTCTTACCTGCATGTCAGAATAGTTGACAATAAAATAATACTAACAAAACACACCAAACACACACACACAAATATGCAAGATATATGCTGCACTAGGCTGACCCGCCTTTTAAGGCGACCACTTCTTAAGGCAATTCAATATGTAGATCAATTTGATATTTTATACAAACTCATTAATTTGGTTATATTGCATTTGAGCGGTATTACTTTAATACTCGTAGTTTCTGTTATTTTTGTGATGAAATTTAAACTTTTTTTCTATACTGAGGTCGCCCTTTTGAACCCCTTTGATATTTACTACGCGGTGAGGCATTTGTACTCCATCAACATTAATTATTTCCAGAGATATAATTTTGTCTATTTTTCCAGCACATCGCACACAAAAGCAAGGGGACGATGAGAGCACCAGAACTCTTCTCACATCATGTCACTTCGTACCGCAAGCTGCAAGTAGTAAGTCTGTGATAAGCGGAATACCGCTACGCTTTCCACTCACGGGACGGAAGGACAATCCCGACCGCTTTTATATAGCAAGAAAGAAAGAAGAAGAAGATATCGCACAGTCTGGAGTAGAAAATTATCTTTTACCTGGAAAAACGAAACTACAAATCCCATCGTGCATTGCAAAATGGACGGGACGTGTGTGAAACTCCGCGCCTGCGTAGCACTCACAGGACGGAAGGACAATCCCGACAGCTTTTATATAGAAGGACTATCAGATAGCAAGACAAGGTGTCCAGTTTGAAAGTACTGAACAGGACTGGCCTCACGAGTACTGATGATTCTGAAAACCCAGCCGCTCTGGCCTGGGCATGAGATTTGCAAGGACAGCTCTTATATGTCATACCATTACTTATATAGAATTCTAATACAGGGCAACCAGGTAGGTAAGACGCCCCAAAAAACACGGACTGTATCAGTCTGAAATATCGGCCTATGCTGAGAACTGAATCACATGGCAGACTTCAGATTAAAGGAATCCTGTATTTGCTTCCAAAACAGACAAAGGGAGTGAATCACTAGTGCCATGAACAAATTTAACCTTCTACCAAACGTATAATGCAACAACAGTGTTCTGACTATTTACTTACTACAAGTAGTTAAAAAAAGGGTGATTCAGTGAACAACTTGTATGCCTTTTTTGACTGTGACTTAATTTAAAAATTGTATGCGTTTTTGTATGCTTTTATTATAATTCAATTTAAAATTTCAGGGAATTAACTTTTATTATTAAAAACATGTTTTTTTGCGTTATATATAGCTACAACTATTCAATTATTGGTCCTAGCTTGTTAACAAGCCCACAAACTAGTCTACAACAAACACCAACAATTAGGACTCATTGTAGCTGTAGGTTTTTGTTCCAAAAAGATTTGCAATCAGTGATAACTGACCTCACTTAATTAGATGGTCTTTTTCTCTTCTTGTATTCTGAATTCAGAAAAGCACAGGAGTATGACTTTACATTTATAAGACATTGAGAAACATTTCTATTTTTGCTATATCTTTAAATGCTTAACTCTTTTTTTGTTGTTTTCCTATGATTTTGCCCATTTTCTGTGTATGTCGCTTCTTTCATTGTATTCTTATAATAATAATTGTAAACAAATGGATGAGACATCTGGGCAGACAAAACTTAATGATGGAAGGCTGCGACTACTTTACTGTCAGACCCATTAATTAGTAAATAATGGAATAAATAACCAGAACACCTGAAAATGCAAAATGAAAATCAGGCTGGAAATATTACTAAAATGTAAAAACTACATTACACAAATATAACTATTTAATAAATTTTAAAGCTTAGTTTCTTAATTTTTACAATGACCTCAAAGCACAGAAACTGGTAAATAACCATTTAGATAATTAGACTTGTAGTCCAATTAAAAACATAAGTTATATGGAATAAAAACCTGCAGCCACAGTGGGACCCCAGGACCAGGTTTGGGGAACACTGCTAGGTTAGCTCTAAACTGGCCCCATATAAACCGTTTAGCAAGTGTAGCAACCACATCCAGGATTTGTTTATGTCAAGACAAGCTCAGGCAGGGTCCTATAATCCTGAACTGGATTAAGTGGGTGCAATAATGTAAGGAAAATCCCATTATCTCAACAGCTAATGATACACACTGCCATCTTAACAGTACTGAACTGACACAAAACAACAACCTGTGCAGGGAAACCTTTTATATTATTTGTATGAAAGAACTAAATCTGTCATCTATGAATGCAAGATGACTGAACATAAAAAGGATGAATCTGGAAACCCAGAAACAAAATCTTAAATCCAGACTGTCCAGATGAAAACAGAATGAAAGGCAGCTCTAATTTTTACAACACACAATTCCCTTAATCCAAAAAATGAAATAACCAGGTTGGTATTGCACAATTAGCACCATAGTGTGTGCATCTCATAAAAAGTGGCTATTCTGTATGATGCTGCTTAGAATTATTAGATGGTGTAGTTTTGGTACGTGGATTGTTTAACTGTGTATGGCAAGTTGCACCTACTTAAAATATGTATATCATTACTAACAGAATTCTCCATAGCTAATTTATTTTATATTCTACAGTACCACAGTAAGATTTGAGTGTTCAGTCAAAATTAGAGCATTAATGGGACTCGCTGTTTGCCATACTGATTTCTTACACTGGTTACACTGGGATGTTTATTTTCCCATTATAGCACTGTGTGGTCTGTTTGTTTGTTATAATAACATTAAATTGATAAAAACAGTGGAAGGATCTAAAAAAAATAATCTAAACATTTCTGTCTTGGAATTAGCACTGCAAGGACCATAAAACTGGGAGTTAATGAAATTGGTCGAAGTCATGGCAAGATCTGGAAGATCCAGAGAAATCTACTGCTTGTGGACTAGTCGCAAATGCCATGAAGAATCCTGATATTACTGCAAAGGACCAAATGGAAGGTTCAGCAGACAGTCAAACAGTGATCCACAGAACATTGTTATTTACACAGAAATGTTCTACTTGGTTTTCAGAAGGAATGCCGTCCTACAAGTTCATGATAAAACACAAATGTGAAGTGTCCAAAGAAGATACTTTGCTAAGACGGAAACATTCTGGAACCAATTACTCTGGATTGACAAGGTCAAAATAAAACTTTCTGGCCCTGAGCAGAAAAGATACATATGGAGGAAAACATGTAAAGCATTTGCCAACTACCTATATTAAGCATTCACTTGATTCAATATGCTTTGGGGTTGGGTGGGTGTAACAAAAAATAGATTTGACCAAATATCAAGAAACCTTAGAAGCGAACTTTCCGCAGCAAGAGAAAGAAATTGAAGGTGAAAATAGGTTGGATACTTCAGCAACTCAAAAATCTGAAAAACACCTCAAAATCGATCATGAAATAGCCGCGGAAACAAAAAGCAGATGATTCTGAATGGCCTTAACACTACCAAATGTTTCGAAATATTTAAAACATGCAGCAGATACAAGATGAAACAGAAATATCTGTGCAACAACTGTTCTGTGTGGGACACTGGGGAAAAACTGCCAAGCGAAAACAGGAAGACCTGGCCACAAGAAATGTTTGGATGCTGTGATTTCGGCCCAAAGAGGTGTTACTATGCAATGACTATAACAGGATGTCCTCATTTTTGCACCTGCCACTTTGTCAATTCCTTTATTTCAGTCTGATCAATATTACACATAAGACATTATTTACTAACGCACTAATTAAACATGGTCTCGATGATGGGAAACACAAAACAACAACATATATTTCTATAGCACATTTTCATACAAGCAATGTAGCTCAAAGTGCTTTAAAAGATGTCAAAGAGAAAGTTACAAAAAAGAAAAATAAATAAGATTAGGCAATAATATTAAACATTAAGTAACAAAGAAAAAAAACAAATTAATGTAAACTATCTTAAAAACAAATATCAACTAGAAGTGTAGCATCCTTATATACAGTGTCATGATGCAAGTCTCTAAGGATGAGTCCTGTGATAAATTCAGATGGCCAGGTGCACAGAAAAAAAAAAACTCCAGTTAAGCTGGAGAATTAAAAAAAAAAAAAAAAAATCTGCAGGGGCTCCAAGGCCAAAAGCCCATCCAGCCCCCACTGGGCATTCTGCCTAACATAAAAGTTCTTAAGTCAATCCTCTCTGTTCCCAATACAAATTATAAAATACTTCAATTTTAACTAAAAACCCTGCTTTGGTATACAGCATACTACTGTATATGACAAGGTTTGTTTTAATTCTTTATTGTGGTTGGCAAATGCAGAAAGTGTTTGTTTTTCTTGTACACTAAATTAGTACTGCTCTGATATCATGACATTCTCAGATCTGCTCTAAACAACTCAGCATCAAAGCAGGTGTATCCTGGAAGCAATGGGCATGGCGGAGAATATACAGCCATGGAAAGAGAAGCAGCAAGTGCTGCACATTAGAACAAAAGTTCACCATGGACTCACCACTGCCACAGTAGATTAATAGAATGTCACCCCCAATCAAGGGAAACTGACAGAAAACTTTTTAAAACTTTGTTATTTTTAAAATATACAGCAATAACAGTGGATAAGACAGTAAAGAAACCAGCGAAAAGCATAGAAACTTTAAGTATTGTGTGTGAGAAGAATTAAGAGAAGCAATGTGCTTTTGGCTAACTACCAGCTCTTCAAAAAAAAAATCAAATAATGCTTTTAAATGTATAAATGAAGATTGAGAAAAAAGGGGCCAACTGTCGAGAGCTAGCAGACTATAACAGAGGCAGATGTAACAAAAATGAAGTATTTCATGAAAGAAAAATATGGAAAAGTAGAGAAAAGGTAAAAGATGACAGAAGAATGTTCCAGGGAAGAATACATAGCAAAGAAAATGGCATTAAATGTAGTGTGGTGTAGTGGTTAAAGCATTGGTATTCAAACTGTGGTTGTGGGTTCAAATGATGCTACGAATACTGTATGGCCATGAGCAAGTCACTTCAATGGCCTGGGCTCCAAATGAAAAGACAACAGAAACGTAACCAATTGTATCTCAAATGTTATAAATTGCCTTTTTTGGACCAAGGCATCAGCCACATAATAATAAAAATAATAATAATAATAAATCAAAAGAATGTGTAAAGAAACAGGATGTATGGTGTTGGTAACTGCATATAAAAAAATCCACACAGTAAAAGGCAGCATACAGGGGTAATAGAAAATTGTTCTGATGACACTAAAACGATGAGCAAAAAATTAATAAGTGCTAAATAAAAATTATATTTTTTACAAGAATTCATAAGTCAGGACTATCTAATAAAGAAATGTAAAAAGAGAGAATGGTCAACAGCCTGTGAAAAGTGCTTTTAAATGAACAGCAAAAGCTGAAAATGCCACTCTCTGTGTCATTGGTATAAAAAAAGGCCATGTGCAAAAAAATAAACAATAAAAGTAAGGAGAGGAAGTAACTTCTCTCCGTTTTCAGACAAGACAGACATACCTTTGTTAAACTCTACCTGCGTTTTGTTCAACTCAATGCAGGAAATTGGGTTAAGCTCACTGGCAAACATGGCACCGTGCCTATTAAAAATTACAATGTATCCCATGCATTTGATAAGAGTGTGCCAAGTCTGCCAGTGAATGTGTCTGGTGTATCAACACTGAGCTTGGCAAAATTCAAATGCAGTTTAAAAAATGAGCTTGCCTTATCTTTAAACTGCCTAAATTAAGGTGGCCTAATGCGATGTAACCCTTTATGGCGTCTATCTGAAGTCTTGTTTTAGTTCCTAGACGAAGATGAGGAAGTTTGTCAAGTTTACCGTCGAATTTGACCCATTTATGCCGGGCACTAACTTGAGTCCAATTTAACAAAGAAATCCGGCTTGACACAAAACTGTGAAAAACAAAATGGCCCGATATGTTATAACCAATTTCTACTCGTACATTTGTTTTTTCATATAATCGAGTTATTTTAAAGACGCAAATCATGTATAAGATTGTGTTTGGCTCTAACATAAAATAAGCAACTTATTTACATAAGCCATATATGAACGTACGTAGGTGGCTACAAGTGAATAAGTAGCTTGAAGCAAACAATTGGCCCGGCGAATAAGAAAACTACATTCTCTCACACTTATTAAGCATTAAGAGTCTGGAGAGTTTAGGTTCACAATGAGATCTTTTGTTTTCTTGTTTAGTTTTCCTCTCTAGCGTTTTAAATCAAATTGGTGCAAATAAAACATGAAATATAAACTGCCTTGTGACTCCTGCACGTAACACTGATATAGCGAACTCTCAAGTCAGGGTTACCTTGTTACCATTCTTCTTTCAATGGTCAATATTAGGAAATTTGTCACGTTCATTTAAGCGAACCGACATCCAAGTTAAATTCCCCACGCATTCGACATTTTCAGTACAACCCCTACAGCCCTAAAATTAATAAACATTATTAGGCTCTTATATTGTAACTTGCTCAAGATCTCCTAACGAACTTTCTACGTTCCCTGTCATTTTTATCCATGCAGGTGTCTCTGGGCTGGCATCAGAAATTCAAAATAAAACAAACTCACATGGTCACAACAAGTCACATATCAGGGGCACGTCCGCCATTCTGGCTTTCTGATCGCCTGTTTCTAGTTTCCACCCGCGCAAAAATAACGAAAGGCGCTCACGATAATCCTCAATTCAATATTTTTATTCATTAACCCCCCAACACAAATGTTGATTTAAAAGTAACTGTCCAAAGTATGTTCTTCTGAAGGCGTCGTATGGCGTTAACTATACTGGGGGTAGGCGCGATGACCGCCGTATGTTTCAGGCTACGTTTAAAGATACGTGAAACACAAAATCAACCATTGACAGCAACACGTACATGCAACTCGCTGTTTCCTGCTTCCGGTAGTGTCGCCTGAGAAAAGGAGTGATTTTTAGCTGTCCGGAAAGCGTTAATATGAAACATGGGATATTTCGTGCTGGATAAATGGCTTGTTCCTTGCTTTACAGTAGCGTGCCTCTTCCTACGAGGTAAGGGTCGAAATGTTTTAATGTTCGCAGCATGTTGGAGGTCCAAAGTTATTTTAACCCTAGTGTTCTCCATTTATTCCGCATTTGTTCTCTCTCTCTGTCAACGCTTGGGAACAAGTACGAGATGAGTTTTTTCTTTTAGCAATTAAAAAAAAATATACACATAAAACGGGGCAGACTCATATGCAAATTACTCGGTTAGTATCTATTAGATACAACACTGAAAAAAACAAACCCGAAATAAACTGCTTTTTGTTTCCAAAAAACACGGCAGCATAGACAGCCACGACAAGTGTAGAGTCCTGTCCTGACTCTGTGCCTTATTTCTTACAGTAAACTTTGGTCGACGCAATGGGTGGGCAAATCCCACCTCCTACAGACCACTTTGTACAGCTTTCACGATATCGTACTTGGCGATCATCTGATTGGGTTGCCATTCCAGTGCCGCAACGTAACCTAACGCATTAGTTGAACTTGATTTAAACCAATAAGCCGTGAGACAGCAATGCTAACCACTGTACAGTCACATATTATATTAAACACTATTCTGGGCAGAGTAGTGATTAGTAATTATTAGTATAACAGGTTAAGGCTGTTTCTTATAAATACTACATGGAAATACAGAGCAAGTCTTTTTTTGTGTTTTTGAATTTGGCATTTGAAGGTCCGGCCAATTGCTCATGTTCAGAGTATGTCAGTGACAGGCTTTAAAACCTAAACCATAATACCAGTAACACAGTATTTATCTGTTATAATAATATATAGTGTCAACTTGTGTTTTATTTGTGTGTGTGTGTCAGGAGTGGCCACTGGAAAGATGAAGATTGTTGAAGAGCCAAATACATTTGGGTGAGCAGAACTTTTCTCTTTCACAAAACTCCCAAAAAATGTAAACTTTATAAATAGTATGGACATAAGAGCACATAACTTGAGAGGATATTAATAATTTATACTGTTCATATTAAAAGATAATTAAATTAGATAAACTTTATTAATCTCATTTTGAAAGTCAATAATAACTTCGATTTGGGATTATTTAAATGTATATGAAGCAAAACACTCAACATATCATTCCTAAATCCTCCTAATCTAATTCTAGGTCAAGAGTAACAGGTGCTTTTCCTAATAGTATTTGATAAAAGGCATGAATCAGTTGTGGCTGAGACATCAGGCCATATAGTAGGGACTTCTCACACAACGCACATGGGACCAGTTTAAAATCACCAGTTAACGTAATATGAAATTAACATGTATTTACCATATGTGCCACAATAATAAATTGAATAAATTAGGCAAAATGAGTATAGTCATCATAACAAGCAACCAGTGGGAATGGAATTAAACAGCATTTATTACCTCTGTTTCAAGTTATTGTTGAGGCGTTAGATACTGCAATAACATGCAACATGTAGATACAGTTATAAGAAACAGAAAAATCAATTGAATTTAATCTAATGTTCTGCCTCCTTCTGCATTTGCAAGAGGATGATTAGTCAGAGGTTGGGATGTAGTAGTTTTATTTTACATAGTGTGTAATAATGACTTTGCTAGTAAAAACATGAAAAAAGCCATTACATAATGTTGTTTTAAAAGTTCCATCCAAGTAGTAGTTAAAAATAAAGTAAGCTCAGTTAATGTGCTTTAAACACATACATTTTTTCATTTCTTTGACAGTTTAAATAATCCATTATTATCTCAGACAAACCATATGCAGCCAAAGGTGGCCCCTTCTCCTGTATCAGGTAAGAGAAAAATCATTAAAGGAAATCTGACTTTAGTGCTAATGGTGTTCAACAGGTTATTAGGTTCCTTGCTAATCATTATGAAGAATTGTTGAAGCTGTTCTTTACCTGTTTTTTTTTAAATATTATTCATATATGACATTAAGTAATTAACTAACATTTATACACAAAAACATTATGCAGCCTGTAAATTTATGCATGTTTGCTATTATTTAAAGGTCCCCATCATCTTCATAGGCTATCTGGAAAGTGCTTTAGCCTTGTGGAATCCACGTAAGTACCAAATTAACAGATTTATTATTTTGTTCTTATGAATACTATTTCTTTATTCTTAAAGCTGAACACTAAAAGTGCTTATACCTTTCAAATAGAAAGTAAAAGTTTATTGAACCATTTTGACTGAAGTAGTGGTAATATTGCAAAAAACATTAGTCTGTAGCTCCTTTCACACATAGATCTTGGGAAATCCTACAGTTAACCCTCCAAATAATTTAACAGGATTTACTTGTTCACACATACCAGAGTAAACCAATTATTTCTTGGACTGATAGCATTAGTACAATACAGTTATATTCCAGGTAAATGGATGCAAATTCTGCGGTGGGTTGGCACCCTGTCCGGGATTGGTTCCTGCTTTGTGCCCTGTGTTGGCTGGGATTGGCTCCAGCAGACCCCAGTGTCCCTGTGTTCAGATTCTGCAGGTTGGAAACTGGATGGATAGATGGATGCAAATTTTGAACTGTTTAATTTTACAGTGTTTTTTTTTTTTTTTGTAAAAGAAAATAGGTTAAAGACAGAAGGAAAACCAGACAAATGAGTCAGACACTGAGAAGCAGTGGCCAAGTGATATGTCCTTTATTTTTGCACAGCGGACAGATACTACAAAAAATACTTTGTGGAAATAAACAATGCAATAGATGAGACAGTAAAACAGAAGAGGCAGATACAAAACAGTAGGGATCCAATAATATATGCTGCTCTATTTGTATTTTTCCTGAAAGTTACACAGTGTGCTCAATTTTGATTGGAGGACAAATGCACATCCACATTTTCAAATCATTCCCTTCACTGTTAGAAAATAGGATCTTTGAGCTGAACTAAATAACGTATGTAGACCTCCATTGCTTGTATGGGGAATGTTTTATTTCAAAACCAGTAACGGCGCACTGCACGTTACATTTGACTTGAGCGTTCATAGTTTTCATCCACTTTCTCTCTACGTTTAGCATTCGTTTGCTCAGAGGTTGATGCGCTTGCTGCTTCCTGAGCAGCTCTTCTTTTCTCCACCCTAGCGGCCCACTGCTTCTCTTCTTTCATCGGCATCTTTTCGTGTTAAAACTGATTAAGTCAGTGTTTGTGTTGTAATTACTTAGTATGTTTTCTTTAATTTTTCACTTAAGCTTTCACTTAAATCTTCAATCTGCCTCAAGAATGATTTAAGATATGAAGAATTAGGGGAAGTGACGGCGAAGGTGGTAGGGATGAGAACGGTGCCTGTACGCATGCGCCACACAGCCGCTGCCGAGAATTGATTCTACAATAAAATAAATTAAAAATAAAAAGAGGAAAAACCTTGGAAGTCAATCATCACCCTGAAAGCGGACAGTAGAGGTCACGTAGTATATGTGTACCAAATTTCAGGTCAATAGGTCAAACGGTTTGCAAGCTACAGGTGATTTAACATCTTGTCCAAAATGTTTCCAGGGCAAGATCCAACCTGTGAACGCTGCAATCAAGTCCCAGCCTCACTGGGTCACATGTTTTGGGCCTGCACCAAATTAACATTATTCTGAACAAAAATTTTTAAGTGCCTTTCAGACAGCCTTGGTGTCACAATCCCTCCTAACCCATTAACAGCTGTGTTTGGTGTTCTTCCAGATGGGCTTAAAGTGGAGAAAGAAAAACAAACTGTGATTGCCTTCACTACTCTATTGGCATGCAGACTTATTTTGCTAAACTGGAAGAATCGTAACTCTCCTCTTTTAAGTCAGTGAGTAACTGATGTTTTATATTATTTGAAATTGGAAAAAATCAAATTCTTACTTAGAGGATCTGTGCAGAACGTTTTCAAAACCTGGCAGGATCTAATCAATAATACTTTAAAATAAGCACTTAAAGCACTGAGGAAGCAGATTCTCTTTCCATTTCTTTTTCTTCTCCATTTATCTGTATCCGCCTATCAAACTCATCAATTTATTTATTTTTACTAATTTTAAGTTTTATTCCATTGGCCATGCTCTCTTAATTCAGGGGTGGGGGTTGATTTGTTTTCAGTCCTATTTTTTGTAAAAATTGATCTATTCTTATGGAATGATTACATCCATCCATCCATTATCCAACCCGCTATATCCTAACTACAGGGTTACGGGGGTCTGCTGGAGCCAGTCCCAGCCAACACAGGGCGCAAGGCAGGAAACAAACCCCAGGCAGGGCGTCAGCCCACCGCAGGGTGCGCACACACACTCACCCACACACCAAGCAAACACTAGGGACAATTTAGAATTGCCAGTGCACCTAACCTACATGTCTTTGGACTGTGGGAGAAAACCAGAGCACCCAGAGGAAACCCACACAGACTCGGGGTGATGATGCAAACTCTACGCAGGGAGGACCCGGGAAGTGAACCCAGGTCTCCAAACTGCGAGGCAGCAGTGCTACCCACTGCGCCACCGTGCCACCCATGATTACAATTAAACCAAAAAAAAAAATCCTGGACAGACAAATGAACCGCCACGGTGGCATATTCTATATAAAGATTCATCCCAATTTCAAGGCACTCGGGTAATAGTTATTCTTATAACACAGACATGTGAAATAACTTTGTGATTGGTGCATTTGTATTAACATCAGCACTTGTAGCCATTGTAATATTTTGATAAAAGACCAGGTAACCTCTTGGAAAGTACGCTTGGTCTTAGGTTTAATTGGATATTTACTACTGCATCATACATATTCTAGATACAGTATAGAAAAAATAAAGTATTGGTTGACAGAAGGACAGAGACCGGTATAAATATTCCCTCATGCATATTTTAGATTAAAACAGATAAGGTCCTGGTTGTTAGTAATATATAAACAGTAACCTTTAAATTAATTACTCCTACAGTACCTTAAAATGCATATAGCAGAACCACCATCAGTCTTAGAATTAAGGATGATCAGAGTGCTGCAGCACTGCTTAATTAAATAAGGTATTTCACAAGTGTATTAAACTACCTTTAGGATAGTAGTTGTGCACAGAAGTTCAGCGCTCTGTATGTATTCTCACCAGTCCCATGTATTGTTTGTAAAGAAATATAAAATGGAAGTACAATACTGAAAACCTACCAAAACAGATACTTGGACTTTCCCTGGTAAGAACCTAGAGAAAAATCAATCTTTGATATAAAGTACAAATGTTAGTTTTCCCCTGCAGCAGTTACTGTCTGTATTAATATTAAGGAAATATGTTACTTCAGAATACAGAGACACCCAGTGGTCATTACGTCCTGTGGTCATTTGGGAAGCTTCTAAGAAAACAACACTTTCTAAAACATATAACATAAGCTTTATTTCTTAGAAAAATGTGGAGAATGAAAGATGTAGTATGATAACTACTGCCCTAATTTGAAATAACTGAAAATATGACCTGCAAAATAAATAAATAAATGCCACAAGATAAAAAAATGCAAATCTTGAAACGGTGTGAATGGTACAAATATCATTGCTTAGGAATATGGAAATCTTGTCCTAGCTCAGAGTTTCAAACAGATTAATTAAAATGAATGAATACATTGCTTCCTACTCTAAATTCAGTGTTTATATAAAAAAAGAAAAGTGATAAGATCTGTCTGTCTAAAATAACTTCTTCAAAACTGTGTTCTTTCCACAGTTATAGGTATGAATTCTGTCCGTTTGCCAACATCACCCAGCATGAGCAGTCATTCCGGTGGAATGCATACAGTGGCATACTGGGGTAGGTGCTTATCCTGTCAGCTCCACCGATATACATGCACTAGATTATTATTTTAACAACAGAATAAACTGTGGCATTGTGCGTCACCATTATCAATGTTAAGAATTTCATGTTTAAAATTATGATGCTAATTATTCAAAATTCTAATGACTGTGAATCTTACGGAATTATTTGTTTGTCCCTCTAATGGGAAGAAACAGTTGACCGGTTGTTAGGAATATATTGTTAATTCATCATATCATGTTAAAGTATGCCTTTGAAGAGGCAGTGGGTGTGTAGAATATATATTTTCATTCAGTTGTGAGGAGTGAGTTTTGGGCCACTTATTTAAAAATTATGTATTTTTAACAGAATTTGGCAGGAGTGGGAAATTTCAAATAACACATTTACAGCAATGTGGATGAGAGATGGAGATTCATGTGGAAACAAAAATAGGCAATCAAAGGTAAAATATGTCTGTTGGCTTCCCTGACATCTACTGCCTGTTTGTTAGTTCTTGCTTTCCTTCTGATTTTACCTTGATAGGCTTATGGTTTCATTTGACCTTAAAGTATTAAATTTGATATTTCTTAAAATAAAGCGTTTTTCACATTTGTGGCGTACATTTCTTTTGCCCTGGAAATTAGCATTATTAAAAGATACATAAAAAAGAAAAGTGTTTCCCACAAAGGCATAAAATGCAGGTGAGTGAACGCCAGAAGCAACTTCAAACTTTAAAAGTTTCTAAATATGTCCATTTAAAACCAGGAAAGGCTGAAGTTTCAGAAAATTTTGTTTAGGAGACAAGTCTATGGTGAACAATTAATTTGAACGTAATTCCATTTGTATTATAAATTGTTAGCACTGTGAGTTCTGTGGAGGGATACAAATTCTCTTCTGTGTAATAGTGACTGCCTTGAGTGGAATTTTCTTGTAAAATTGAAAGCACTAAAGTATACAGTCACAAAGTAAAAACATGTCTGTGGCTGTTTAGCACTGCACTACCTTTTAAGTAAAATATTTAAAAAAAAAATATATATATATATATATATATATGTACACTCAGAATGTGAAAATAAAATGAAGAAAATTAGAGTGACTGTAGTTTCTGTCAGCACCCTTTTAGTAACTTGTAAGATTGAACCTGTAGTAGTAATAATTTGTTGCTTTAATTAGCATGATTAGTAAACAAAACTGTCACTGTGCAGCAAAGACATTTGTTCTTGGTAGATATTATTTCATATTTTCTACATGTGTGACCGTTTGCCAAAAGTTTTTTGTTCCGAGCCTCACATACCTAACCTCAAGTACCTAACATACATTTTTATTTTTCAGTTTCCAGTTCTGTAAATTATTCTCATCTGTCATCTGATGAGGCTCCTCTTCAGTATATTCTTGCTCATACACATAAAGTTAAGCAAAGTGGTTGCATTTTTTATCTTTGTAGCCAGACGTAGCAATGCTAACAGTTTACCTGAAAAGATTGTTTAAATCACTATCAACATACTATCATAATTACTGCATACATGAAATGTTTACTTTTGTGAAAATATGAATGTACAATTTTTTTCTATATGAATCAATACTGAATATCCCTGGCTTCAGAATTGACATATTAAGTTAGTTTTAGTGCTTTTGTTTCTTCCGAGAGCCATTTTAAGCTTTTGATAGTAATGTGGGCTTCTTCAAGTTTATAAATAATGCTTCATTTAACAAGGCAAGTTTTTGAGGCAAATGAATGTATACCATTATGTGAAAAATTAATTTAAGAAATACTGATCATATCCTTTAAATGGTAAAATTATTCTTACATTTACATTTATTTGCTTAGCAGACGCTTTTATCCAAAGTGACTTAAAAAAGAGATCAACATAATAAAGTAACATCAGTTTAAGGAGTGTTTTGAACAAATGTAGCAGGACAGGTTACAAAAGTTGATTACCAAAAGTGAACATATTTCTATATGTCAAATACTATTGCAGTAGTTTTTACATTAGACATTTTGCATCTTTACCAAGCCCTTAAACCTAACTGTATGTTTTACCAATTTTTGTATTTTTTCCTTTTTCAGATCCTCTTGACCTGTGGAAGACGCAACAGAGTGGCCCAAGTTTCTGAGCCAAGCACTTGCATTTACTCTGTCACCTTTGAGACTCCACTTGTCTGTCATCCTCACTCACTTTTGGGTAATTTATTTTCAAATTCATAAATAGTTTCTGTAAAGTGTTTACTTTTGTGGAAAAGTAAGATTTTTTTTTTTTCCATTTTGTACTTATACCCACTTACTGTTTACCTTGAAAATGTAGGAAACCCTGTAGTAAGCACTTTCTTCTAGTGTCTATTGTGTGTTACTGCCTGCAGCATATATATAATAAAACACCAAAGTTCATTTCTCTGAATAATGTGTAATTATAGGGTGTCAGTACCGAAGTAAAGAGACAAAGGCCTTCCTTACTGTCCCATTTTCTGAAAGACTGATTTATTTATTGTGGCTCCTTTTATGCTTACATCCCTTATGGCTATATCAGGAGAGCATTAACCTTGCTTTGCATAGCATCTAGCATTAAAAGAGTTCTAGCCTTGCAATTGAGGAGCATTTTTAGTCAGCTATGTTGTTGTTGTTTTGTTTTTTTTGTTTTTTTTTCTTTTTTGACTAATGCTAGATTCAATGGACTGAAAATCCAGAATGGCTGAAGTCCAAATACAAATTTGTTTATATTTCAGTGTATCCAACCCTGAGTGAGAAACTGCGCAGGGAATGGGACAAGGCAGCTCAGTCTGTCTATGAGGAGCTCATTACTGAACAGGTATTGAACTCAACGGCAAGCTGGTTCTGATCAGTATAAGAATCACTGGTCTTCAGTGTGAAAATAAAAAATGACTTTTTGCACTTTGCTTTATCTGCAGTGGGCTGACACCCTGCCTGGGGTTTGTTCCTGCCTTGTGCCCTGTGCTGGCTGGGGTTGGCTCCAGCAGACCAATGTGACCCTAAGTTAGGATATAGCGGGTTGGAAAATGACTGACTGACTGACTGACTTTGCTTTATTGTCACCGTAACTGAATCACACCTCTGCAAGAAGCCAGGGCTTTCCTATTTTTCCTTCCTTTTTCCTTAGTAATAGTCAGGTCAATATACATTACATTATTTCAAATACAATAAAAATCCAACTATCTGTAGCAAGAAAAACATGGATCACTCACAGAAAAATGTATTCAGTGCTTTGCAGAAGTATTCACATTTTCTAAGGTTATCTCTGCATATTCTTTCTTAGTTTATTGCAAAGTCCACTGCACCTTGTGTACTACAGTAGGAGACCTCACAGCTGCAATGATGAACGCATGTATATATATATAGGATATATTAAGTTTTATAATTAAGAACATCCTTATCAAAACTACATGCTATACATTATTAACTATATTATTTCCTATTTGGGCAAACATTTTATTTCCTGTACAAAAAGCATGGATTGCTTCAGTTAGTTCCAAGCATACTTAAATCATTCTCTGAGTCACACTTTTTGTTCATTGCACGACTTAGTTTAACTGAGATGCATGTCCTTTTAATATTTATTGTATATTTTGCTTGCCTGATACTGGGAATATAATTTTTGTTTAGAGGCTTTCCAACTTACTATTCTTGCTTTAACAACCAAATGATGCATATTTTTGTTAGACTTGTGATACTATAAAGTAATGGGGGTTTAAATTTCAAAAACACATAATAAGTGCTCCATTTTATTTTGATACACTGAAGCAGTCCTGAAACATTCAATATATTGTATATAATGAATGGTCTTCTGTGATTTCCTAGATGAGTTTAGACTGGTCATTATTAATGAATTTCCTTGTTATGTAGAAGATTCAAATATATTAAAGTAAAGACTAATATATTCTTATTTGGTAGCAAATTATCTTTCTTATTTAGATAGGGTCATTTTCATATCAGTCATTTTACATCCATGTTTCAAATAATAGATAGGGAAAATAAATATATATTCCAGGTAAAACAAAATTAAAAACCTGAAATATTTCTGTTTGTCAAGAGGATATGCATCTTTATACTGTACATACTTATCTGAATTTGTTGAATATTACAATTTGTATAAACATTATAAACCTTTCTGTCTGAATAGTACACTTTCAGGTGATTTCAGATGATATTTAAGTTATGCTCATCCTTTGCTCTGCCCGCTGTCTTCCTGAATATAAAAAATGATATAAAATTATGACATTTTAAATTGTCATCTTTACAGAACTCCAGGTTAATACTGCTTTAGACATATCACAAACAGAGTGTTATAAAATAAAGATCTTTACATATCTACATACAGATTTTTCTTTGCATTCATTGAGAGTAGGCTGATAAAACCTACAAGATAGTTCTGTCAAATACACCCCTGGCCAATCAGTACCAGTAAGCTAGATGAAGTAATAAATAGTTTTAAATGAAAGTGCAGTATGGAGTCAGTTAGTTCTTCTTAAGTCAGATTAAGCGCTCTAGAATGAGTCTACTTTTTTTGGTGTTCTCTCATGGGTATGTTATTGCAGTAACCAAATCTAATGCCAGGCTTGCTCAGGGAGAATTTTTTTTTTGGTGGGAAGTGTTATTTAGATTAACCCTTTTTATTATTTATTTGTTTTCAAGGGATATGAAAAAATGCTGAAAGAAATTTTTGTTGAGGCAAAACTCTTAAAAATGCCAATGAAAAATGAGTCAAAGTCTGAAAATAGGCAGTCAAAAAAAACTAATTTTGAAAATCTGGACAAGTGTGAAAAGGTAAGTGTCCCTGGGGCTGTTCTCCATAGTGGGTTGGGGTTGAATCTGTTGAGAGTGGGATTTGATTGACAAGTGGTGCAATTGTGAGGGTTTAAATTTCAAAAACACATTAAGTGCTCCATTTTAATTTAATGATATCTATACTAATAAAAGGCAAAGCACTCACTCACTCACTCACTCACTCACTGACTCATCACTAATTCTCCAACTTCCCGTGTGGGTGGAAGACTGAAATTTGGCAGGTTCATTCCTTACAGCTTCCTTACAAAAGTTGGGCAGGTTTCATTTCGAAATTCTACACATAATGGTCATAACTGGAAGCTGTTTTTCTCCATTTACTGTAATGGAGATGAACTCGAAAGCCGTGGGGGCGGAGTTTCGTGTGACATCATCACGCCTCCCACGTAATCACGCAGTACGTAGAAAACCAGGAAGAGCCCCAAAAAGCGCTGAAGAAAACATGCATTATATAATTGAGAAGGCAGCGAAACAATAAGAAGTGAGCGAGTGACATATACAACCATATTCATGAGTGCTGCTACTACGGAAACAAAGCACGGTGTAAACCTAAACTTTAAATTAAGTTCATAGACAGGCTGCCGCTGGCATTTGTAATTTAGTGCCTGCCCATATAAGGCCGTCCGTCAGCGGCAATCCAATAGAAACACTGCCGCTAAATATCCACGGGTGAAGGACTGTGCTTATGCAGAGGAAGATGAGATGGTCAGGGTGGTGTTTGGCACAAACTCAGCGAAACTGCGAGAGAAAATTTTAAGTGCCAGGACTTAGGTAACATTAGATACAGCCGTGGACATAGCACGACATGGCACCAGCACAGCTGGGAAACTTCGATGCATGTACACCGAGCGGCTCACGTGAACTGACGCAGTGCACAGACAAAAAGCAACAGTTCCAAAGAGCGCTGAACAAAAACCGAATTACACAATTGAAAAGGCAACAAAAAAATATGAAGTGTATGATACATACAAGCATATTCATAAGTGCAGCTACTGCGGAAACAAAGCACACGGTGGAAAAAGTCAATGTCCCGCTAAAGGAAGACAGTGTAAAAAAAAAAAAACCCGTGCATGCAGTGTGTCAAGTCTCAAATAAAGAAGACGAGCTGTTTATTGATGCAGTAAGAAACGAATCGATGAATGAAACCTGTCATCTTTACAATGATTGACAAACACGGAATGTAACTTGAACACAACACATCCTACAAATACGAACCTGATTGAAATAAATAATGATAATCAAATCCTTGATGACAGCAACACTCAGTAACACTCACAAAACAATTACTGTATATTGACAGTCATGTTACGTTATTTTTAAAATGTTCCCTTTTCTTTTTCATAGCTTCTTTAACACACTACTTCTCCGCTGCGATACGCGGGTATATATATGTATATATATATGTATATATATACCCCGATCTACATACTCGAATAATGGATACTTTATTCGCCATCAATTATTGTTTTGGTAAAGCCATACTCAGTGTATTCATTAGATGAACGGTAAAAAAGTAAGAGCGAGGGGAGGGTGACTTATTGAGGCATGCAGGCAAAACCACAATAGCACACGGGCTCGATGTACCGTAGTGCGCGTCAACTCGATCTGAATTGCACGATCACATTCGAAAAAATATATCTTTTCAAGTTCTATTTAGTCCATATGTGTCAAACTCAAGGGCCGCGGGCCACATCCGGCCCGGCGTGTAATTATATCCGGCCCGCGAGATCATTTTATATACTGTATTATTGTTATTAATGGCCCGGGTATATGAAG
>JANRMT010062861.1:28546010-28576778 GCA_026402145.1 Polypterus bichir lapradei
AATATCACATGGTCCTAAGTATTCAGACCCTTTGCTCAGTATTTAGTAGAAGCACCCTTTTGAGCTAATACAGCCATGAGTCTTCTTGGGAAAGATGCAACAAGTTTTTCACACCTGGATTTGGGGATCCTCTGCCATTCTTCCTTGCAGATCCTCTCCAGTTCTGTCAGGTTGGATGGTAAACATTGGTGGACAGCCATTTTTAGGTCTCTCCAGAGATGCTCAATTGGTTTTAAGTCAGGGCTCTGGCTGGGCCATTCAAGAACAGTGACAGAGTTGTTGTGAAGCCACTCCTTCGTTATTTTAGCTGTGTGCTTAGGGTCATTGTCTTGTTGGAAGGTAAACCTTCGGCACCAGTCTGAGGTCCTTAGCACTCTGGAGAAGGTTTTTGTCCAGGATATCCCTGTACTTGGCCGCATTCATCTTTCCCTCGATTGCAACCAGTCGTCCTGTCCCTGCAGCTAAAAAACACCCCCACAGCATGATGCTGTCACCGCCATGCTTCACTGTGGGGACTGTATTGGACAAGTGTGGTGTATTAAGGACTAATGGATGGCACACGGACATGTAAGGCGCCGACTGTTGAGGCACGCCGTCAACCGCTCTGGCTTTTTTTTTTCTCGTTAGTCCTGCTTTTTCCTCGGCTTACCTTCTCCATTGATGCTCTTCCTGACTCGATGATTCGTTTTGATCGCCTCACCCTTCTGGCTCTTCGAACGAGTGTGGGGGTTTCTCAACATCTGACCCCTGAGTTCAGTCAGACCTTTGGCCGACTGTCTGAGGAAGTCCCTGTCTTCCTCATCATTGCCCACGGCTTGGCTGGTCGCCGATGAACACACCGCCGCCAGGGGAAGCGCGGAGGCACCAGGGCTCGGCTCTGAGCTTCCCGGATCCTCTCTAGGAACAATTCGCCTGGCTCCCAACATGAGGTAATGCTGCCGAATTGCCTCTTGCCCTCGGACGCTCCGGTGTACCTCCCTGCCTCACTCCGTCACCGCCGCCGGGGGGTGAACTTTAACAACCTACGCCGTATCATGACAATGTCAGCCGCCACGGCTGGTGCATCTCTGTTAACGTCGACCCAGCCAGTTCGTTTCGCGCTGATAAATGCCAGATCGGTCGTGAACTAAACTTTCATCCTGAAAGACTTTTTTCTTTCCAATGGCCTGGATTTTTTATGTACCGCTGAAACCTGGATTTTACCGGGCGAGACGTTCCCACTCACTGAAGTTTTGCCCCCAGGATGTTCCTTTATCAACACGCCGAGAGCGCAGCGCCGCGGCGGGGGCTTATTGACCTTATTTAAATCTGATTTTATCTGCAACTGCCCTTCCCTTCCCGTTTCATTTTCCGCTTCAACTTTTGAGCTCAGTATGTTTGAACTAGTCTGCACTCCACCGCTGCTGTGCACACTCATCTATCGCCCCCCAAAACATAATAAGGACTTTTTAGATGAATTTGCAGCTTTCCTGGCTGATATTACCTGCAGATATGATCGCTTCCTTTGTTTGGGTTATTTTAATATCCATGTTTGCTGTCCCGTTAAACCTCTAGCAAAGGACTTTTTGGACATTATTGACTCCTTTGGTCTCTCTCAACTAGTGAACGGACCAACACATGGACAGGTTCACACACTGGACCTGGTTCTTTCTCGCGGTCTCAGAATCAGTGACTTGGACATTCTGCCTCCCAGCTTTTCTGATCACTCGCCTGTTCTGTTTAATGTGGATTTGGCCTCTGTTGAGCATGGTAAATCCACCACCACTTGTCTTTCCCGTGTCATTCCCCCCTCTGCTGCTGAAGATTTTGCAGTTGCTTTTTCACCAATCTCCACATCGTGTGAATCCACGGATGTTGATGTTTTATTGCAAACCTTCTACACTTCCTGCTGTTCTGTGATGGATGTTGTAGCCCCACTCAAACGGAGACAATCCAAAGTCAAGCATGACCCATGGCTAAACGAACAAACTCGCTCCATTAGGCAAAACTGTAGGCGGCTAGAACGTAAATGGAGGAAAGATGGTCTCACTATTACCTTCGACTGCATGAGAGACGCGTGGTCCCAATACCAGAGAGCAGTCAGAGGTGCAAGGAACCGTTTTTTTGCTGACATCATCTCAAAAAACTCTGGCAATCAACGTGTCTTATACAAAACACTAAATGCTGTCCTCTCTCCAACTGTAAATGTTTTCTCTTCTGCCTCCACTGCTCTTTGTAATCAGATCCTCACATTTTTTCTGGATAAGGTCATGAAAATTAGATCCCAGATCTCCATTTCTTCTTCTGGCTCTGTTGATTTAGCCGCTCCTGTACATGGCTCCCTTACCAGCTTTGAACCCATTTCGCTCCCCCATCTGGAAAAAATCGTCGCCTCAATGAAGCCTTCGGGCTCTCCGGACGATGTGGTGCCGTCCAGACTGCTGAAAGATGTGTTTCCTGTAATTCGATACGATGTTCTAAAGATCATAACTAGTAGTCTATCCTCGGCTATAGTTCCTCGTGCTTTCAAACACGCAGTTGTACATCCAATCGTGAAAAAAACCTGATCTTGACCCTGCCGTTCTCTCTAATCTTCGTCCAATCTCCAAACTACCTTTCTTGTCAAAAATACTCGAAAAAGTATTTTATGAGCAATTAACTCATCACCTACAGGACCATCAGGTAATGGACCTTTTTCAGTCAGGCTTTAGGCCCCAACACAGCACTGAAACCGCGCATTTACGTGTCCTAAATGACGTCCTTTTGGCATTGGACTCAGGACTCCACGTGATTATGGTTCTTCTCAACTTATCTGCTGCCTTCGACACAATCGATCACGACATCATGATCTCCCGACTCGAATCCTGGGCTGGTGTATCTGGCTTAGCCCTCGACTGGTTCAGGTCTTATTTCTGCAACAGGACTCTCAGAGTCATGCTAGACAATTTTTCATCTGAATCAGTCCCACTCCCATGTGGGGTCCCCCAGGGTTCCATTTTCTACTTTTTTCAATCTACATCCTGCCTTTAGGTGCAATTTTTAGAAAACTTGCAATTTCATATCACCTATATGCTGACAACTGCCAAATTTATTTCTCCCTCAAGCCAACTGACTCCACCAAACCTCTCCTCGACTGCCTATCTGACATTAAGGACTAGCTGGCTGTAAACTTTCTTCACCTGAATGATTCAAAAACCGAGGTCATTGTTTTTAGTCCCGACTGCAAACAGACCCCACCCCTTGGCCTCGACTCTCTTCCCATTCCAGTAACTTCGTCTGTCTCCAATCTTGGAATCAAAATGGATACGGTCCTGAAAATGGATGCTCAAGTCAACAGCACAGTAAAATCCTGCTTCTTCCATCTTAGGCGAATCGCCAAACTTAAGCCTATTCTGTCTAACCACCTCCTAGAATCAGTAATCCATGCATTCATTACGTCCCGGCTCGACTACTCTAATTCTTGCCTATATGGTATTAGTAAAGCCACTCTTTCTAGACTCCAACTGGCTCAAAATGTGGCTGCAAGGCGTCTAACTGGAAACAGCAGAAGCCAACACATTACACCGATTTTAAAAACCCCCTACATTGGCTGCCGGTTAGATTCAGAATCGATTTTAAGATACTCCTCTTAACCTATAAGGCGCTAAACGGTCTAGCCCCCGCCTATTCGAGTGTCTTGCTCCATCGTCACAATCCCCCCCCGTGTTCTTAGATCCGCAGATCAGCTGCTCCTAACCGTTCCCAAGGCACGTTTTAAAGCTCGTGGTGAAAGGGCTTTCTCCATCTGTGCACCCAGGCTCTGGAACTCCCTACCTTTAGTGGTTAGGCAAGCGCCTCAGTCGCCACATTTAAATCATGCCTAAAAACACACCTCTTCACTTTGGCTTTTAACTCTTAACCTGTCTCATTTCCACTTGCTTCTTGCTATTTCTTTATTTTATTGGGTCCCCTGACCTGTTTTTAGTACCTCTGTTTTAAATTCTCTCTTAATGTTTGTTTTTAATTTTTGTTATTAGTCCTGCTTCTTTTTAACTGTACAGCGCTTCGGTCAGTTGTAATGCTGTGTTTTTAAGCGCTCAACAAATAAAAATGGTATGCTATGGTATGGTAAGTGATGAGCAGTGCCTGGTTGTCTCCACACATACCGCTTAGAGTTAAGGCCAAAAAGTTCTATCTTGATCTCATCAGACAGAGAATCTTATTTCTCACCATCTCCGAGTCCTTCAGGTGCCCATCGCTCGTTGCTGTGCCACAGATGTCACACTGTCCAGCTCCGTGTCTACAATAGAGCCTGCCTTCCTCACCAGTTTGTCCGGGCGTGAATCGCACAATTGTGAGAATTTATTCAGATAATCATTAAAAGGATAAGGTAAAGCTGAAGGCTGATCTGTAGCAACTTCTTTTAAGTACGATTTTCTTGCAGTATCTTCCCAATTTAACCCATGGCTGTACTGGGTGGGTCAGTTTTGAATGTTGTTGATTTTGATATGTCTAACATGAGGGAGATATAGAGTGTCAGATTCAGAATTTCACAGACCCTGTCCCTCAAACTCTGCTGTCCACATGATAGAAACACTCAACACAGATGTATATGTTGCTAATACGAGGGTTTTTTTTATATAACTTATCTGAAGACATTTAAGTGGGTTGGAAAATGACTGACATGACTGAGATGACTTTTAAAGTCTGTACCTAAGCCAGGTTGTTTAGCAAGTGCCTTGGTGAACGGTGTTGTGGAAAACAAGAAGTAAATATGTGCATTTGAGTATATATAGCGGATTAGATTACAGGACCTCTTCAACTTAGAATTATCAAGTAGAGCTGGTCATCTTAAAGGTGTTGCATAAAAATATCAGTGGATTACCGTACACACTGTTATAAACGTAAAAAAGTGAATTAAAAATGAGGAAAAAAATAAAAACAATGAAAACAGGGATCTTATACTATGTGGATGACTGCTTGATAATGTACTTATGAGATGGGATAAAAAGTACAGTAAAAGAGAATGTTAAGAAAAGAAGGATTGTGGTATAGCCACACACCAAAAGGCAATAAGGATAGGTTAAGCTTCATCTATCCAGGAAGGACATTTTTTTTTGCTACAGCAGATTTGTGTTTAGGTTGCTGTGGTTTGGTGAAGAAGTAATGAAAAAGAAATTCATAAGTGTTGTATTACTACACTTCCTCGACATATTGTGGTATGTGGTCCATGGTGTTTAATAAGGAGATTGGGGATAATTGTGCTTGCACTTCAGTGCGTGATTGGTTCCAGTTTCCTCATTGGCTCAGTGCAGGTTGTAATTAGGACGCTGCACCCATGGGAGTATAAAGAATCTTGGGCAGGCTGGAAAATGGAAATAGAGAAAGAAATCAAATGCATAGAGGGGTAGAATTGGTGAAGTGGCAGGCAGTCAATTGCCCTGCGTGAGAGTGAGGGGAACGGTGCTCCAGTGATTCACTGTGAAGGAGCAGGGAACGATCAAGTGGACTTTTGGGGATCCTGTAGATGGTGTGAAAAGTGTAGGGAAGATGGCGGTCCAGCTCAGAGTGTAACACCAGATGCCTAAGGATGGTGATTGGAACGAGAACCACAGAGAGGGACTGCAGCTGTTGGTGTCTCTGCCTGGCAGCAACACCTGACAGGTGAGCTGGGGAGATGGAGTGAGGAAGACTAACTGGGCTGGCAGGAAGGGATTGTAAAGGTGACCCAATCTCTTCATGTTTTGTGTACTTGGATTTTAACTTATTTATTTTTGGTTTTAATCCTCATGAATGAACTATTTTTTATGGACATATTTATTGAAGTATGTATTGAATTGACTGCACCACACTTTCTTTATTGTTGAGCTTGTTTGAATAAACAGTACAAAGCACTTTTGCACCACTGTTGTTGTTCTGTATCCTCACTGTCCAGTCCATATCGGTACCCGAGTATTGATGCCCCAGGTTCAAGGATGAGTTTGCCGGCTACATGCAAACCTGGGCAACACAGATACTTATGACTGTGTGTTTTGTTGTCTTACTACTTTGAAATGGCAGAGTAGGTTGAACTATATTAACTAAATAATTACAAAAAGAAAACCGTAGAAATAGTGGCAATTAGAATAGATATTACAAGAGAACATGTCTTTATATTCAGTAACATTAATCTCTGGTAGAACATTCCTTCTTCATAGAAGGACAAATCTTTTTTTTTTTTTTTGTTTAGGAATGATGTTGTTATAGTGTGCCACAAAATGAAAAATGACAGTAAAGTCTTGAGTAATCCTAAATTCTTGTGCCCTGCAGGAGAACCAGAAGCTGTCTGCTGAAGTTGAAAAACTGAAAGCTATTATGTCCCAACATGGCATCACTTACGACAGTAATCCTGGTATTGCTTATTTTATACTATTATATAGCTTCCCTAGCATTGTTTACTCCTGGAAGAGTAAACCAAACATTTTGAATTTTTTGAACAAGGAAAAATGTTGTGTAACATAAATTATATTAATACCAAAGTGTCGACATAAATACAGTAGTAAAGGTATGTTTAGTGTCCAGATGTAGATTTAATGCATGTCTTTCATATAATATGGTTTGAAACGGTCACCAACAAAAGTCCCAACATTACACTCAGGATGGTAACTGTGTATTACTTGACCATGCTAATGTCTTTCTGTTCCTTACACTTGACTTGCAATCATCTCATCTTTTTGCCACACTGAAGTTTCACGACTTAATTCACCAGGCAAAGCCTGGCGGTTGTCGCACAGTGCCATATGCATCCGTTTTAGTGCCTGTCTCAACATATAAAGAGCAGTTCACATTGTCATCACTCTTGCTTAATTCAACTAATGGTTCAGTTTCAGTTTGTTCCAAAACTGGTTTTACATATATTTGTTTTTACACCATTGTGTGTTCTGGTTTGAAGGCTATGTCCCTAGTCAGGTTTGGATGATGTTGTTTTATCCACTAGATGGGAGTAAAATACTGTCCCGAGTGTTTTTCACTGTTAACACTGTACATGCAAACCAATTTAACCTGAGAGATGGTTGGGCTTAACCGTGTTACATTGGATTCCGAACACAAGCTGCTCAGAGTTAACACTAAGGAGGTTCAAATCCTTCTTTGACTATAGCATAGTTTTCTAAACTGTTTAGATAAATAAACTAGGTGCTTAATTTAATAAATGTGACTTATGGAAACTGATGATATAACATAAAAGTCAAATTTATGTGTCTTGCATATAAAAGGGGGACATTTGGTACCAACACAGCAGATACAAGCTTAAAGAAATATAATAAAAAAAGATCTATGCAGACAGTATAATATTTTCAAACTTGTTTAATCCAATCACGGATCGATGGTGGCCAGAACCTATCCTGGCGAAACTAAAGTGCATCAAGCAGTCACAGGACCCACTTTTTTACTCTTTCTACATTTTTAATAACTGTTACTTTTTGGTGGTCGGGGAGACTTGTTTATTGCATACATTTTCTGATGTCAAAAGCTTGAACTCTGAAGAGGACACTTTTTTTTTTTTTTGGGCATCTGATTGTGTGGGTCATTTATTAAAAATACCTTTACAGGGCTTCACTGCAGTTGACTGAGCCAGAGCAATTAACAATGTCAGCATGCATCTGTTTGAAAGATAATGCAGAGTACCAGCAGTTTTATTTGTTGCTTTGTTCTATTTGAAAATGTTTACAGAAGAGAGTGCTATTTTAATTACTAGAAATATTTTTGTCTTTTAAAGAAACCCATGGTCAACAGACAACTCCCAGCCCCTCTGCTGTGACCAGCAGCAAAACACAACTCGGAGGAGATGCTGGAATTTTGCAAGCCTGGTATTCGGCCAAAAAGAAAAACCTACAGCGTTAGCAGGCAGCATAAGCACCTGGGAGACTTCAGCTGAGTGGACTGTCTGTCTGTCTGCCTTTCAGGGAATTCTGGGGGCCTGCTTGGAAAACAAAAAATGAGGATGAATGTAATCAAAAACTTTGTCCTGCATTTTTGAAAGCAGTGTAGTAGAAATGCAGATTGCTAAGACAGAATGCCTTAAAGATGATCAAAATGAGGATCACAATGTTAAGGAGAGAATGTTTACTTTAATTATTTATCAAAAGTTGTTGTTTTTCCCCACAAACCAGTTTACAAAACATTGCCATCATGGTCACCTATACTGTTTTAACTGTGGGTGAAAAACAAAGTGAATTGTAGCAACACATGTAAGAAGTGCATACAGTAAACTTGAACCAAGTTCCTCCCGATCCATGTCTTCATCATGGGCTTAAGAGGACAAAACTTGACACAGAAAATTAAGTGTTTACATTTCTTCATCCTTGAATGGTTGTGATTGCAAGACTTGTTTTACCCTGCCAAACCTGGCATGTTCATGGGGAGAATAGTGGTTTGAATACAATACAATTTATTTTTGTATAGCCCAAAATCACACAAGAAGTGCCGCAATGGGCTTTAACAGGCCCTGCCTTTTGATAGCCCCTCAGCCTTTACTCTCTAAGGAGACAAGGAAAAACTCCCAAAAAACCCTTGTAGGGAAAAAACTGGAAGAAACCTTGGGAAAGGCACTTCAAAAAGAGACCCATTTCCAGGTAGGTTGGGCGTGCAGTGGGTGTCAAAAAGAAGGGGGTCAATACAATACACAGAACAGAAGAAATCCTCAATACAGTATAAAAATAAAAATTTTACAAGTATGGACCAGAATTTAACAGTAGATGATATCACATAATATGATTTGGATTTGTTTAGAGTCTTAGAGACTTCAGCCATCAAGCTGCCTCCCCCATTTGGCCATTCCACAGCTGAAACAGAGCTGGTCCAGCCAATCCGATGAAAGGACCCCTCTACCCCACGATTCCTGCAATTCTCCATCAGAGATGACTTTACCTTAGGCATGCAGACAACTTGGCAGGTGGGCCGTGGCACCAAGTGCCACATTTGAGTACCAAGAAGAGAAACAGAATAGATGAGGGTTAGTAACAAATTATAACTATCATGTTACTTATGTTTTAGTGCTAATGACTAACAACAGAGTTGCAGTATGCACAGTTAATCAGCAGCTCTAGTCAGGATATGCTAAACTGAAGTAGTGAGTCTTCAGCCGGGATTTCAAAGGGGCATCTCTTATAGTAGCAGGCAGACCATTCCACAGTTTAGGGGCCCTGTAACTAAAAGCTCGACCTCCCACTGCTATTTTATTAATCCTTGGAACCGTAAGCAGACCGGCATCTTCAGATCTTACTGGGCGCTCTGGTTTGTAAGTCATGATAAGTTCAGACAAGTAAGATGGACCTTGGCCATTTAAGGCTTTATATGTTAAACTGAGGATTTTGTAATCCGCCCTAAACGTAACTGGGAACCAGCGTAAGGATTTAAGAACTGGAGTTATGTGTTCATATTTTCTTGTTCTTGTAATAATTCTTGCAGCAGCATTTTACATTAACTGGAGGCTGTATAAAGAACAGTTTGAACATCCAGTGAACACCACATTGCAGTAGTGAATCCTACTAGAAATAAATGCATGAATTAATTTCTCAGAATCCTGTTTATTTAGAAAGCCCCTTAATTTCCCAACATTTTTAAGATGGAAGAAACATAATTTGGACAACTTTGTAATATGTGCTTTAAATGACATGCTAGAGTCAAAGATAACTCCTATATTGCGGGCAGATTCAGTAAAATTAATGGTGATTCTAACTGAGTTAAATGATGACAGAATATTGTTGTGATCAGTGTCATTCCCTCCAACAATTAACATCTATGTTTTATCTGTGTTTTAAAGACAAGTAGTTCTCATCCATCCACTCCTTTAATTCACTAACACAACTAATTAAAGACAACATCAGATAAATTTCATTTGATCTAAATGAAAGGTATAACTGGGTGTCATCTGCCTGCGAGTGAAAATTAACATGATGTTTCCTAATGATAGATTCCAGTGGAAGCATGTAAAGTGAAAATAGTGAAGGTCCCAATACTGAGTCCTGCGGAACACCATATCTCACTTCTGTGTATAATGATGGAGTACTGTTGGCACATTTCTGTACATATTGGAATTGATTTGATAAATAAGAACTACACCAAACGAGCACGTGGCCTGTAAGCCCAACATCATTTTCTAGCCTGTGCAGTAAAATAGAATGGTCAATGGTGTCAAATGTTGCGCTTAAGTCTAAACAACATAATTACAGTGGAGTTTCCTTCATCAGAGGATAACAGAATGTCATTTACAACCCGTGTTAGTGCCGTTTCTGTACTATGACCAGTGTGGAAACCAGATTGGAATTTCTCAAATAAATTGTAATGTGTAAGGTGTGACTGAAGCTGATTGGTGACTAATTTTTCTAGTATTTTAGAGGGAGAGGGTAAATTTGAAATAGGCCTATAATTAAGTGTGTGTGTGGGTCTAGGTCTGACTTTTTATGTAAAGATTTAATGACTGACACTTTTAATGCCATCAGGTACTACCTGAATGCCAGGTAGGACAGATAAATCTGTTTAATAAAATTATGTTTTATAGGGTGGTCCAGATCTAATTATGCAATTTTCATTATGCTATAGCTTATTAAGTTTATTACATAGAGAATTCACGGCACCTGCCCTGCACATAGAGATTTCGCTTAAAATTCTTTTTGTTGCCGATAGATGGCAGCACCTGCCCTGCATTTCAAAATGGTGGGGAGACGGTTGTCAGTGGAACAGTTGCATAATTAGATCTGGACCACCCTGTATATAATATGTGTGTTCCTCATGTTTTACAGTCTGTGCCGAATTATGTGGGTACTTGACGGGTTTTGCTGGAGTGCAGAAGTTTCATGTTGCATTGTGCAATATTATTTTAAACCAAGGAGAACAATTACAAAGTTAAATATTTACATGACATAAGTACTACATGAAGATTTTATTTTGATGTAATTCACTGTATTCATCTTTACACTGCCCATACTTTTACTACTTATGTGTATGTTTACCTCCAACTGCATACAGAAGCACTTCATTTACCTCAGTGTCACGGGGAGTCTGAGCCTAACCCGGCAAGGAGCAGTAGGTGATGTTGATCCAGGATCCTGTGGTATACTGTAGATGGCAAAAACATGTTTTGATGTATGCTTAACATTAATGAAATTTTTGAACACTTAAATGTACACTTTTTACCTCAAAACTGCAGCTCAAAAGGAGAAATGGGAAGTGTGATCTTCTAATGGTGTACTAAGTGCCTTAAAGATGAAAGCTGTGTGTATGGACTCGTGTGAGAATTACAGGACGTGGAATAAGTGAGGAGTAGCCAGAATTGTGTGTGGAGCAGTCCGATTGGCTCTGGCTCTGCATTGGATTAATAATAATAATTCTTTGCATTTATATAGTGCTTTTCTCACAACTCAGAGCGCTCAGCAATTGCAGGTTAAGGGCCTTGCTCAAGGGCCCAACAGAGCAGAGTCCCTATTGGCATTTGTGGGATTTGAACCGGCAACTTTCCAATTGCCAGTACAGATCCCTAGCCTCAGAGCCGCCACTCCGCCTAAAGCAGGTCTGACAGAGTACATGGCCACCAATCTGAAACGTAGAGAGGACCAGAAAGAGCCACATGTTGTCCTGTGTTTGCTTGGCAGCAGAGTGAGTGGAAAGAAGCAGCTGCTCTTTTTATCATTAAGAAGTGTTTCAACATATACTGTAGGAAACCTTCTTTAATTAACTAGTCACTCAATATATAGATTTTCTTAAAAATATGTTTCAGTCTGAAAAGTATGTAAAAATAAGGGGGCTCTGCTCCCTTCGCTCGCCCACCCCCCGGGTTTGGGTAACCGGATATACAATTTAAAGAGATTGTTATCTTCATTTCATCCATTCATTTTTTATTTCTTGATATTTACCAGTAATAAAGCTGTAGTGAATGAGTTATTAAAGGGGTGTGCTATGCACCAGCCACCTCGCGTCTCTGCCTCTCACGTTGTGAAGAGGGGGGCTGAATGCACGCTAAGGAGATGCGCTCAGTCCTCCGAAATCCCCTCTTAAACGGTGATACAATGGGAAACAAATAGTTTTTTTACCTCTACTTTGCTCAATTAGCTGGCTTGCTGCTGCTGCTGCTTGTGCCGAGCTGTGTGATCTGCTTGTCACGATGCATGTCGATCATTTAAAAGCCTGTACAGCAGCTGTCCTTTTGTCTCACGGGATGTTATAAGCGTCTCCGAGAAAATCACTTCTCAACCCAAGATTTTTTTATTATAATCAAGAGATATATTGCAACAGTATTTACTGAAACCATCATAATTGCTAATTATACCATAAATATTTTTGGCTCTATCACCCACACCGGCTAGCAACAATGGATGTGAGATGCAAATGATTTTAGCACGGGGGGAGTGAAGGGGTCTTTACAGTTAGGATCACAAGTATTTGGAGGTGATGCAATTTTTGTATGTTTTGACTCATTGTCTATCTGTACTGTGAAGCGTTGTCCTATCAGTTTTGCAGCGTTTATCTGAAACTGAGCTGACAGTATAGCCCTGTACACTTCAGAAATCACCCTGCTACTTCTGCCAGCAATAAACTCCATAACACGGCCTCCACCATGTTTCACAGATCTGGTATGCTACAGATCATGTGCCGTTCTTTCTCTTCTCCATCATTCTGGTACATATTGAACTTAATTTCATTTGTCCAAAGGAAATTGTTCCCTAACTCAACCGTTTTTTGTTTTTTTTTAAATAAATGATTTCTGACAAAGTCTAATCTGTTCTTCTTATACTTGAGGATTACCAGTGGTTTGCACCTTGTGGTAAACCCTCTATCTTTATTTTCATGAAGTCTTCTCTTGCTTGTAGACTTTTGCAATGACAGGTCTACCACCAGGAGAGTGTCCTTGGTGTAGGTAAATGTTGTGAATTGTTTTTTCTTCACTGTTTTCTTCAAAATTCTGCAATCCTCCAGCACAGTTGTCCTCCAAGGTTGCAGAGGCCTTCTGGTGTTGGAGCTCACCAGTGCCAATGTACCAAATGGTTGATTTGACCATTCCTGGGGCCTCATGTATAATGCCGTGTGTAGAATTTACACTATAACTTGGTGTACGGACAAAAGCGGAAATGTTTGTATGCAACAAAAAAATCCAGAAAAAATCTGTGCGAACGTCAATTTCCACATTTTTCCACTACATAAATCCCGGTCAGTGTGAAAAGTAACAGACATGCACACATCTGCTGTCCCGCCCCAAGTCCTCCCAGAATTACACCTCTTTGAATATAACAAATCAATATAAATAGCCCTTAAGCTCAGCGTTCTGTGAAAAGGCAATGGCAAAAGCACAGGGGGAAATAGAAGAATTTCAGCGAATACCAAGTGGAGGCAAAGAAAAACGTATTATTTGTTGGTTTAAACAGTGGTATCAACAAGAAAAGGAAGCTGATCCGAGTGACATAGTGTGTCGGAGAAACTCGAAAGCTCAAGTTCACAAAGTCGCACAGTGCCCGAAATAAAAAAGAAGTCCGATATCAAAGTCGCTGTGAAAAGGCGAGTCGTAGCCCACCGGCTGAGTATCATATGAAAGCTTATTAGGGTACAGAGAAAAAAAAAGGGCACACAGTGGGGAAAAAAGCACAAAATATCAACTTTAATCTCTAAATTTCCACTTTAATCACGTAGTTTATTTTGTCATTAAAGTAGAATGTCATAAACTTCATCTTAAAATCGTTTAATTTACTACTTTCTCAAACTAAAGTAGCACGTTAAATGCTTTGTTTTGTATTTGATCTTCTATGTGCTCTATGTGTGTGAATCACTATGTGCTTCTTAAACTGGCTTCCTCTTCCGCCGACAGGACACAGAATCCATTACATTTGTAATATTACAGCTCACTGAATAATTAAAATACTGAGATGTATACTTGATATCATTTTCATGATGATAAGAGTTAAAGCATGTTATTAAACATGGGAACACGGTGGCACAATGATTGTTCCTGCCTCGCGCAAGATGCTTGCTGCGCCATGCGTGACCTTCGATGAAATGCTTTATTGTAACAGTACTGTCTCTTTCAAACGTACTAACCCCCAAGTCCTGTCCATCCTTTTCTTCCTCCAAATACTCAAATCGCCACACAATCAGCTCTGTAACAGACGTTAAGCCATCTGTTAGCTTATAACGCTGATTCTTCAATACTTTTAAGGAACACTGAAATATCTTCGTAGTACATGTTTAATTACTCTATCCATCTATCCTTCCCTTGTCACGCCAGCACCAGCAAGAGGCAGGAACAATCCGTGAACGGTGTGCCAGCTCCTTGCTAGCACTGTGATACCGTGTCCTCACATGTTTTAATAATTAACAATACAGATTATTTAAATGATGTTAACATTTTATCTGTATAACATAATAAACATATTTTCCTGCATTTCATCTTTAAAATGATATCGTTGTCATCATATGTAAATACGCTCTTTATAAAGTGGCTCAGGTTGTGCAATATTATAACTGTAGTGCAAGTTTACAGTGAGGTGATTGTACTTATAAGTACAAACAGTTCTACAAGGAGCAATTAATGGACTGATGGAGTGCGTTTAGAGCTCTTGTGATGAAACTGTTTCTGAACCGCGAGGAAAGGCCCTGAAGCGTTTGCCGTATGAGAGCAGTTCAATAGACAGCATGGCTGAGGCAGCGTCTCCTTGATGATGTACTGTATACCGATAATTCTCTTTCTGATCAGCTGCTATAGACCTGTGATTCCCCACTCAGATACAGTGATAATACTCCGAGTGGTGCAGTAAAAGTAATATGAAAAAAGATGATCCGCTGTGGCAACCCTAACAGGAGCAGCTGAAAGAAGAAGGTGCAGTGAGAGTAACAACACTAAAGCAGCTATGGTATTTAGAATAGTTTGACCATTCTGTGGACCATTATATTGTTACTGGTTAATTACAATCAGATGCATTAAACTAATAAACAGTATCCGGTTAATTGCAGTGTATTTATAAAGACGCATCAGGGATGTGGATGTAACAAAGAAACGGAAACCACACTTGAACAATTTGATGCTTTGTGCCGCCAGTTTGCAAAACCGAATGGAGAACTTGTGTACACCAGAGTTTTAGCTACCGTGGAAATGTGCCTGGCTTTACGCCAAGTTTAGGTTTTATACATCATGATTTGAACAGGAAACGGGCTTACACAACATTTTTGTACGTACGCACAAGTTTATACATGAGGCCCCTGGTGTTTCTGCTATCTCTCAGATGTGTTTTGTTTTCTCTGCCTAATGATGGCCTGCATTTAATAATAAAACTACTTAACTTGTGTATGATTGGTTGAAATCCAAATAATCAATGTAGACCTCAGCATTAACATTGGCAGTTCACCATGCAATGCATATTCACTGTTATATGCCATTCGGTGTGGAATTTGTAAAATCAGTGCTAATGTCTGAGATATACCATCTATTGAAATAACAAATGCAATGCATTTTATCAATAAAAATGTTTGTGATGCACTGTTGGAATTACTGAGGCACGGTAACCAGGCAGCCACTTGCACCTTTATTAAAAACATTTCATATTTACTGCAAAGTTTATCAAAATGTGTATTAGGTTTAGCCAGAACTTTTTGGTCACAGAAATAAATTTGTCTCTTGAGTGTGCAGAAAATAAGCTGGGGTGCCAAAACTGAGAAGTCACTGGTTGGTTTTGTGTTTAAAAACATGCATTTGAGTACATTTTCATTGTTCCATGAGTAAAGAGTAAACTTAGTAAATGTATTCTTTATTTTCCCTTGTGTGAGAACTCATAAATGAAACAAGTTTTAAATAATATCACTATCTCCCTTATAATAGCTAAAACACTGTATTTAAAAAAAACAAATGTTGACTGTTATTACAAAAATGCTAACTGGTATTTTTTTTAATGATATTGTATTCTCTTCCCAAGACGTGGAGTGCAGTTGTATGGACAGATAAGTAAACAGTCCTGAATTTGGGACATCATAAATGAATCACCTCCATACATCTGAGATCCCCATAAACCACCAGGGCAAAAAATCTTTAGGAAGAAGTAGTAAGATGCAAATAAAAATGTATAAACTGACAACAGTCCATATACAGCACATCACTTTTTCCACATTTTATGTTACAGCCTTATTCCAAAATGGATTAAATTCATTTTTTCCTCAGAATTCTACACACAACACCCCATAATGACAATGTGAAAAGATTGTACTTGAGATTTTTGCAAACTTATTAAAAATAAAAAAACTGAGAAATCACATGTACATAAGTATTCACAGCCTTTGCCATGAAGCTCCAAATTGAGCTCAGGTGCATCCTGTTTCCCCTGATCATCCTTGAGATGTTTCTGCAGCTTAATTGGAGTCCACCTGTGGTAAATTCAGTTGATTGGACAGGATTTGGAAAGGCACACACCTGTCTATATAAGGTCCTACAGTTGACAGTTCATGTCAGAGCACAAACCAAACATGAAGTCAAAGGAATTGTCTGTAGACCTCCGAGACATGATTGTCTCGAAGCACAAATCTGGGGAAGGTTACAGAAACATTTCTGCTGCTTTGAAGGTCCCAATGAGCACAGTAGCCTCCATCATCTATAAGTGGAAGAAGTTCGAAACCACCAGGACTCTTCCCAGAGTTGGCCGGCCATCTGAACTGAGCGATCGGAGGAGAAGGGCCTTAGTCAGGGAGGTGACCAAGAACCCAATGGTCACTCTGTCAGAGCTCCAGAGGTCCTTTGTGGAGAGAGGAGAACCTTCCAGAAGGACAACCATCTCTGCAGCAATCCACCAATCAGGCCTGTATGATAGAGTGGCCAGACGGAAGCCACTCCTTAGTAAAAGGCACATGGCAGCCTGCCTGGAGTTTGCCAAAAGGCACCTGAAGGACTTTCAGACCATGAGAAACAAAATTCTCTGGTCTGATGAGACAAAGATTGAACTCTTTGGTGTGAATGCCAGACGTCACGTTTGGAGGAAACCAGGCACCGCTCATCACCAGGCCAATACCATCCCTATAGTGAAGCATGGTGGTGGCAGCATCATGCTGTGGGAATGTTTTTCAGCGGCAGGAACTGGAAGACTAATCAGGATAAAGGGAAAGACGACTGCAGCAATGTACAGACATATCCTGGATGAAGACCTGCTCCAGAGCGCTCTTGACCTCAGACTGGGGCGACGGTTCATCTTTCAGCAGGACAACGACCCTAAGCACACAGCCAAGATATCAAAGGAGTGGCTTCAGGACAACTCTGTGAATGTCCTTGAGTGTCCAAGCCAGAGCCCAGACTTGAATCTGATTGAACATCTCTGGAGAGATCTTAAAATGGCTGTGCACCAGCGCTTCCCATCCAACCTGATGGAGCTTGAGAGGTGCTGCAAAGAGGAATGGGCGAAACTGGCCAAGGATAGGTGTGCCAAGCTTGTGGCATCATATTCAAAAAGACTTGAGGCTGTAATTGCTGCCAAAGGTGCATCGGCAAAGTATTGAGCAAAGGCTGTGAATACTTATGTACATGTGATTTTCTCAGTTTTTTTATTTTTAATAAATTTGCAAAAATCTCAAGTAAAAGTTTTTCACGTTGTCATTATGGGGAGTTGTGTGTAGAATTCTGAGGAAAAAAATGAATTTAATCCATTTTGGAATAAGGCTGTAACATAACAAAATGTGGAAAAAGTGATGCGCTGTGAATACTTTCCGGATGCACTGTAAATGTACACATTCACTGAGCCCATAGCAACCCCATTAAATGATCAAGGAGCTTCAGGACCCCATATTCAATATGCACATTCCCCAAGGGAAAACATCTTCATTCCACATTTGCATTTGGAGACAAGTCTATATTAATATACCATCATTGAAAATTGTATTTTTATTAACATGTTTTCCTCTCACTTCTCCTGGTTAGAGTTGTGGAGGCCCAGACTTCCTCCAGCGTGTGCCGAGTCTGCTGCAGGGTCTCCACCTAGTTGCACATTCCCAGAGCAGATCCAATGGGAATTCCCAAGGGAGGCAACCTTCGAACCTGTCCAAACCACCTCAGCTGGCTCCTTTCATGACCCTACTTGGACAGTCACCTGAACTACTGAGCTTCTTGCCCTATCACACAGGGTCAGCTCTGCAGTTTGTATTCAAAATCTCACTCTTACCAAATCTACATTACATTATCTCACCATCTCATGTTACTAAAGCTCATGACCAAGGGTGAGGACGGGGATGGTGATCAACCTATAAACTCAGTTGACATGTTCCACTTCATCACCATGGACCAGATCAGAGTCCACAAAACCACTGCCACCACTCCACACCACCTGTAAATCTCAAATTCTCTTCTTCTATCACTTAACAACATCCTGCAATACTTGAACTTTTCAATTAAGGGCAGCATTTGGACTCCGCTCTCACTGCAATTATATAGCATGCAATAGCAGCCATGGTACACCATATTTCTGTAGCACCTTTCCACAACACAACACAAATCACATGGCTGTGATTTTCCAAATCCACAAAACCTGTTTAGACTGAATCATCATACTCCAACTCATCTGATCTACTATTCTACTGCCAGGTCTGTCTGTATCTTTGGCTTAGCTGTCAGATGGAATCCACCCTCCAGCACAGGCCTTACTGGGGAGGCTGCAGTGTGTGATGCCTCTGCAGTTGGTACTTCTGGTCACTTTTTTAAACTTGGGGACCACCCACACTAGTCCTCTATATTAACCATGCTGTCCCAACAATGTCCAGTGCTTTCAACATCTCTGGCAGGACTCATCAACCCCAGAAGCTTAACAACTACAGTGTTTTCAGCAACAATGATGGAACCTCGTCCCACCAGATGTGTTCAGTGCCGTCGTCTGAGAAGAGGGAATGTCCATGAAGTTGAGGAGTTCCTTAAAGTGTTCCTTCCACTACTTTGACATTTTCCACAGAAAAGGTCATCATCTCCCTATTCCTGCTTAACAGAGTCTGAGGAAGTTCATGCCGTCCCTTTCTCAGGTGTCAAATGGTTTGTTTGAATAGCATCTAGGCCAGGGGTGTCCAACTCCGGTCCTGGTGGCCTACAGTGGCTGGTGATTTTCATTCTAACCCTTTTCCTAATCAGCGAGCAGTTTTCACTGCTAATTAACTCCTTTTCCCTTCATTTTAATAGCCCTGTTTTTAAGGATTCAGTCCTCTGAATTGATTCATTTCTTCATTAAATGGCAGCCTAACAGAACTGAGATGTGAAATGAGCCAACAGATGACCAGCTAAACTGGAATGTCAAACTCCAGCCAATTTCACTCCGACCAGATTCTTAATGAGAAGCCAATCCTTACCGTTAATTAAAGCCGTTATTGAATATCAGGACTTGTTGCTGCTCTCATTGTCCCACAGCAGACCGGAGCAGACCAACATGACCAATATTTTCAGGTCATGTGGCAGCTTGTTTTGCGTCTTATTATTGTTTGGCTGATCATTAAAGAAAAAACAAACAGCTAAGGGGTCTGAGTCACGTCAATTAAAACTAAGGCAAAACAAGTTAAACAGAAGCAAAAATGGCTCACTAATGAAGATGGTTGGAAAGAAAACCTGCAGCCCACCAGGCACGGTGTAGGACAACCCTGCTCTAGGCCATCCATAGCCTCTCTCAACTACTTTTTGATTCTGCAACCACTTTTGCCGAAGTTCCCATATGTTCTCAGTACTTCTCAATAAAGTCAGGAGATCCCACAGAGAACATCCCCCTGTAGGCCACCTTCTTCAGTCTGACAGCTTCCCTCATCTCTGGTATCCATTACTGCGCCTTAGGGTTGCCACCATGAGATGCCCCAACTGCCTTAAGACCACAGCTTTAACAGCCGCTTCCCGTAATTTAGGTCTTGACCAGGGCACAATTAGAGGCAATGGCTATGATGACTTCACTCTGTACACAGGAAAAAGTTTTCTTCAAGGTAAGAGTTGAACCCATCATGAACAAAAGCCTCAGCCGGACGTTCCCAAGACACCCTAATTGTTCATCGAGGCTTCCTCGGTCCATCAGGCCTTCACTCGTTGCTATGAATTCAACTCACTACCAAATGATGAGGAATTGACAGCTCTGTCCCACTCTTCACCTGAGTGTCCAAAGCATATGGCCTAAAGTCAGATGACACAACTTTGGCCCAAGGTGCTCCGCTACCAGGTACATTTATGAACCTCCTCTGTTTTAACATGGACTGTCCATGACCTGCACAGAAATCTAACAGCACCATACCATTCTGGTTCAGAACCGGCAGGACGTTTCTCCCAATAATGACCTTCCAAGTAACTGTGTTATTCTCAGTGTGAGCCCTGAAGTTACCAAGTCAGCGTTTGGTAACCTTTCATGCACTTCACCCACATTTTCTTAAGACTGAATTCTCCAGAACAGATATAGTGCAAAAGCACAGTCAGAATTTTTCCACTCTGCAAATTGTAGCCACATTGAGGGAATCCTCTCGTCCACAGGAAAAAAAAAATCCCAATTGCAGAGTCCTCAGTGGGGGGGGGGGGGTTGTGATAATCCTCACGCCCACCTGAGGCCTTCTATACCTTAGAAATCCAAAGGAGAAAGATCTCCACTGATCAAGACGTTTGACTCCAGAACATGTGCTATATGTGGAGGTAGTGCCAGCTATATGTACCTGGAACTTCTGCACCCCTTGCATCACCTCTGTCTCCTTTCCCTATAGAGAGGTAATTTTCCAAGCTTCTGAGGTCTGTCTCCATTACCAGGGTCTAGTCTCTCTTGGTCTATCCTACCTTATCGTGCTACTAAACTGGCATTACACCCGACCGTAACATTTCATGTTGCAGGTGGTGTGGCCATAAGATAGCTCCACAACGCTGTTTTCTGGTTCACCCGCTCCTGCCCCTTGGAATGGGCCCTGATAACCCTTTCCCAGGCAAGGTAGTGTTTTTTATTATTGCTTTTAATTAAAAGCAAATAACATTCCATACAATCAAATCAAACTTAACAAAACCAAAACCCCACAACAGAAACAGAGGAGAGTCAGCCATCAAAGCAAATCTTTGAAAGCAGCAAGGAGGGAAGAATATCCTTTTCCCTGATATAGAAGCTTATTCTAAAATGTTATTCATTAGATCCTGCCATATTAAAAAAAAGGTTTGAACAGATCATCATCAGAGTGAGAATTAGATTTTTTTCCCCAATTTCAAATAGCGTAAGACATCACTTACCCACCGACTTAAAAATGGTGGGGTGGGATTCTTCCAGTTGTGCAAGATAAGTCCACATGCTACTGGTGAGGTAAAGGCAATTCCGATTTGTTTGTCCTTCTCCACTTTAAGCCCATCTGGGAGCCCACCAAACCCAGCTGCTGAAGGGTTAGGAATGACTGCGACACCAAGGCTGTCCGATAGGCATTCAAAGAGTTTTGCCCAAAATAATCTTAAAATGGTGCCTCCCTAAATAATGTGGACATGTGGACCAGTGAGGCTGGAGAATGCAACATTCACAGGTTGAATCTTGCCCTGGATATATTTTGAATAGTTTTAATTAAGATAAATACGCTTGACAGAAGATTTTAAGTTGTATAATTGAGTGCTTCGTGTGTAGTGCTTTGTGTGTATGGAGCTGGAGTGTATTATGTGCATGGCTGCCTTCCACTCCTTTTCTGAAATTAAATAATTCTATTGTAGATCAGGCTTATGTATGTCTGTCAATTTGTGTCGATTTCAAGGTCTTTTATGGCCTATATATTTGCCATCCAATAAAACATTTAAAGTTAGAAAGTGACATGCCCCCTTCTGCTTTAGGTTGTAGTAGAGTCACCCTTTGGATGTGTGGATGTTACAATTCTAAATAAATTAGGTTATGATTAAATCTTATTTCTTTAAAAAAAAAGATTTGTTAATCTACATTGTGGAAGAATAATTTTAGGGTAACATAGCATTCATCTTAAAGAAATAGCATAGAGGGTTAATAAATGTGGGAAACCAAATAAAGGTCAAGTGAGCAACAAAATGTACACTGAAATATAAGATTTGGCTTAGGAAAAAATACTGAGATGGTCAAGTTAATAACGAATGTACCAGAAGAAAGGTTGACGTAATATACAAATTGTACTGAAGGATGACTAAGAGATGACTAGGAAATCAGCAGATGTCCCATAAACTAGAATGGACAGTTGTTATATACACAGAAATTTCAAGGGTGGTGTCTTAACTCAAAAGGTATAAGAACCACCAGAATATAATATAATAGACTTTTATTCTATATAAGTATTTGGGTATAAACCAAGGAACCAACCAGAGTAAAATGTATGCATTAAGTGACACTGTATGTAAATTGCAGTTTATAAAATGAACCTCTATCCTTTGGTTTCTCTGACCATTCTGACCAGGCTGTAACAGACTGCTTTTGATGAACGCTCCCTCCAAGGCATTTTGACGAGGAGTACAGGTGCTGGTCATAAAATTAGAAGATCATGACAAAGTTGATTTATTTCAGTAATTCCATTCAAAAAGTGAAACTTGTATATTAGATTCATTCATTACACACAGACTGATGTATTTCAAATGTTTATTTCTATTAATCTTGATGATTATAACTGACAACTAATGAAAGACCCAAATTCAGTATCTCAGAAAATTAGAATATTGTGAAAAGGTTCAATATTGAAGACACCTGGTGCCACACTCTAATCAGCTAATTAACTCAAAACACCTGCAAAAGCCTTTAAATGGTCTCTCAGTCTAGTTCTGTAGGCTACACAATCATGGGGAAGACTGCTGACTTGACAGTTGTCCAAAAGACGACCATTGACACCTTGCACAAGGAGGGCAAGACACAAAAGATCATTGCTAAAGAGGCTGGCTGTTCACAGAGCTCTGTGTCCAAGCACATTAATAGAGAGGCGAAGGGAAGGACAGGATGTGGTATAAAAAAAGTGTACAAGCAATAGAGATAACCGCACCCTGGAGAGGATTGTGAAACAAAACCCATTCAAAACTGTGGGGGAGATTCACAAAGAGTGGACTGCAGCTGGAGTCAGTGCTTCAAGAACCACCACGCACAGACGTATGCAAGACATGGGTTTCAGCTGTCGCATTCCTTGTGTCAAGCCACTCTTGAACAAGAGACAGCATCAGAAGCGTCTCGACTGGACTGCTGCTGAGTGGTCCAAAGTTCTGTTCTCTGATGAAAGTAAATTTTGCATTTCCTTTGGAAATCAAGGTCCCAGAGTCTGGAGGAAAAGAGGAGAGGCACAGAATCCACGTTGCTTGAGGTCCAGTGTAAAGTTTCCACAGTCAGTGATGGTTTGAGGTGCCATGTCATCTGCTGGTGTTGGTCCATTGTGTTATCTGAGGTCCAAGGTCAACGCAGCCATCTACCAGTAAGTTTCTGAGCACTTCATGCTTCCTGCTGCTGACGAACTTTATGGAGATGCAGATTTCATTTTCCAACAGGACCTGGCACCTGCACACAGTGACAAAGCTACCAGTACCTGGTTTAAGGACCATGGTATCCCTGTTCTTGACTGGCCAGCAAACTTGCCTGACCTTAACCCCATAGAAAATCTATGGGGTATTGTGAAGAGGAAGATGCAATATGCCAGACCCAACAATTCAGAAATGCTGAAGGCCACTATCAGAGCAACATGGGCTCTCATAACACCTGAGCAGTGCCACAGACTGATCGACTCCATGCCACGCCACATTGCTGCAGTAATCCAGGCCAAAGGAGCCCCATCTAAATATTGAGTGCTGTACATGCTCATACTTTTCATGTTCATACCTTTCAGTTGGCCAACATTTCTAAAAATCCTTTTTTTGCATTGGTCTTAATTGATATTCTAATTTTCCGAGATACTGAATTTGGGACTTTCATTAGTTGTCAGTTATAATCATCAAAATTAAAAGAAATAAACATTTGAAATACATCAGTCTGTGTGTTATGAATGAATCTAATCTACAAGTTTCACTTTTCTTCTTTAAAAAGATGTTAAATTTTGACCACAACTGTGGGATGGTTTGAAAGAGAAAAAGAAGCTCAGTGTTGATTCTCCCTGCTAATGTATGATGGAGGGTGAAGTACACTGTTTTAATATGTACTGTCATGAGGGTCAGAAGGCTAGCACTCCACATGAGAAGGATGGAAGAGGTCCTAGTGGCTTTACAACACATATACGTTTAAGGAATACAGTGAACCCTCGTTTATCACGGTTAATCCGTTCCAGACTCTACCGTGATAAATGAATTTTCGCAAAGTAGGATTCTTTATTTATAAATCGAATATTTTCGCAGTTAGAGTATAGAAAATCTGTTTACAACCTTCTAAATATGTTTTTTAACATTAGAGCCCTCTAGACATGAAATAACACCCTTTAGTCACCATTAGACTCGTATTACCCAATATATTAGACAAAATAAGAGAAAATAAGACATATTAGACGTTACAAATATCATATTACTAGGCGCTCTCGCCTTTTAAGGCGACCGACTTTTATCCTCAATTTTTGTGCGCTCCATGTGTACATCAGGCATGTAAGTGTAGGGAATGAGAACATCAAAGTGTCCATTCATAACATCTCCCGAAAACCTACGTTTTTTTTTTATCCCCGCAAGTGCCTGTCCAAAGTCGTACAATGTCAGCCCGAATGTGTACCGCTAAAGACGGAGTTTCATGCACTAAATAAGCTATAGATGAGAATAAGCAAGCACCATCTCCCCTGATATTTACTATGCGGTGAGGCATTTGTACTCCATCAACATTAATTATTTCCAGAGACATAATTTTGTCTATTTTTCCAGCGCATCGCACACAAAAGCAAGGGAATGATGAGAGCACCAGAACTCTGCTTACATCGCGTCGCTTCGTACCTCAAGCCGTAAGTAGTAAGTCTGTAATAAGCGGAATACCGCTACGCTTTGCACTCACGGGACGGAAGGACAATCCCGAACGCTTTTATATAGTAGATTATTGTACTGTACATTTAATTGCACACAACCACTAACCTATGAAGGCACGACCTCAGTAGGAAAGTCTTCAGAGGTGGTGCAGTATCTTCAGCAGGTGCGTTGTTGTCTTCAGTGAAGAAGTACTAGGAGTAGGCAGTGGGTGTCTGGGTGCGCGGCTGAAGAACATCTTGATAGGTAGTTGCTGGCGCTGTCTTTTCATATGCGTGAGGAGGCTTTTGTAGGGTATTGCCATCTTTAATCATATCCAAGAGTTTCACCTTCTCCTGGATAGAAAGCATCTTCCTCCGGCGCTTAGTTTTATTGTCAGAAGGTTTAGAAAAAGCAGCACGTTTAGGAGCCATCGTAGGGCTTAGATAAAAGTTCTCAGAAAGCGCATGCGTAGGGGACGTAAGCGTGTATGAGAAAAAAAATCACGATAGAGTGAAGCCGCGAAAGTCGAAGTGTGATATAGCGAGGGATCACTGTATATTTAATTTGATAAATGACTTGCCTATCATACATTGATTAATCATGTACACCATATAAAACTAAATATGTAAAGAAATTTATAGAACTATGAGAAAGCTAAATGGGGAAGGAAGGAGCCAGCCCTGGTTTACAATTTTCCACAAGGTGGCTTGTAAGGCAGTCTCTCTAAACACACACAATGGGCAGACTTGTTCTAGCTGGTCATTTGAGTTTTCATTCCCACGAATCATGATGTTTTCATCTTTACTGCAGTCAAATAAGAACACATACAAATAAGATCAAAAATTATTTTAATTCCCATAATGATAATAAAAATAATTCCATGAATTCTGTAAACCATTGCATAAATGCTATAGTGTAAAAATTTTAACAAGTGTTAACAATTTTAAAACAATACACTAGAAGAAAATGATTATGCATTATAAATAATACCTTCTACTTAAGGAAAAATCCATTCAGGTCTCCAGTCTTTCTAGACTTTTCTTCTAAACCAAACAAAGACTTTCATAAATTAAACACAAGATAATCCCCATTATATGCTTTTAAGGTTTCAATTTGACAACACATACACAAAATTAATATACTGACAATATTTCTAGAAATATTTAAATACTATTTAGGATGTGAACTATATGCCAATACATAATAAAATACGGGATATGTTTCCATTTCTATCATTAAATGTCTATTCCAATTTTTTTCTATGCAAATAAACCTAAGAATTGCAGCTTGGAATTTTTATAAGAACTTAACACCTTTCTTTTTTCTACAGTCATTTCTACTGTAAAGCCCTGAGAAAATCATCATATTTCCATTTTGTCTTTTATCCCCAGGCTGATATAGATGCAGATATAGTACTGCCACCACAATAAGTTTCGGTTTATACCATTTATAGAAACACATACTGTATAGAATAGCCATTTAATACAAATTAATGCTACATTTTAATAACTCAATGCTATACTCTTCAATTAAGAGTGGCTTTTCTCCAATTTGACAATGGTACATTCAAAGTTCAGGCTTTAATGATGCCAGATTACTAATACATACATTTGTTTTCAGGAACATGATGCTCCTGGATTTTTGGATATTTTTCAAGAAAGACATTGTCAAAAATACAAAGTTTAATTTTAATAATTTATGCTTTGATATACTTTGTTTTAAAATAATTCTATCCAATGTATACATATATATATATATAGAGTGAAAAAAGATTATTTTTATAAGGGATGGCATAAAGGTAATCCAAATACATAATATATAGAGAGAGAAAAAATATGATAATGTAAAAACACAAAACAAATTTATGTGAATGCAGATTGACCAGACCTTATACAACAGCTCCATTACATTTAGTTTACAAGCTGCTTACACTGAGAATGTATTAGTGGTGCTTTCTTTTGGTCTCCACTGACTTCTCTTTAAAGCTCTTATTAACATTATTTGAAGTGCTTTGAAATATAATACATTGTGCTGTATTTTTAATTTTCCAACTTCTTCTAATTGGGCCAACAGGGTGCAATACAGTGCAACAGAGAAACTTACAGTTGCATCCTTCTAATTATCTGTAGTTGCCGTCTTACTAAGTAGTCAACCATAAAACCCCAGCTACAACAACTAAAATCTTACCAAATCCAGGCACCAAAACCCACTGGGCTTTTGCATAAAATAAATATAACAACCTATAGCAGCATTTCAACCTCACAGGGTTTTTATTGCATTCTTGAATAAATCTTAGAAATTACTTTCTCTAAACAACCTCCAAAAGAATCACATTCACAATGTGAGATAGCCTGCTCTGTGTGGAGATCAGGAATGCAGCTCAAAATTACACATTTAAGTAAACTTCATTCAGGACTAGTGATGGAGTTGTTGCTCTGACTGTACCTAATCTAACAGAAGAGAACAAGTGAACATCGAAACACTAAATTTACTCAAATAAATACACAATTTTTCTATAAAAAGCAGATACACATTTGCACAAATAAAAAAACAGAGGATTCCAACTGAAACAACCCCTTGTACAGCCTTTTATATAAACAACAGTAAACGTTTCAAAGTGGGTCTATTGGGAAGCTTTTAGAATTCATTACAAAAATATTGAGATCTTTGTGAAAGCATGAAGACCACCAGAGCAAAATAAAATATAAATGTGAATGGACTGAAAAGTTTCCAGAATTAAGTTTTGAGGCACTGTTTCCAAAAATTAAGTGCGTGTACATGTCAATCAGTAATGGTAAATTAAACATATAAAAGTATGCATAGATATAAGTAAGTATAAAGGTCAGCATTCTTGGTGTTTGACTGGTTTAGCATGCTGCTACTGTTGCTACTCTTTTCCAGGTGGTGGTGATCTCCCAAGATGACAAGATAATCTCACTATGCTTCAAGACTGCACTATTTCTGCAGCATCTAACAATTTGCACCTTCAAACAAGCAATTTTATTTTACCAAACTACTAGCTGAAGGCAGAAAATATATGTTTGACAAACAACTTGGCAACTGGCCTCTCATCTTCTTGTCATTAAAATACCGTTTTTAAAAAAAAAAAAAAAAAAAGGGGGGGATAATGCAGCTTTAAATGGGTATTCAGTGGAAATGAAAGAAAAGCACCCGGATTTTCAAATACAGTTACTCCTGAACACAAACAGCAGTGCACAACCATTAATACAAAATACAGATTAGAAGGCTTACAATAAGTGACACTTTAGCACAAAAAATAAAAAAGAAACAATAAATAGTACTGTCATAAGTACTTAACTAATCATTGATCCTTATGGCCTCATAAGAATAGGAACACAAATTTAATTTCTTGCTAAATACTTCAATGTGAACTGACAAATTCAATCACCCTGTTTGCATCTGACTGAATGTGCATCTTCTTATCATACTTTATGTATCTTCTTTGTGTACAAAACAAAGTAAAATAATAGCACACTTTGTTATTCTTATAAATACACAAGTTAATTTAAACACAACATAAAATTTGGTCATTTAAAAAAGTCATTTCTAGCCAGTTCTTGCTCAGAATGTCTAAGAATGTTAAAAATGACAGAAAACATCATTGTAAAACAGCAAAGATCTTTGGCAAAAAACTACAAATGGGTAGATGTCCATTGACATTGACAGCAAAATACATAGCAGACACATTCCCCTTAAATGTGCACACAATTCTGCATGCCCGTATTACCAAAAACGAAATATACTATACTGTATTAAGACACAGGGTTTAGAGAGCAGCCTTTAATTAAACTGTATAATGCTAATAACAGAAACTGGGTTAACTAACTGTAACTGTGGTTACATAATTAACATAAAAAATAAAATGGCCAAATCATCCGCCCTCTATATTCTTTGCAGGAGTGTTCTTGAGAATACTTTACAAATGCCAGGCTCTCCACATTTCTCAAGAAATAAAAGGAACTACACTACTTCAGAGGCCTAGCTAGAAAAATCAGTAACTGAAAATAATTTAGAGGTATGGAACAGGTGCTCCAAAGTCATTAAACATACCTGGTAAACAAATAGCTCTATGCAATTTAAATATGTATGCCTGAGGTTTCCAGTCATTTGTTCACTTTAAACTTCTTGTTTAAAAAAAGAAATCAAATCACCCAAGCCTGCTGAATCCCTTCAGCTGAGCTGTGACATTATATTAGCTATACCATTTGCTGTTAATATGAATGGACAAATCTATGTACACAAAAATAAACAAATGAACACTAATACATGTTGTGAACACAGTAGTAGGTCATTGAAATTTGTTTAACCTAAACATTTTACACAGTCATATTTGACAACACGTAATACATATAAACACTATTAATTTTGTCTGTTAGGACAGTACAGTCATCACTTTATCAAAAGTGTACAAACAGTGCCAGTTCTTACATATACAGTAAAGATATTTTTCCTGAATTGTAAACTCCTAACAAGGTAAACTGTAGATGGTCAGATTTTCTTTTCCTAATTCTTATTGATACTGTAAATACAAAACTTAGTATGACTGTCACAATGCACCATTGCCTAATGAACGCTCTTCAGAAAGGTAACAGGATTAAGCTTGAGATCTAGAAGTTTACAACTTGGCTTCCACTTACATTCTCAATCATTAAAATATTTCCTAATTGAGTCTGTTACAAATTAAATACACTATCTCAGATTTTTTTTTTTTTTTTTCCAGAATTTGGTACAAGCTTGTAAACACCTGTATCCATTTTATCACAATCTTGCATTAGCAATAAATGCTGTAATTCAATTTTGTTGAAGGCAAGGCACTTAAAATGAGTGGCCATGTAGCAGTTACACTCACAATAGTTTAGAGATGCTAGGAGTTATACAAAACAAAGTTTTAAGAAAATAGCCACAGACTACCGCAACAGTGCTGTATGTGGCAGCAAGAAGTAAAAAGCTGGTTCCTCCAAGAAAAACAAACAACTAGAAATGGCAATTTAATTCCTAAATTCTTTAGCATATGTGCCTTAATGATATCATTCTAACTGCTGGTTATGCTTGTAAGCATTAAAAGTTTGCACTTAATTTTAAATTCAAAAATGTAAAAATCCTAAGCAAGTTCAACAATACTATTATTCATTTAATAAGTACTATTTTTAGAATATGAAAATTTTAACAATATATCTACTATACCATGATTCAACAGTAAGAAACTGAATATGAAAAAATCTATTATGTTTCACAGTACACAAACTAAGCTTCATTATAGCATATTTAGAAGAAACAAATAAGGGAAAAAACTACCTAAGCAGCTTAAAGCAAATTTCTATTATAACCTCTAACAAATCCCAATGTTAACAAAGTGCTTTTACAAGAAAATGAACCTTCTTCACATAAATAGTAGCAATAACCATGTTAGACTGATACATTACCTGGGAGCAAAAGCCAATAAAATGAAATGTAGAACATTAAAGAAGAGAAGGGAAAAATGAGTCCCTTCCCCACTAAGACTTTCTGGAAATGCAGAACAAGACAGCTAAAACAGGCGCAAAAATGAAAGCATTCTACCAAGCAAAACACTTTGTCTTAAAACTTGAGCTTTAGCAGTATCCTTCTGCTGAGTGTTTTGCATGGGAAACATCATAAGCAAGTGCAAAACTAGCCCATGTGTAGGAAGAGCTTTAATTTCAACCTCTTCACTACATGCAGGACACATGACAAAAGGGGCAAGTGGTTATGGGTGTAAATATTCCAAACCTGCCAAGTGCATAATAGCATGCTTTATGTCAAAGATGAATTCCTTCGGAAAATGCTGCACATCTTTGACATTGCATAACATGTAGCATCCTTATTGAAGGCATCAATGTATCAGTCTAACATATTCAATTATATTAAAAAAATTATCAAATCTAGTTGCAATACTGAAAACATAAAATGCT
>JANRMT010062861.1:28577178-28596126 GCA_026402145.1 Polypterus bichir lapradei
TATATATATATATATATTAATTAGTAGTTCTTCAAAGGGCTATATCAAGAAATAGTACCTTATATTTCATTATATCACCACTTCAAAATTTTTGAATTACAGTAAGGACATTCTGTTTTGCTAGATGCGCAGTTTTCACAGAGTACATAATGCTGGCATGGTTGTAGAACTATGCAACGATCATGATTTTGGCAAACTATACATTTCTTTGACTGCAGCTGATAAATAACCTGCATAATGACAGAAAAGAATTGTTAGTTGGAATCAATAACAACAATACTTGATAATGTCATTTTGCTGCACAGGTTTTTCCATCTTTAGTTTTTCGCAAGATGATTTTTTTTTTTTTTTTTTTAAAACAGAAATGAATACAAGAAAACTGTATCCTATTGGAATCCATGGGGACCTGACCAAGTATAAAGAGAGCACAAAATTAGTATGTACTATTTTAACAATTGCATGGCTGTCTGGTACATGCACATTTCAAGCTCAAATTTGAAAAATGTAGGAGTGGTGAAACAGCCAAATTATTCTGAGTAGTTGGTAATCCCATTAATAATGCAACTTACCAACAAAACTATGATAAGCTTGGATAAATAGCCTATTAAGAATGTTTGCTTACCCCATCTATTAGGTCTATATCAGCTCTCAGCTGGCTCTGAATGGAGTGAAGCTTTGGTAAAGGAAGTTTATTGATATCTCCATAACTCTGTAAAAAGGGCAAATTAGGAGATCTGCACATTGTGTCAAAGTCCTCCTGTAGTTTCTTTAGCTTATGCTCTGCTTCCTCCTTTTGCTGTATGGCTATCTGAAGCTCTGCCTCGGCTGATTTTGCTTGATCTTTTGCTTCTTGAACTTCTTTCTGCCAAGCATCACAAGCCTGAGAAGAAAAATAATGCAAGATGAAATACAGTTGTCTATAAAGTATTCCAAATTACTTAAGAATGGTAACAAGGTATCACTGTATTACATTAAAAATATATACAACAAACAAGTCCATTTATGTTAAATGAATGCACATTTTCAGGACATCTTCAAGTAATATTACACATTAAAAAGACAGCCTAAGATTCAATCTTTGCAATGTCAACCACGTGTACGGTTAAACAGTGATATTGATTTTTCTATCTAAAAGTGTAAAGGAAATAATATTTTGAATATACTTTAAGTAACGTAGCAACAATATCACAATTTAATATGTGCATATTTCAAAAAAGGCAAAACTACCTGGTAGTAACAATGGAATCTACCCAAAACATGAGAATTTTTTTGCCAATGCCATGCAATCTTAAATTACTAGACCCCCTCAATGAAAATCTGTGACAAAAGCCAGAAGCCACTTACAAAGACAGCATCCTTAGGTACTACGTTTAAAAATTAGTCTAGAACCTCTTTTAGAAGGTGAATAATGCCCCCTTGTGGTTTATCAACTCTATTTCAAGTGCAAGTTTCTTGCCAAATGTGCTTACAGTGAATTTCTTATCTTGCATGTCTGATGAACATGAAATATAAACACAGAAATATAAAATTGTACACATTTTTTCTGAAACTACAAAGCTTTATGCTAAAATCAACATCTTCTCTTGCCTGGAAAAAGAAAGCACTTACAATACAGCTAGGTAACAAAAAACTGGCTAATGAATTCACACACAATATTGTTATTATTCAAAAGGGAATGCACAGCCTAGGACATTTACTTTATAGTATTAAAAGGCTGAGAACCAACCTGTTTAACTTGCTGCCAGGAATCCTCCCACTGTTTAATCTTTCTTTTTGCTTCATCGAGTTCCCTTCTGAGTTTTGTGAGGTCTGTGCTGTTTGAGCTTGTTGTCGTCACATTGCTAAAAACCGGTGATGGACTAGGAGAGAAGCTTCCACTTGCAAAATCCCAAATGCTGCCCGCACCACCATTTAAACCTGAGAAAAAGAAAAGGACAAAAAATACTGAATAAGCAAGCAGAATCTTGGAACTAAACAAGAAGTAGGAACGTGTTTTCTTTTCTGGTAGCACCTTTCATAGGGGAGAAACAATTTCAGAGTGCTTATACAAGTAGAATACAAATGTTTAGATAATCTAATGCTGCAATTTGGGTCAATAAAGATTAAGTGACTTTAACAGGACTATATCATACATTGAATTAATTGGGTGAAGTGAACTTTATCCAGCGGGTCACAGTGAAGCTGGAGCATAACAAGGTAAAAGCTAGTAACAATCCCTGGACAGAGCACTAGCCAAAGCAGTGGGAGCATATATACTCACATATTTACATAAATACACTAGGGACCAATTTAGCATCGCCAATCCTCCAAACCAACATGTCTTTAGACTGTGAAAGGAAAAAGGAGCACAAGGAGGAATCCCACACAGACATGGGGAGAACACTACCATAGAGCCACCAAGTGAACTTTATTTACAACCTAACTACCTAATCACAGAGCCTCTGTAACAAAGCTACACTAAAAAGTACACTTAAAATATTTTTACTTTTATACTATGAATTTATAATACAGAATCCTACAAAATTAAACCACAGTAAAAGAGCCTGAGTTAAAATTTATTGAAAACAGAATGTAAATGCCATAGCCGTACCTAAGGAGTTCTGTGAGGATGCAGAAGTGCCTAAAAGTCCGTGATCTGAAATGCCAGTCTGATGTGACTGCTGTTGTTGATGTGGGGTCATTCCAGCAGAAAGTAATGACTGAGAGAAGGACTGTGACAAAGAGCTTAGTGGAGAAGCTGACAGAGAAGACGAAGAGTGCAGTGAAGAAGAACGGGCAAGAGAACCGGGTATATTTACAGGAGCAGAACCTCCCAATAATCTCTGACCTGCAAAGGGAAGGGAAAGTTTTACTACATCAAAAATATGGAATACAAAATTAGCTTTTATCACACTGTACTGAACTTTAATAGAGATGAGAAATCAAACACAATGTTTTACCATTGGGAAAAAAGACTAAGAAAACATTATTAACTGGATTGAAATCAGGAGCTCAAACAAACCAATCTAAGACAGCCTCCCCCCTCACTATTTGTTTCATGTCGATTTTAATAAAGTGTTTCATGACAAACTCTTGGACAAGATGAGACATTGACCAATGTGCATGGTGACACACTTAGGCAAACAATGTAAAATGCTTCTACTCAAAGGTCAGCAGTTACATCACTAATAAATGTGAGTTAGCCTCTTCCAGAGCTGGCCACAAATTCTTGCCATGACACTAGCCCTATGTGATTTCAAAGATAAAAAGGCATGCTTTGGATTGCCACCAGTTACCTGATTCCTGTAAAATCTCACTATAGCCTTTTTCTTGTATGCTGACTAAACATAAGCCAGAAATCTAACTTTGTAATGTAATAAATTTCTAACCTGCTTAGTCTTGAACAGGGTTGTGGAAAGTGCTGAAGCCTAACCCAGCCAGCATAAGGCGCAAGGTAAAAACAAACCCTGGACAGAGCATCAGTTCATCACAAGGTGAACACACACACCCAACTACACACTAATGCCAATTTGGTACTGCCAATCTACCTAACCTGCACGTCTTTGGACTGAGGCAGGAAACAATGTAGTACAATTCCAGGAAGAGCTAAATATTTTTTAAGATTAGCTTTGCAGCTTGATGCCTTTTCAGATGTTTTATTAGAAATAACACAGTGAAATGATACGAAAAGACAATGTTTGTTTTGCCAATACTGTGATAAAAATATATCAAAGGCTGTGGTTTAATATTGTATCAGTGCTCTTGCAAGACACTACAATTCACACAAATGCTTACTTGATAATCCAATATCGCTATTTTCTGTTTCTTCTAGTTCTTTATCAAGTGATGCTACGTTGATGTCACTAAAATTCAGATCTAGAGCAGAACCTAAAAATAAGCAACAAAGCGTGAACAAAATGTTAAATCAAGTTAAAACAGTAGTACAATATTTTACTTTGCGTTCAAAGTTTAAAGTGGTTCAAATAAATTGCAGGCTATCAGTATTGCTCAGTGGTATGCATACACAGAGACGCTTTGCATATTGCATTTTATTAAACCCTGCACACTGAAATGATCACATCTTATTCAAAAGGCATTTGCATAACATATATCCCCCTCAACACTAATGTTTCTACTTTCCTACTTATTAGTATACCTCACATCTTCCAAAACACCTTGATGTTTGTAGACTGTAGAGTAAGATCCCTGTAGTGAATAGAGGAAGATTATTTCCTGACTTATTTCAAATTTAGACAGGTGCACTTTTCTTTTTTCCTCAGTTTTAGCCAGATATACAGGTAAATGGTTAGACAGTAAACAGCACTGCTATGGCAACTGGTACTATAGGATTTACTTGTTAGCTCAGAATCCTTCTCCAGCAAGAATGTTGGCAAGTTAGGGACTATCTAAATCAGTGAAACAATGGGATCTTAATGAGCTGAAACTGAGGGAAAAAAAGAGACCCTCCTAGCCTTTCTCTTCCCCACCACCCCCAAAATACAGAATTTAGCTTATTTAAAAAAAAAAAAAAGTAAAAAACACATTAAAGATGGAAGACATAGATGCTGCATCACAGACTCTCCTCACCTGAATTGATTACCAGCCCTGCTGACTCACACTGCTGCTGCTGTCACTACCTCAGTTGCTCCTTCACACACCCATTTAAACACATACTCCTCCACATACTCCATTTGCTTACAACAAACCCTCATCACGTGGGGACAGGTATTGCTGTAACAAAGTATAGGCTTCTTCCCTTGCTAGCAGTCTATTCCCAATGCAGTATATTTCTAGCACTATGGAAACTTTTACTTTAAACAAAAATACATTTAAAACAAACTCTGAACATCCAACATTGGAAATATTCATATTTACCTATTACTGATTCAACAGTATTGCTGCCAGGATAAAAAGGTGTCGCTTTAGCATTCATTGTTGAGAGCGTGGTTGGGGAGGAACTGTCTGATCCAATACTAGATGCTAAGCTGGAAGTTATACTAGAAGTGATGCTTGATGCCAGTGGGTTTGCCACTGAAAATACACATATAAGGTTCTAAAAATAAAGAAAAAAAAATAAAGAAAAAAATCAAGTCTTATTTTAGTAAAGAGAATGCTCATATCCAGGACACTTCTGGATTGTGGTTGGACTAAAAACTTCAAATTTATAGATACCTATTCTCTAGATAATTTCACTCAAAAGTAGGTTAGCTTACAGAGTGTATGGCTGATTGATTACCTGTTTGTCTTGGTCATTCAGTTTTTGACTATTGTCCAGTGAATGGCTTTTCAGACTCTTTGTCTAAAAGCAGAACATAAAAAAAAGTACAAACTATAGCAAAAGTGATAAATAGTCACTCAGTAAGAAAAATATACACATAGAATTATATATATATATATATTGTTTCTTAGATTATTTAAACCACTTTAAACTGAAAAAATCCTATTTACATTAAGAGTTACTAGAAATTTTTTTTAAAGTCACTGTACATCCTCACTGATCATAATTAAGTTTAGTTTCCAAATTCACATGATAGTTGCACATTTTACTCTTCACTTCCACATCTTTATTTTTTGCAACAATAAAGTTTCCATTCTACCTTCTCAAATCTATTAAAATCTCACAAAATCAGATATGACAGGCATTCACCCATACTTAGTGCAAATATTCAGTATTTAAGATGTGACATAAAGAATTATTGTAAGCGAAGATGTATCAGGACAGAATTCAAATGTTTCACAGTCTGAGGTTTTATGATAATATATAGTGCATATTGTGCATATGAGTGAAGTTTAAAGAACTACGGCAAGGATTCATAAATGTTCAAGCACTACATTGTATAATTTTATATTGTGTTCATAAGAATAGCTTATAAAAACTTTGAAATCAAGTCAGTTTGGCTAGGCACCTCCTGACTCACCAGTATGAGAAAACTCCCACATATGATATACCATTCAACTCACCTTTGTGTCTAGTTATACAAGACATTGCTGTGTTTATTATTGGCACTCTATACACAAAAAAGGCCCTATTTTGTAGATCAGATTGTGTGTATGAAATTTCACCTTTATTATAAAGAGTACACAAGTAGGTGTCTTCAGCAAAAATGATCAAAAGGACTTGAGGTTGTACATGCCACATCAACCAACCTCAGGGCTTCACCCTAATGGGATACTAGGAGTCAAAAAAAAAAAAAACTTTGAAAACCTGGGGATCAGTATTATTGGCAAGATGAATGTCCTTTTATGCTACGGTATTTCCAGGTTGCTGACCATGAATATGATATTTTGATATTTGATTCTTTACCAGTAGTCCTAACCCTCTAAAAGCCACTTACAGAAAATGAGAAAATTCAAAGATAAGCATGAGGGGTATTATTTCAGATTATTCTAACATCAGTGATTATGCATATGAGTTTTTTTCAAAATATTTGATACAAGTATTCTTGTTTATTATGTACTTCTACCTCATAAAGTAAATCATTACATTAACTATAAACACACCGAATTAAGGTGGCCTATGCTAATTCAGACTTTTTAAGAGTTAAATAAGTGCATAAAAGAGGTATGAGACTGCAACACTTATATTACTTCCATTACAATCATAATCTTCCAGCACCCTTCCCGGAGTGCTACTTTGTGCAGGTAAGTAATTGCCTGAATTTACACATGAACAATTAATATACAAACACATGTAATTGTTTTCAGTTGCTGAAGAAGTGGGTTATTTTTTGGTCAAGACAGAAGCAGTCTAGCATAATTAAATAATTTGATGTGCAGTTCAGTCAATATACTTAATCTATAATAAAAGTCAAACTCTGGTGTCAGCATATAACAAAGCACTCGAGAAAAGATTTGAAAGAAAAAAAAAATGAACCAATTCTAACGTAATGAACTAGAAAATGCACTTTTCATATAAACACAACAAAAGTCCTGATTTCACCACACTAATACCACCATACATTTACTAATAACAAATTAAATAGTTATTACCTCATAATAAAGTAACCCAAGGTAAAAATGATAATAGTTGTGTATTAATATGTCACTCTGGTATGTTCACTGAGCTGATAAAATGCACAAGTACCAATCTGATGGCAGTCTGAACGTTTAAAATGAATGTGACGTGGCATTAAAAAAAACACTAAACTTGAAAGTCAGAGATCAAAAACAAGAGAGTTTTTGCTAATGGGCTTTATTTGCTTTCATGTATTGCTAATCATTTTGTACTCTAGCTGTTTAGAAGTATACCAAAACTCTCCTAAATGACAGTGGATACCCCTTGTCAATGACTGAGTGTAACGGAAGACTAAGCTCAAGGATTCATTATCTGGGGGTTGGGGGGAGATAAAAAAAAAAAAAAATGAATCTTTATATACCTGATCCTCGAGTTCAAAGCCAGGTGCTTTTGGATAGTGAGATGTCGGAGATGATACATTGGACGTTGTGGATTCTGAACATAAGCTACCATTAGTAAAGGATTTGGGCCTGCTGATGGGTCCAATAGGGGATAATGAGCTGTTGCTTCCTGAGCTTGATGTAACAGTTGGACTACTAGAGCAAGAAACCTAAAGGAAAAAAGTACAGTGGTTCTTAAATAGGCTTCTCCACTACCGATTTAAGCCTTCTGTTCTTGTTCTGCCCCTAATAAGAGATAGTACTGGATAATTCCTTGGCAGCAAATTCTACTTTATCTTAAGAGTAGTTTAGTAATGGGGCAAAATAAGAAACAAAATACATACATATGGTACATAAAGTTTGTAAAGAAGGAAAAAAAAACTTTTTACACAGACAATTTTTCAAATTTTTTTTTTGTTTTCCCTCAGTCATGTTAATCATGACTATACAGCCTTAACAGATTAAAATTGTTTATTACAAAATTAAACCTAAAACTGTAAAACTTGTGTGGCCTATTCTTTTCCTAATGCATAAGATTCTTTGTTTCTGTCTTTCTGTAGAATTATTTTTTTTTTTAACCTAAGCCTGCACTAAAAGATATGACTGCTGCTGTAGAAGACTATGTACCATATAAATACAGTGGCAAAAACCTAACACATGATTAATTTATTCTACCAAAGACGACCACAAACATAGCAGCCATAAAACATTATCCAAATTGATTTCAAATAAATTAATAAAAACACTGCTTGCTTTTCTCTTTTCAACTTGATAGGTTTTCAGATGTCAGATTACAGGGTGACACAAAACGAAGTATTGATTTTAGGTTTAACTTATCAGGAATACTGGTATTTCTTGAAGCTCTCTTAAATAAATAAGCTTTATACCAAATATTGATGACACTTTTACATTCATGAATAGTTCAAGAATATCTAAGTAACTTATTTAAGATTATTGCATAAAGAACGTTCAGCTTTATACATGCATTTTAAATGCATGCTAATATCTAAAATACCCTAGAGGATACTGAACAATCAGTTTAGTTTATCTCACTTTGGGCCAAACTACTATGATCTTTCTCATTGATGAGAAATTACATTTATTCACATTTTTATTAATAGCTATATATTTACGATTAGGGAAGTCCAAGTGATCTGAAGATTTTTTAGCGTATAATTTTACCGTGGAGAAAACGTACTTGAAAAGGACAGTGGTTCTGGATATGAGAATACGTAGATTAATTCCATCCTAACATTTCAATATAACCATGAACAAATCACATACAGCAATCGCACTGCAAACTTAAACACCCTTAAAATTTAAGGATAAACTTTCATTTTTGTCTGTTACTATATACTATGCTAACCTTCAAAAATCATGATTTTACTTCTAAAAAGATGAAAAAAATCTTATACATTACATTGCACAGACAAGGAATTATAAAAATATGCCTCTTGAAATATCATTGGCATTCTATAATATCTGAGGAACATAAAGTACTACAAACTTAATTATTGCTATGGAGAATTCAATATCTAATGTTATCAATGAACAGGTCAATTTGTTTTGTGGGTACCTCCCACTGAAACATGGAAAAATAAGGAATAATCTGAAACGTTATTACAAAAAACAATGAAAAATATTACTCCATAGGGACCCTTTGCTCAACAATCTGCAATTGCAGTTCCAATGAGCAAATATTTTTTTATTCAGCTCTTTAATTATTTAACATAATTTACAAGACTATGTAGACTACACCAGAAGCTAAAAGGAAGCAGAGATTTCTACAAGTAAGTAGATGCATGCCTCTGACTTTTTAGAATTTCATAGATTACACCAGAGTTGCAGGGATTCCAAACACTGAGAAGACATCATAAAAAGAAAATTTGTAAAAGACAAGTACTGACTTCAAAACTAGGTAAACAACTAGAAAACATAGTTTAATGTAGATAACCTGACAGTAATACAACATAGCAAATAAGCATTAAATATAAATAAGATAGCTGATGCTGATCTACAGGATTATGTGCCATTCTGGTCATCATGCAAAAAATAAAAAAAAAGATATACTAGCTTTTGAAGCTGTTGACAGAAGAGCAACTAAGTATATGGTATGGCTAAAGGGAATCCCACTCTAAGAAGCTGAGAAATTAAACCTTGTTAATCTTCCATCTGCATTCTTTCAATTAAACAGCGATTCATATACTCAAGGACACAAGTGGAAATTAAAGGGAAGGTTAAGGCAGAAGTCAAAAAACACTTCTTCACACAAAGGATCATAGAAATCTGGAAAAATGACCAAGTTGTGTAGTGAAAGCAAAATCTTAGACAACTTTTAAAAAGTACAGCATGTAAACGAGGTTAACAAACTGAATGGTCTCTACTTATTTGTCACACTTCTTACATTCCGACAACAGCAGCAAGGGATGCAGAAACAACCAACTGCCATGATTCATCATAATATGTATTTTTTCCTTGATTCATTACATAATATCTTACACACCTAAACTCAACAACATACCACTCTTACACCACTAATTCTTTGTTGGGGGTTAAGCCTATCCCAGGAGAAAACAGCCAAGAAAAGGGCATCAGTTTATTGCAGGGGCTGATAAAGTGTTAAATATGATTCCAATATAATGGGAATTAGAACACTCTAAATTAGTTGTAACTTGTTCCCATTAACACATAAACTGAAAACTACAGATGTTACCATTAAAGACTTATTCAATTTTTATCCACGTTCTGCAAATCTTTTAAACTACATTATCGTGTGTTATGACTCTAAATTGCATTACTACAACTGTAACAGACACAGTGTGTAAGGTTTCTCATTTCTAATTTTAAAGTCATATTTTACAAACTTCACTACATGATGCAACATGATACTTCAGTAACTGCTGAAGACACTTTTTAAGAGGTATGGGTATATTTCATCACTAAAAATTAACATTCAGAAATGTCCCTTTAAAACGCCTTAAAACAGAAGTAAATTGTGAAACACAGATTTTGTTTCTATGTTCCAAATTACGCAACAAAGAAGCAGATACAATAATTTTCCACACTACAGATATCATACCAAATTTACATATATACATCACTACTAAATCACTGTGCTTAAATTTTTCTTGAAAAGACAAAATATGATGATGTTTAGCAATTGCACTTAGTTTTGTTCACTTTTAGAAAATGGTTTCTCTCCAGAAAACAGAACACTGTAAAATTTAAAAACAATACCTTCTGTATTACCAAAACTCTGATCAGAACTGTTAAGATACAGGAGTACCTCTACTGTTTTGGCAGTCAGAATGCACATACGCCATAAGATGAAGCTAACATTACGGCAAGGCAATGCCTTAACCCATCTTTACAACAAAAGCACCGTTTAATTACAAAACAAATTTTCAAACAAAGCATTATTTAAAAAGAAAATAAACATGCATATATATTTTGTCTCCTAAAAAGCCAAAAATAATTACATTTCTGCCACACCAATATCATATGCTATAAATAAACAAATAATAATCACAAATGTATTCAACATTGATCTGCAATGGTAGGACACAGCAGGTTGCGGAAGAGATTGCTTTGGGTGGAATTAGTAATAACCACAACAAAAAGCAAGAATAGTACAGCTTTTCCATTGGTGTAGTATGTTTACATTCTTTAACTATCAAAAAACGTAAAACTGCAAGTCAAACTACCTATTGACTTGATGAAAGCAAAGAATGGCATTTTCTGCATTGTGTCAAAAATATTTAATCTTTTCATTCTGATTTTATAGGCTGTGTACTGTAATTGCCAAGCTATTTAATGTTTATTTATTAAACTATTATAACATTTTGTTCTTCTCAGTACCATTGGTCAAGATAGGTATTCTAATGACTAACAGATAAACCCCAGGTATAAGAAACACAGGTAAGCTGATTGGGTTGTCTCTTAATTACAATTAAAGTTATGTACTTTAAACAACACATTCTTGTTTATGATAGATCCAGTGAGTGGCAATGAGTTTCATTTTATTCTGTACACATGACAATATTACTACTACCACCACTCTTATCCTATCAGAAGGTTCAAAGTTAATACTTACAAAAAATAGATACATCTGTATGATTATGTGTATTTATATATACATATTGCATGGTTAGATTGTACTTAGTTGTATTTGTTTTTCAACTGAATGTTGCTTGCTTGTTGTATAGAATCAAGCACAAAATCCATGTTTTAAAAAATGTAAGAGGCAAAAGAGTTCTGGAAAGAAGATTAAGAGAACACCCACTGTCTAATGGAATTTTATTATTAGTGTTGAAAGCAATAAACATTATTTATAAAAAAATTAATAATCATATGGTCAAAGACTAGCCTCATGCCCCAATGCTATAGCAAAAAAAATGCATGCCTCTGCACATTGACAGCATACAATTGGATGACGCGACATGTAGATTATACAAATACGTGAGCTTTTTTATGGACATTTTTGTCTATCAGAAAGTTTGTTATCTATGTTCTCTTTTTTGTTTCCTTGACAATCACTACAAAGTACATTGAGTAAGAAATATATTAAAATATGTAATTTTTGAGTTTAGAACTCCTTTATGAGTGGACAGACAGTGTCACATTCAACGTACAAAGCTCAGATTTCAAGCAATGCCCAAAACCACTTTTTGCTATAGACAAAAAAAAAAGGTTCACCAGCAATTTGTTCTATATTTTATCATCAATGACAAGGCATGCTAGACTATAAAATTCCAAAAAGAGTAAAAATGGATTACTCCATTATAAAAAGTCCACCATAGACTAAAACCAATATGTAGGGTAATCTCAAATAAAAAGTATATTTCCATATTCATTTCATATACATACATTTCCCGTTTGTCCGTTGTTGTTACCAGTTCCAGAGGTGGAACTACTACCCCACTCATTTACTCCACAGTCTGAAAAGTGCTGGGAGCCAGCTTTAGACTGAGAACCACTATGCATCACAGTAAGCAATGAATTCACTGACTCTTCAGTGGAAGGGATTCCTGCAAACAGAAAAAAACATCAAATTTTGTAGGTAGACGTAACGGTCTTACAATGATCACAAAACTAGGTGTAACTGCTAAAAAAAAACAGTTCATCGCACAACTACGCGTTTCAACTTGGACTTAAATTGATACATGATTTGTCCTCCTAAAAAGAAATATTTATACATATTCTCAAGTTCCAAGCCAACATGAATATGAAAAACAGTTATTCAAATGTAGAGAGAAAACTTTCATTTCACAGTAAGTCCACTTTTATACAAATTAGTTACTCAAGCAAAGGTTTCCCAACATAAGGCAGTATGAATAATTAAGCAGACACCTCCAAAAATAATATTTAGGAGAAAATAATGATTTTATTTGTATGAAAATCAGAATTATGTATCTACCACATATCATAGTGAAAAAAAACTACATAAAGACATTTCCAGTTGAAGAGGACACACCGTTTGATCGAAGGTTACTGACTCGGGAAACCTGAATAGGGGACTGCTCTTTGATCGAATGTTACTGAATCATGTTACGCTGTCACTCAAAGTTTAATGTGGAGAACCCTTCCACTTCGATCAAAGTCACTGTTTTACCCCAATGTTTCTGAATATGTCAGTTTTTGACTTGCATGCCAAAAATGTGCCATTTAGGTTGACTGGACACTGTGTGAATGGTTTAGATGTATGGGTTTGCCCTGTCCAGGGCTGTTTCCTGGTGGTGGTGAACAATTGATTGATTGAAATGGCATTTTGCAGAGTTTTAACACAAAGTTTTAATGTATGCCCATCCAAGAGATGCTTATTTCAATTAGTCTTTCGCAGTGCATTCTAGGTCTACAATTGTTTTGATCATTTAATTTTACTTTGGCATGTCTGCGTCTGATATGCCATACCAATTTGAGAATTAATGGCCTTGCTTTCTTATTTCTTTCTTTTCAACTTGTCTTTTAGGAAGGCTTTCAAATTCAGGTTGTATTTGCTCAAGTAGTATTTTGTTAAAAGGTCAGGTGTCAGGTCATTGTTTAGGCTTAAGCTATGCCATTTAATTTTTTAAAAATTCCTTTGTGTTGAATCTACATTAATTTTGCGATTCAGTGTATACTTACTTCATGATTTATGTATATATTTTATGACTGCATGCTTTAATGGTAGAGAAGATTAATCATGATTTATTCTATACAGTTAAGTGACTAATTTGTTAATTTGTTTAAATTATTCCCAGCCCTATTATGTATGTATGTATGTATGTACAGTATGTATATTTATTTCCCCCCCCCCTCCACTGAAGTTAGAGAGATTGTTTTGGAGATTAAATGTTATAAAGAAAGGACATAATGTTCTCAAAAAGAGGGACACCTTGTGCCAAACAGTATAACTTTGAAGTTCTACAAGATATACAATTCAATCTTTATATAATGATAGCTGAAAGTTTGGGGCAGAAAAGAAAATTGATTTCAGGATTGTGCATCATAACATGTATTGGTTTGTACTGTAATATCTAGTTTTTTGTAGAGACATTCCTAAAATGCCTAATTTTGGGGGTTTTTATTTAGTTGATATTGGTGTGAAACATGTTTTTATTCATTATAAAGACTTTCTTTTAAAAATTTGAAGTGTCATACTCAGCATGCTTCTGTCATTTGAAGCTCCTTTATTACATAAGCAGAGTCAATTGCCATTTATTTTTGGATATGTAATTTAATCACAATAATGGCAAAAATTCATTAGGGCATAAGAGGTTAAAAAGCAAACAAACAAAGAGGTTAAGAAAAAAAAGCCCACTAGTAAAATGATGCGAATTTTGTACCACTCGTTATACACAGCGAGCACACACATTACAACAACTGTTATATATTATTTAAAAATTAGAGTAAACATATCTCTCTCACTAAAAACAGAACACTGTTGTAAGTCAACTGTACTTTATGTATTAATTTTATTCTGCAGTTTTATAATGCTGCACGTGACATGCCATTTGAGTAAAGCATTTTTGAAATCGACATTAGGTTACAAGAAAAATAACATTACAACTGAACATGGCAGCATGATGTAAAGGCAGTATTAAGTACTAAAATCTTGGGTAACTAAAAGTTGTGACATGCATAAATACAATCAGTACTTACTTTCCACATGTGCGAAAGCACAAAAGGGCCCCCTTGGACAGTAGCCAGTTTGACGCATATCATTGCACTTTGTTGATTTGTAAATCTGTAAAATAAATAAAATATATTCAGCTATTTAATTAAGGAAAGTCTACTAATCTGTGTGTACATTACATATACAAAACAGAAACTAAGCATCTGGCATAGGTCCTTTAGGTGTCTGAATAGCACAGCCTGTTCAAATCCTAATAGAAATTGTCCTCATTACCTCAGGATGAAATTGCTGTTCAGTTCGGGAGTGGCAATACTGGCAGTTGTCCCCACTGTCACACTTAGAAGGCTCACCCCATTCATCTCCATGTTTCACACTAGGACATGGAGTTGATCTAGAAGCAGGAAAGAATTGAAAAAAAAAAAATCACTAAGGTAGCACTGAACTAAGCCCCAATGTCTAGGCACATATCTAAATTTATCCTGTTTTCATAGACAAAACAACTGAAATATCAATGAAAGTTTTTTTTCTATCAACTCAAATTAATTAATAAAACGCTAAACAACATAACAATAGTTATGGCTTTGCCCCCTGCTCGCTTCGCTTGCCAAATTATGATTAAAATTTTATTTAAAAAAAAAAAAAATTATAAAAATTGTTGTCGCCTCACCTACCACACACAACTGAAAGTTCACTCGTCAAAAAAATCGTTCTCGCCTCACCTACCACTTGATTGGTTGGTTGGATGGTTGTCACTCCTTTGACATTTATATTTGAGTTTTACACTCCTTTTTTATTTCACTCCTAAAACATGTCATTCCTTTAAATGGGACCGACATCATCAGCAGTTAATTTTCTTTGCAAAGTAACCAATAAATGCATGTGAGATAAACTCCATTTTTGAAATTCTTTGAACTAAACCTCAAAGCCGTACAATATTTACATACTTATGACATATAACCTATGTCCATATATTCGATCACTATTCGTCTTTTCATTATTTCTCTGAGTAATAATTTATCTTTGTTTGCGCTAATGTGATCTTTACTTTCTTTTTTTTGACACTTTCGTTTTTTTTCTGCTTTCATATTCTGTATCTTGCTCTGCATGTGTATCGGGTCTACTTTTTTTTTTTTTTTTTTTTTTTTTTTTTTGAGTCTTTTGAATTCCACTGTTTTCATTATCTCTAACCTGCTCTGCATGTGTTTGGCTCCCTTGTTTTTAAACCTCTTTATGAGGTTTTACTTTTTTTTGTACTCTGTCTTTCATTTATGACCTCGCTTTGTCCTAATTTTTTTTCCAATGACACCTGGTCCGTGGTGATTATTATCCCTTTTTGAGTAATAATTTCTGTTTGTTTGCGCTACTGCGATCTTTACTTTCTTTTTTTTGATACTTTCTAATTTTCCTGCTTTCAAATTCTTTAACTTTCTCTGCATTTGTATTGCGCCAACTTTTTTTTTGAGCCTTTCGAATTCCACTGCTTTCATAATCTCTAACCTGCTCTGCATGTGTATAGCGCCAATGTTTTTGAAGGTCTTTATGAAGTTCTAATTTGTCTTTTACTCTTTGTATTTTAATTCTGACCCCACCTAGACGTACTTTTTTTTCAATCCACTTGTTCCGGGTTGATTATTACTTTTCATTATTTTACACCTAGATTATTCTTTTTTGCATTTTTTTCTCTCCAACGCTTTTGAGTCTCTTTTCTTCGCACTGCTCTTCTTCGCTTAGTCGTTGACGTTTCATCTATAAACGTATTGTCCTTATATGCTTTTTATGCGCCGAGAGCCCAGGATCTGTGTGTGCTCAAAGGCTTTACACGACTGAATGTTTTGCTGCCCGTGGTCTTATTTGATATTGGTTGTAAGTAGGGTGTGTCTTGCAAGAATCTCGTGTTCTACGTCTTCACGAGGCAGTCCTGGGTCAATCTCTTGACACAAAGTCTCATGTTTAAGGTCCCTGCGAGACGCTCCATGACCAATCTCTTTCATCTCGCGGGTCTTTTAAGTTTTTTCTGAGATCTTCACATGAAGATCACGTCTCGTCTCCCTAGTCTCTCTCTCAGGATTTTTTTTTTTTTTTAATAATAGAGAGATATCTAACATCGCATTTTCATTCTGAACTGTTACCCGAGTTTATATATTAAAAAAAAAAATTACGAAAACATCTTTTTTCAAGTAAAATATTTCTTATATTTTTTTTTTTTTTTTTTTTTAAATACAGGTATTGTCAAACTTGGGTCACAGAGACAGCACTCAAGATAGGAGATGCAACATGGGCAATCGATCTGCTTTAGCTCCCATCTTCGGGTAAGAAGACCACCACTGGCTCCGTCTCACCTCAGTAGCAGATAAGAGTGCGAGGAAGAACAAGTTAAAGCCTGTTGTTAAACATTCTAAGCATCATGAGATAAGCACGTTATGCGGTAAGCATAATCCTGCAGAGGACTACAAATTACTTTGCCCTTGATTAACTGTTTACCAGAAACAGCAGAGCAGCTATAGAGCTATCCTTACCCCACTACTGGTACAGATGGCAAATCGGCGACAACCCCGGTCACAACAGTAGATGCATTTTCCCTATATTCGTTATAATGGAATATTTTTTATGGTCCTATGAATTTTGTTACAATGGGATTCCACCTGTATTTACAAAACACAGCAGTTTCCTTTTGGTCCATGCCCTAAATGGATGCAATTTCATAAAAATTTCGGCAGCCATTAACATCTGAGATACTATATATACATTCATTTGTACAGATTTGTGCAGCTATGACAATAAAGATACTCTACCTGTATTTAAATTTTCTAGGATTTCGTCTTCTATCCCGGCTATTGTGATAATGAGGACAGGCATATCCCTGGCGACACAGGCGTGGCGGTTTTGTGCACTGTTCAGTTTTATAGTTTGCCAAGACAAAGTTTGTATCTGAAAATGGGGAAAAGAAAAAAAAAAAACAAAAACCTAAATTTAAATATTGACATACACAGAATCTATTTGTATAAAGCAATATTTTCTCATTATATTAAAGAAATTTGTCATTAACAGGGACTGCAAGATTTTTCAAATGTCTGAGGGGCAAGGAGTCAGGCAGCAGTTTGTTAATTGTGGCAGCTATTTAAAAACATATGGAGTAATTTTATCCATTCCAAACATACTGGCAAAAAAATCTATTAGTCAAGTTAACTAGACACAAAACAAGGGAATAAACAATTTTTAAAATACCAGGCATAAAATTTGCTCTTTCTGGTTGAATTCATTAACTGACTAGATTCCATCTAAATAATTAATCTCTTTCAACCACCCTCATGTCTATAAATGTTGTGAATTCTCTGTTTTTAGCATGCACAGCTGCATGACTGACATCTAATACAAAACTGATTAAAACATTGGTATTAGGTATGGTGACTACAACCTAACAAACAACAGCACATTTACCAGGATACAGACTTTCAATAAAAATATACTGTAAAGTGTCAATATGTATTCATAATACTGTGTTTGCTTGAAAAATGTACAGATGGAATATGTAAGAGTTAATGAACAAGTCTGTAGTCATATACAGGTATATATAATATAAACCAACAGTTAACTGTAACCATGAAAAAATCTGTTTTAAACTTGCACAGTAAATCTCGTAATAAATTTAAATTACTTACGGATTACCTTACAGATAATACAAGTCAGATAAAAATGGCATTGTAACATGTATTACAAAAACACTTAAAACTGAGAATAGTTTAAAATTCAAATAAACTTTAGAAGGGCACAATATTTTCAGAACGGACAGGCTCATAATCAATTTGACTCTTCAATTTTTTGAAAAATGACAAACACACAATATTGGATTATTTTTATTTTAACCAGAGATGCTGTTCAATTACAAATCCTCAAACAAACACATCATCAAGCTTCCAGAAAGACTTAAAGGAAATGCCTACTCTTAGTGCAAAATATTCTGTACACCACACACATGGTTATGGAAGCCTGAAACTTTCAGTGCATGACTGGCACGTATAATGAATGCTTTTTAGGTGACAGGAGCTGGAGCTAGAAATCAAAACACATTTTACATGTGCTAGCATTTAAAGACTATGCATCATTAAAGTCTGGGCTTATTTATTAATAGGACCTAACTAAAGCTAAACGCAACCTTCCACAACTAAGAATCTCTACACATTACCCCAAGCAGAAAAGTATATCAATGAAGTATCTTCTAAAGCTGTCAATAATCTTCAGTTTTACACAGATTTATTTATACAGACATCATGTGACACTTGAATTGCACAAAGGCGAAACCTACTCAACTTATTATGTAACTTCTGAAGTTAATTAGTTGGACCAGATCTTATTTAGGGGTTTCATAGCAAAGGGTATGAATACATATGCACTCACAACTTTTCAGATTTTACTGTTTGTATGTATATATATATATATATATATATATATATATATATATA
>JANRMT010062861.1:28603477-28628504 GCA_026402145.1 Polypterus bichir lapradei
ATATATATATATATATATATATATATATATATATATATATATATATAAATACACACATATACAGTGGCTTGCAAAAGTATTCGGCCCCCTTGAACTTTTCCACATTTTGTCACATTACAGCCACAAACATGTACCAATTTCATTGGAATTCCACGTGAAAGACCAATACAAAGTGGTGTACACTTGAGAAGTGGAACGAAAATCATACATGATTCCAAACATTTTTTACAAATAAATAACTGCAAAGTGGGGTGTGTGTAATTATTCAGCCCCTTTTGGTCTGAGTGCAGTCAGTTGCCCATGGACAGTGCCTGATGAGTGCTAATGACTAAATAGAGTGCACCTGTGTGTAATCTAATGTCAGTACAAATACAGCTGCTCTGTGACGGCCTCAGAGGTTGTCTAAGAGAATATTGGGAGCAACAACACCATGAAGTCCAAAGAACACACCAGACAGGTCAGGGATAAAGTTATTGAGAAATTTAAAGCAGGCTTAGGCTACAAAGAGATTTCCAAAGCCTTGAACATCCCACGGAGCACTGTTCAAGCGATCATTCAGAAATGGAAGGAGTATGGCACAACTGTAAACCTACCAAGACAAGGCCGTCCACCTAAACTCACAGGCCGAACAAGGAGAGCGCAGATCAGAAATGCAGCCAAGAGGCCCATGGTGACTCTGGACAGGCTGCAGAGATCTACAGCTCAGGTGGGGGAATCTGTCCATAGGACAACTATTAGTCGTGCACTGCACAAAGTTGGCCTTTATGGAAGAGTGGCAAGAAGAAAGCCATTGTTAACAGAAAACCATAAGAAGTCCCGTTTGCAGTATGCCACAAGGCATGTGGGGGACACAGCAAACATGTGGAAGAAGGTGCTCTGGTCAGATGAGACCAAAATGGAACTTTTTGGCCAAAATGCAAAACGCTTTGTGTGGCGGAAAACTAACACTGCACATCACGCTGAACACACCATCCCCACTGTCAAATATGGTGGTGGCAGCATCATGCTCTGGGGGTGCTTCTCTTCAGCAGGGACAGGGAAGCTGGTCAGAGTTGATGGGAAGATGGATGGAGCCAAATACAGGGCAATCTTGGAAGAAAACCTCTTGGAGTCTGCAAAAGACTTGAGACTGGGGCGGAGGTTCACCTTCCAGCAGGACAACGACCCTAAACATAAAGCCAGGGCAACAATGGAATGGTTTAAAACAAAACATATCCATGTGTTAGAATGGCCCAGTCAAAGTCCAGATCTAAATCCAATCGAGAATCTGTGGCAAGATCTGAAAACTGCTGTTCACAAACGCTGTCCATCTAATCTGACTGAGTTGGAGCTGTTTTGCAAAGAAGAATGGGCAAGGATTTCAGTCTCTAGATGTGCAAAGCTGGTAGTGACATACCCTAAAAGACTGGCAGCTGTAATTGCAGCAAAAGGTGGTTCTACAAAGTATTGACTCAGGGGGCTGAATAATTACGCACACCCCACTTTTCAGTTATTTATTTGTAAAAAATGTTTGTAATCATGTATAATTTTATATCCACTTCTCACATGTACACCACTTTGTATTGGTCTTTCACGTGGAATTCCAATAAAACTGATTCATGTTTGTGGCTGTAATGTGACAAAATGTGGAAAAGTTCAAGGGGGCCGAATACTTTTGCAAGCCACTGTATATGTATTATTATATATATATATATATATATATATATATATATATATACACACACACACACATACACACAGTCATATGAAAAAGCTTGGGAACCCCTCTTAATTCTTTGGATTTTTGTTCATCATTGGCTGAACTTTCAAAGTAGCAACTTCCTTTTAATATATGACATGCTTTATGGAAACAGTAGTATTTCAGCAGTGACATTAAGTTCATTGGATTAACAGAAAATATGCAATATGCATCATAACAAAATTAGACAGGTGCACAAATGTGGGCACCCCAACAGAGACATTACATTAATACTTAGTCAAGCCTCCTTTTGCAAATATAACAGCCTCTAGATGCCTCCTATAATCTTTGATTATTATGAGTGTCTGGATTCTGGATGGAGGTGTTTTTGGCCATTCTTCCATACAAAATCTCTCTAGTTCAGTTAAATTTGATGGCTGCCAAGCATGGACAGCCTGCCTCAAATCATCCCATTGATTTTCGATGATATTCAAGTCAGGCCATTCCAGGACATTGTACTTCTCCTTCTGCATGAATGCCTTTGTAGATTTCAAACTGTGTTTTGGGTCATTGTCTTGTTGGAATATCCAACCCCTGCATAACTTCAACTTTGTGACTGATGTTTCAACATTATGCTGAAGAATTTGTTGATATTGGGTTGAATTCATCCGACCCTCGACTTTAACAAGGGTCCCAGTCCCTGAACTAGCCACGCAGCCCGACAGCATGATGGAACCTCCACCAAATTTAACAGTAGGTAGCAGGTGTTTTTCTTGGAATGTGGTGTTCTTCTGCCACCATGCAAAGCGCTTTTTGTTATGACCAAATAACTCCATTTTTGTCTCATCAGTCCAAAGCACTTTGTTCCAAAATGAATCTGGCTTGTCTAAATGAGCATTTGCATACAACAAGCGACTCTGTTTGTGGCGTGAGCGCAGAAAGGGCTTCTTTCTCATCACCCTGCCATACAGATGTTCTTTGTGCAAATTGCGCTGAATTGTAGAACGATGTACAGATACGCCATCTGCAGCAAGATGTTCTTACAGGTCTTTGGAAGTGATCTGTGGGTTGTCTGTAACAATTCTCACAATCCTGCGCACATGCCGCTCCTGTACTTTTCTTGGCCTGCCAGACCTGAGTTTAACAGCAACTGTGTCTGTGGCCTTCCATTTCCTTATTACATTCCTTACAGTTGAAACTGACAGTTTAAACCACTGAGATAGCTTTTTGTAGCCTTCCCATAAACTATGATACAGATCTTGTTTTCAGATCTTTTGAGAGATGCTTTAAGGATTCCATGCTGTCACTCTTCAGAGGTGTGTCAAAGGGAAGCACAACTTGCAACTGACCATTTATGCCTCGTGTTCCATTATTGGAACGACAGTCACGTTGGAGTTATTTATATCCTACTGCTCAAGGCCATCGCCGGGCTCCGACTTTTCACGCACGTCTGCTTCCTGGGGGTACACCTTATCACGTTATGCACAGAGTTAGTCAGTGTGCTGCAGATATTGGTGTGCTGGGATCTCCTCAAGAAGTGATGTTAATTTTCTCACATTTTTGAAGAACCATCCGGAGACAGGTAGATATAACTTTGCTGCACTAAGTCATATACCAACATTTTTTTTTCTATTACTTCTCCACTAGTTATGTTATCGTGCTGTAAAAAGAAACTACCGAAGTTATCATTGCTGTATTGGTTATGGACTTCACATTTTGCGTGTTTCATTTTTGGAGCACCAGGCAAAACCCCTACCAGTAGGACTAATATATTTTAGTGATACAACCACCCGAAAATGCTACATCACCTGTTTCTGATGAGGACTCAGGAGATGAAGAAGGTGGAACAATAAATAATTTGCCAGGTTTTTTGTTGCGCTCACCTGTGTATCTTATTCAAGATGGCAGTGATGAGGAGTCCGACAGAAGTGATCCCACATACATACCTGAAGATAATTCCCCTGATGATGAAGTTCCGTCAACCTCTAATGCTCAGCAACCTCCTCCGTCAAAGAAGAAAGTGACAAAAATTGTTTGGAAATGAAAAAAGGCTGACCTAACTGCACAACCCGTAGCAGGTAGAGTTACAGAACCACCAAACGATTTCTTCACCGAAAACCAGAATTTCCACAGAAATTTTTGAACTTTTTCTTGATGATTAAACCGTTGAACTCATCGTCAGATACTCCAATTTATACGCTGCATGTAGGGTGTAAATCTGGGATTGACTAGTTCCGAATTCAAATGTTTTGTCGGAATTATTTTTCTGCGTGGTTACATGTCTGTTCCTAGAAGGCGCATGATCTGGGAACAAAGAACAGATGCGCATAATGTACTCGTTAGTGCTGCCATGAGACGTGATCACTTTGAAACCATATTTTCTAATTTGCATGTTGCTGACAATGCCAATTTGGATCCAATGGACAAGTTTTCCAAGTTGCGACCTCTCATAAACTCAATGATAGATACATGAAATTTCTTCCAAATGAAACATATTTCAGCTTTGATGAATCCATGGTTCCTTATTTCGGTCATCATGGGTGTAAGCCATTTATTTGCGAAAAGCCCATTCGGTTTGGCGCCACTCGTCTGGGCTACATTTGCTGGTTTCAGCCATATCAGGGTAAAAACCCATATAATAAAATAAGGAATATGGTGTTGGTGCATCACTTTTCCTGCAGTTTAGAGAGGTACTTGTACAGGCACACCCTGGACAATACCATTTTGTATTTGATAACTTTTTCACCAGCATTGCACTTCTGGATAAGCTCAGTTCATGGGACATCAGGCAACAGGTACAGTGGGAAAGGATCGCATTGACAAATGCACCATTGGAATCAGATGTCGTGCTAAAGAAAAAAAAGAGGCACATTCGATTATCGAATTGATGGCAAAGGCAATATTGTATGCAGATGGCATGATAACAGTGTTGTCACTGTTGCCTCATCTGGTGCTGGTATCGATTCCCTGTGTCTTGTCAATTGTTATTCCCAGAAACTGAAAAAGATCCAAGTCTATAACCATTTCATGGGAGGCGTAGACAGAGCTGATGAAAACATTTATAAGTATCACGCATCAATCCGTGGAAAGAAATGGTATTCAAGTCCTCTGTTGTTCCGTTTCGAATTGGCCTGACAAAATGCATGGCAACTGCATAAAACATATGATAAGAAGCCAATGAATCTTCTGGAGTTTCGCCGACGTATCGCATGCCATTATTTGGAGACCCACGGTCATCCTGCAGACCCTGGCCGAGCAGGAAGACCTTCTCAGAAGCGCAAAATTGATTCACGTTATGATGGCCTGAATCATGTGATAGTCAAACAGGGAAAGCAAACACGGTGTGCTCAATGTCATAAGAACACCAGATTTCGATGTGAAAAATGTGATGTTGCCTTACATGTCAAATGCTCTGCTGGATATCACACTGAATAGCAGGTATTTACCATCTCCTGAGATAAGAAACACAATTTTATAACGTTATGTATAATGTAAGAAGTGGATTTGCATAGTGTTCCAGTTTTGGAATGCCACATAACTCAACAAAGGAATGTAATACATTTTTTTTTCTTCAAATTCTTGTTCCTTATATTTTTCTACGCAACATATGTGAATTTCATGCACAAGCTCAAAATTTTCAACCTTCAGCATAAATGGGTTAAATACCTTTTCTCATGACTGGACACACCTGTCTATGAAGTTCAAGGCTTAACAAGCTAATCCAACCAATTTGGTGTTGCAAGTAATCAGTATTGAGCAGTTACATACATTCAACTCAGCAAAATTACAAGGGGAGCCAAATTTTTGCACAGCCACTTTTTCACATTTGATTTAATTTCATACAACTAAATACTGCTTCACTAAAAATCTTTGTTCGGAAAACACCCCAGTACTCGGATGTTCCTAGGAAATGAAAGACAAACCACTGTTATCTGTTTTGTTGAAAGTAGAGTAAATTATTATGCAGGCTGAGAGGGGTTCCCAAACTTTTTCATAATACTGCATTTACTTATTTAATTATTTTATTTTCATTTCGCTTTAATAATTAGGACAATATACTTAAGTCTGTTAAAAGAAAATCCATTTTCTTTCCAGACTGTAATGCAACAAAACTGTACACCATATTCTGCAAGCGTGTTTATAGCGAAGCAACAGTTATTTTCTTGCTTTTCACAGTAGAATAAACACACTATACCTAATTGGTATAAATCAAATCACTATACACTTCGAAGTGCAGCATTTCCACAGAAGACAAACTAAGTATTCTATTAGGATGTTTTGTTAAAAAATTCCTTTTGACTACATCTTTAACAAAAGCACATATACAGTACAATTACGAAGTAAAATAACTACACAAGTAATTAAACTCTAGAAGTAAAAGAAATGAGCACATATATACACTTCAAAATCAATATTACTATTTCTGAAAGGAGAACCTCTTCTGAAAAAACCTACCAATCTCAAAAGCAGCACACCTTTAGGATGAAGAAACATCTGTGAAATGTAAGTTTAAAAAAAGTCAGATGACTCATGTTTAGAGGTCCTAACCACTACAGAAAATGCTCTCTCAGGATTACGCATACAGGGAGTCCAAAAGGGAATAAGTCACAAATACACAGACATTTTGCACATTTACATTTGATTAATTCATTTGCTAATGCTAGTGTAATACCACCTGTTAATTACAGTTCTCAATGATCATTTAAAAAGCATAATGTGTACTTTGCCTAGCTGAAACAAATTCTCTTAAGTGTTCAGTGATTATTAAAATAAAATAAATAAAATAAATGTAAATAACAAATCCGATGCATGGTTAATCAAGGAGTGAATTATTGTTACTTACTATATTTTTCTCCTTTTCAGCAAAACTTGTGTTTATCACTATTAATGTAATCAGGGTATTCATTTATATATACACACTATATATTCTATCAAATCAAACACAAGCAGGGAACACAAATAATATTAAATACTGTTGATTTAATATAAAAGAGAACATTCTCTGCATATTCCAATATTAAAGCTCCTCTTCACCCTCAATATACTGTAAAAAATAATCATAACTGCACCTTGGAAATGTTTCTGAGGCTCAAGGATTATTTCAAGGTGCATATTAGTTATAAAGACAAAATAATAAGTTGCATGGATAACATAATTTAATTTAGTAAGATATGATTAGGAGGCACAATTAACAAAATATGTATTTGCCTTGAGGAGAATGATTATTGATTTTCTTTGTGTGTAAACTGATATAAATCTGCTTGTCACACACAATAGAACTGAAGAAACTTTTTTGCAGAAAATATTCCTACCAAAATGGTTTGTGATTTGTCATATTGATTAAGGTTTTGTTATTGGCTACTATGTTGCAGTTCCAGAAGCTAGAAAATAATGTCAATACAGATGTCACGATAACAGAATTTTTGTATTTGATACCAAACCTTTTTGATACCAAGGCAAAAACAGAAATCCAATTCAATGGCTTTTTATTAAAAGCACCTCCGATATTCAAATGACCAATATTGTGTCATTTAATTATACAGATTTTAATATATAAAACATACTAATGGCTTTAAAATACTGTAATATTCATCAAGAGGTTACCCAAATACCACTTAAGTAATTAGTACTGGCATTAATAAATATCAAAAAACTATTCAGGGCTTGAACTTTATTGTATTATAGACCTGAGGATTCCCAAGTGTAATAACAATTGGGGGATGTTTAAATACTGGGAGGATCATCATGGACTACCTTATTTATGTGACTCACTTTGAACCCCTGGGGGCATATATGAGGACGTTATTTGTGGACTTCAGTTCCACCTTTAACATGATCATGCCTAACAGGACGGTGACCAAACTCCTCACCCTGGGTGTCAATCAACACACATGTAGATAGAGCAAGGACTTAACAAACCGACCACAGACTGTTAGGATGGGGGCCCCCCACTCCCTGACCCTGATTCTCAGCACTGAAGCTCCACAGGGCTACATGCCGAGTCCTCTTCTTTATTCCTTAAATACCTATGATTGTGCACCAATATATAACACAAATTCAATCATCAAGTTTGCAGATGACACCACTGTGGTGGGATTGATACATAAAGATGAGGAGTTTTCCTGTAGAGATAAGGTCAGCAAACAGTCTCATCTGTGCTTCATTAACAACTTGGCACTCAAAACTTTCAAAACAGAGGACCGGATTATCAGCTTCAAGAGGCAGGAAGAGGAACCTGTCCCACTATACATCAGAGGAAACATAGTTGAGAGTGCCTAGAAATTCCTTGGCACACACATCTCCCAGAACCTCATGGTCTGTTAACAAATCTTCTCTTGTGAAGAAGGCACAGAAGAGGCCTTACTTCTTAAGGATACTGAGGAAGTCATGTCCAAGCAGCTGTTAGTGTCCTATCACTGCTCTGTGGAAAGCATACTTAGCTGTGGCATCCTGGTATAGTATGGTATGCTGGCTGCTCAGTAGCGGACAAAAAGGCTCTTCAGAGAGTCATCAAATCAGCACAAAAAAAATCTTTAACACCCAGTTTCCTTCCAAAGAGGACATACACAGAACTCGATGTTTACGAAAAGCCAAAAAATCATTAGGAAATTCATCTCACCTAGGACACCAGTTTTTTACTCTGCTGCTTTCTGGAAGGAATTATAGTTCTATTAAGATGCACACTTCCAGACTACTGAAAAGCTTCTACTCAAGCGCTATTGGAGAACTAAATTTTGTTAAATAGCTATTTACTGCATCTATATGGGTGGTATTTTCTGTAAACAGGCAAATGAAAATTAATATTATAAAATGAAAATGTAAACTCTCTTTTGCAATTTCATTTTCAAAGTCTGCACTCAAGAATGCTACAAAAATAAAAATTAAATAACCCCATTTGCAATTTCATTTTCAGCCTGAATCACAATGAAGTTGCAAAAATATAACATTTTTCACTTTGCATTTTCAAGCAAATAGAGAGAATCAATGGGCGGAGCCTGGCAATTTTTCACAATTTTTTTGTCCTTTGTAGTTGTACTGCCACTTCGATCAGTAGAATACTTCTCACTTCAAATGTGTTTAGTTCACGTGATTTTGATCTTTTCACCCCCGTACTGCAAGATTCACGGCAAAACTGTCTCACAAAATATTACTATAATATTTAACATGACACAAATTTGCTTTTATTATATCATAGTTTACATTTATTTACATTGAAGTGGAAACGGGATTCTATTGTATTTTTGTAGTATTATATTGTACCATCTGCACCGAGCACCATAATGGCTCTTTGACAGAGTTGCTGGAGCACCTCGAGGCTGACATTTATAATCTGGAAACAGCTGAGAGACTGACACATATGAAGCTCCAACACCACTTCTTCATCCACTTTGCTGGGACCTTTAAAGACACCAGAGGTGCTTCGGGTTCATGAAGCTGGAGAAAAGTGTGTCAAATCAAGTTGCCAGTGACCCCAAATGGGCCGTAAGAAGCAGGGCAGGTGGTAAAAATGCACATGCAAAGGACAAGGCAGATCGTAGAGGTGTTGTGAAGCGGCGGTGAAGGGAGAGCCTCAAAGCTGATATCTAGACCTGGAACGCGGTTTGCAGTGCCACTTTGGTAAATGAAAACAGCAAAGAAGCCGGTACATCTTCATCTCCATACCAGAAGGTTTACCTGCTTGCCTACAGCTGATCAGCATTGAAGACACATGCTGCACCAACAGCAGCACAGCACTTAACATGCCAGTTTTGCCACCTGTCAGTGTAGCACGCAACACCCCTCCTGAGCCATTAGACAACACAGCCATCCCAAACCCTGCCAAACTCTGGTGTATGTTTTTGACAGCATTTTATGATGGTTTAATGATTGTTATATTTATTACAGTGCATGGATTTCAGCTTATGGTTAGACATTCACTTCTATTGTAATGTGCTGTAAAGAAAGAATGGTTATTTACAATAAAGTTATACCGCAGATGTAAAAATATTGTTACCTTATTTTTGATGGCGTAATTTGGGAACCGTAGCTCCAAGTTTTTTTTACCATAAATGTAACATTGTAAAAGAAAAGAAAAAAAACAAACAATGTAGTGAGATGTATGGAACTTGTATGTTAAGCCATTCACGCCTGTGATTTTGTAGCTAGTAAAGACAGATGTCATGCATCCCGCATATTACCTCATTGAACATGTGAGTGGGAGCAGTATCTGTGAGAATGTGTAGAAGCAGTCAGATATCTGTGAGAATGAGGAGAAGCAGTCAAAGGGACTATAAAAGTGAGCAGGTGTAGAAACAAAATACATAGCTGTGGGATCCTCCAATAGCTGTTGCTTGCAATTAGAAAAGCAGACTTTTAACAAACCATTTAGCAAACTGTGACAAACATTACCCCATCTCTATTATGTGCTTTGCAGCACATTCTGATCAGAAAGAAACATGACCCACCATCATATTACAGAAGGACATGAAATTGTAAACAGCTATAATCAGGATGAAACAAAATAAAAAAAAAGGTAATTCCATGTCAAATCAAACAATTTTCCAGAAAACTCATGCTCCTCGGTCTCAAAAAATTCTCAAAAAAAAAAAAAAAAAATGTCTGATTCTGCTTCATACTGTAGTTATAGTACATAACAAAATATTTGAGTAGACCTCCAAAAAGGAAAAAAAAAAAAATTGTCTCTGGATTTGCCAGGTTTAGACTTTCAGAAAGCATACCTTTAAATGATACAGCCTGCTGAAAATTTTTCCATGTTTAGATACCTACACAGGGCTTTTCTAAAGGTTATAAGCAAACAAGAAACTGCATTAGAGTTTCACAAATAGACCTCTCAAATGTGAAAAATGAATTCTGAATCTAATTTTCAGACCAGCTTAAAGCACTGTAGGAATGTCCAGACATTTACAATTATTTTTTCTGTATCCTAAATGGTCGTGTCTTTCCCAAAAAACGTGTCTTACTTTTGTTATGTAAATCTTTCATTTTTATTGTCCATTCTAAACATCGGTTAATTTCAGCATTTCTCAGAAATGACAGTCACTAACATGGGTATAGGAGTAATGGAAAAAATCAAAAGCACATTAAGCACAACACATGAACAACAGCTGCTTGATTTATCATTAAACCCAACACTAGTTATAATGAAATATTAACATCTTGGAATTGCACCAGCTGCAATGTGACCCATTTCATTTCTGTTTCAATTGAAGTGCAGATTGTAGGGCATCTTTGTCTTTGAGATCAAGATGGTACTGCTTCCCATAAACCGTTGCAGGTGCTAAGCAGTGTAATGACACACTGTAATTGAACCCAAAAAATATTGTCTCTAGGTGGCCAAAGAAGGATTGTTCAGGATAGCTTGGATGCATGAAACATATCAGGATGTCTGATTCTGCTTCATTCTTGTCACGAATCACACATGTATCCAACAAAGCCTCCAATAGGACACTGGTCTAACGTGCGGGATGCAAGGGAATCTTAGCTGCTGCTTCAGTGGTGAATATTCGGACAGTCAGTCAATTGACTGTCTTCACTAGATACCCAGCTGAGAATGAGTTTGCTATCTTCTGTAGGGATGTAATAGTGATGTACCCTTTTGGCCATGGAGAATCGCATTGTTCAGCAACATGAGATAGGACATCGTCATTTGATATGGGGGGGAAAAAAAAAAAAAAAAAAAAAAAAAAACACCACACACTTTTGATAACTTACTGATTGAAAAGTCAATGTTTTTGGTTTTTTTTTTTTTTTAACATTAGTGACACATGGCACATTCAGCCTGTGTTTAGGCTGGAAAATAAACATGAAAGATTTGCATAAGAAAAGAAAGGTTTGCTTTTTGAGAAAGAAGGGACAATGTAGAATAAATGAAAAATACTTAAATTATCTGCACATTCCCACATGTTGTTAAGGACCTCTGAAAATGAAATCCAAAACGATTTTTTGGATCCGAGAGGTCTGCCGTTCAAACCCTGATACAGCTATTTTTCTGTTTATTGCCTTTTCAGGAAGACTAATTAGTTACCTAAAAAAAAACTTTCATCTTTATCAAATTTTCTTTCTTGTCCACCGCCAAAGGTGAGAAATGCTATCAGCAGCTGCTGACACAAAAAAAAAAAAAAAACGCACCGAGTAAAAAAAAGTGACATCACCACATAAATTTGAGTGCGAACACATCAGAATTTTTAGCTAAAGTAATATGTTTACACTTGCATCATCATGCACCAAGATCAGAAGGAACTTAAAACATATTAAAAAAAATAATAAAAAAGCAAATGGGTGCTTAGCACGCTGGTGTTGGTCATAAACAGACTACAATCACATGTAACAATAATTCTTTACATTTATATAGCATTTTTCTCACTACTCATGCACTTTAGATAGTGTGTAGGTAGCCACTTCAACCACCAGTAATGTGCAGCATCCACTTGGATGATGTGACAGCAACCATTATTATGTCAGTACGCTCACCACACATTAGCGGTTAGGTGGTGAAGGGGTGAGAGAGATAGTTAGCCAGTTGGAGGCATGGGGATGATTAGGGGGCCAGAATGACTAGGTCATAGTGGGTAATTTAGCCAAGACATGGAAATATATCCTACTCTGTAAAAAGGATGCTCAGGGATCTTTTATGAACAGAAAGAGTCAGGACCTTGATTTTAAGTCTCATCCAAAGGACGCTGCTATTTTTACAGTACAGTGTCACCAGCAATGCACTGGGACACTGGGATCCACACACAAACCCACAAGGTAAGTGCCCCCTACAGGCCTTGCCAACACCCCTTCCAGCAGCAACCCAAGCTTTTCCTGGTTGGTCTCCCATCCAAGTACTGGCCAAGTATGAACATGCTTAGCTTCATGTGGATTACCTGTTTAGAAATGAATGCAGTATGGCTGCATTTAACATGAGTGGAAATGCAAATGGATCTTCTATTCATATACAACAATCAAATCAGTGGGAAAGGCAAAAAATGAGTTGTGAAGGTTTGCTACAGTTGTCAGATGTTCCATGGGAGAGTGGCCAGCTCTAACACCTGTGCAGTTTTTAATAAATGAGTGGACTGGAAGGTGTGGTTTGTGTGAAATTGACACCTGTGCAGCTTAAAGAAGCGAGTGGACTGATAGCTGTGGTATGTTTCAAATTAAGCTATCGTCTCCTTCAAGAAGCTATCACTTCTTTGGTATATGCTAAAACACCAACATTCTTTATGGAAGTGTGGTATGTCACCCTCTCTTCACTTTTTCTTGTGGGGTCAGTTTTTATTGTAACTACACATTAGTGACTATAATTTGCAGTGCTGTACAGATAAATGTGAGTAAACAGAGATACATTTTAATATTGGGTATTAATGTAATCTGGCAAAACTATATACACTTACAATCTACAGGTATATATGAAAAGCTGGTTAAAAGGGGGTCACTGAGAGAACTAACAGTCTTAAAAATGTAAGAAACAGGCCACTTTTAAAAAGTCCAAGGGACAAGAACTGGTACCTGGGCCTTGAGTCCAAAACCCCTGCTTTATTAAAAGACAGAAAAAATAGACAGACAGACAATCTCCTGTCTGGTTTATTTCATTTCCTCACACACAAAACCCACAGTAAATAAAACTGCAAATAAAGCAAGTCATTCATTATTTGAAGGTGAGGATTAACCTACACTAGTAATCTTGAACAGGTAAAAAAAAAAAAAAAAAAAAAGAATTTGTTATACTGTACACACATACTTTGAACATTCTTTGCATAGTGTCTATGACAGTTTGAGACTTTGCTAATACCTATTGTAAATTATGTAAATTCAAGAAAATAAGCCATCATCATCCTACACTGTTAATACGACATGTAAAACTTTTACTTGTCTTTTGTTAGAGCACCATTAGTGAATTACCTTGCCACCTTGGATCCTCTGTGAGTGTTTTTTCAATCATTGCTTGACTTGCTAACACACCAGGTTGAAGATCAGGAATACCTTCTCCTGCACCAAGCTGACCATTTTGTAAAGCTTCCTGTGCTTGAATCTCTCTGCAAAAGAATACAAAATAACAGTTTCATTTTGTATTCTGTATACAGTATAGATTTCCATTTCTGTATTAGCTACAAGAGACTCGCTGAATCTTTTTCTACTTATCCCTGGAAGAGAAACTAACATGCCCTGGTAATATTACCAATTACAAGGAAGATATGTAACTAACTGTAAAATAATTCAATGCAATTATGACATAGCACAATTATAATTGTGAAATAATGCAACTAAAAGAGATTAAGTGATAGGAATAATCTGCCATTGTACAGAAGGGGAAAAAACTAATCCTTTTGGAAAGAACAATGGTAAGACTCCTCACAATAAACCTGTGCAAGTTACTGTGAAGTTTTCTCACAGGAAGCAATTCACCATCTGCCAGTTTTTTAGAAACTGCAAGAAGAGTAAAAAAAAAATAGCACTAGAAAAATAAGACTGCAGTGACACTGGATGGTTTTGCACCAACAAGGCAAGTTGCAGCAAGGAGAAAGCGAACTTCTATGGCTATGCGTAAAATTTTAATGGCCCCAACAGTACATTTGTAATGTGCTAGATTACTGTAACAATTAAGCAACAAATGGAATTCTTTAATGTTTTAGTAAAAAAAACACATGAAAAGAAATTTAGTTTATTATTTAATTTTGGTACATGACCGCAAGGACAGGTCCAGAAAACAGCCATACAGAATACATGTTAAGACTTCATAAAAAGTGAAAAGCTGTTAAAGATACTGTGGATCCAGAGAGCAGACTCTTTACTTTCTGCACACCTTCTTGTGTTGTAAATGTTGCTTTTAATCAATAAATTTGCCATTTTGCCCAAGAGTCTATACTAAATAACCCATAATGTCAAAGAGAAAACAAGTTTTCAGAAATGCTTGCAAATTTATAAAAATAAATAAATAAATAAAAAAATAAAAAACTGAAACCTCCCATTCATGTAAGTATTTAGGCTCTTGATTCAGTACTTTGTAGATACCCCTTTGGTAGCAATTATACAGTGGGATGCAAAAGTTTGGGCAACCTTAATAGTCATTATTTTCCTGTATAAATCGTTGGTTGTTACGATAAAAAATGTCAGTTAAATATATCATATAGGAGACACACACAGTGATATTAGAGAAGTGAAATGAAGTTTATTGGATTTACAGAAAGTGTGCAATAATTGTTCAAACAAAATCAGGCAGGTGCATAAATTTGGGCACCACAAAAAAAAAATGAAATCAATATTTAGTAGATCCGCCTTTTGCAGAAATTACAGCCTCTAAATGCTTCCTGTAGGTTCCAATGAGAGTCTGGATAGTGGTTAAAGGTATTTTGGACCATTCCTCTTTACAAAACATCTCTAGTTCATTCAGGTTTGATGGCTTCCGAGCATGGACAGCTCTCTTTAACTCACACCACAGATTTTCAATTATATTCAGGTCTGGGGACTGAGATTGCCATTCCAGAACGTTGTACTTGTTCCTCTGTATGAATGCCTTAGTGGATTTTGAGCAGTGTTTCAGGTCGTTGTCTTGTTGAAAGATCCAGCCCCGGCGCAGCTTCAGCTTTGTCACCGATTCCTGGACATTGGTCTCCAGAATCTGCCGATACTGAGTGCAATCCATGCGTCCCACAACTTTGACAAGATTCCCAGTCCCTGCACTGGCCACACAGCCCCACAGCATGATGGAACCACCACCATATTTTACTGTAGGTAGCAGGTGTTTTTCTTGGAATGCTATGTTTTTTTTCCTCCATGCATGACGCCCCTTGTCATGCCCAAATAACTCAATTTTAGTTTCATCAGTCCACAGCACCTTATTCCAAAATGAAGCTGGCTTGTCCAAATGTGCTTGAGCATACCTCAAGCGGCTCTGTTTGTGCTGTGGGCAGAGAAAAGGCTTCCTCTGCATCACTCTCGCATACAGCATCTCCTTGTGTAAAGTGCGCTGAATAGTTGAACGATGCACAGTGACTCCATCTGCTGCAAGATGATGTTGTAGGTCTTTGGTGCTGGTCTGTGGGTTGACTCTGACTGTTCTCACCATTCGTCGCGTCTGTCTATCCAAGATCTTTCTTGGTCTGCCACTTCGAGCCTTAACTTGAACTGAGCCTGTGGTCTTCCATTTCCTCAATATGTTCCTAACTGTGGAAACAGACAGCTTAAATCTCTGGGACAGCTTTCTGTATCCTTCTCCTAAACCATGATGGTGAACAATCTTTGTCATTTGAGAGTTGTTTTGTGACCCCCATGTTGCTACTCTTCAGAGAAAATTAAAGGAGGAGGGAAACTTACAATTGACCCCCTTAAATACTCTCTTTCTCATTATGGGATTCACCTGTGTATGTAGGTCAGGGGTCACTGAGCTTACCAAGCCAATTTGAGTTCCAATAATTAGTTCTAAAAGTTTTGGAATCAATAAAATGACAACGGTGCCAGGGGTGGGGATCGATCTGTTCTTAATTTTTCTCTTTGTAAAAACTTGATTGCTTTGTATGAATTGTAATAAAATTAAAAAAAAAAAAAAAAAGACAACGATGCCCAAATTTATACACCTGCCTGATTTTGTTTGAACAATTATTACACACTTTCTGTAAATCCAATAAACTTCATTTCACTTCTCAAATATCACTGTGTGTGTCTCCTATATGATATATTTAACTGACATTTTTTATCGTAACAACCAACGATTTATACAGGAAAAATAATGACTATTAACAAGGTTGCCCAAACTTTTGCATCCCACTGTATATTCGAGTCTTCTTGGGCAAGCCTTCACAAGCTTTGTAAACCTGGATTTAGGCAGTTTGTCCCATTTTTCCCAGCAGATCATCTCAAGCTCCATTAGTGTGGATGGGAAGCGTCTGTAAACTGGCTGCTTAAGTTCTCACGACACATTCTACTGGGTGTAAGTATGGGCTTTGGCCGGGCCACTCAAGAACAGTCAAGAGACTTGTCCCAAAGACACTCCAGTGTTGTCTGTGCTATAAGCATTGGTCATTGTCGTGCTGAAATGTGAACCGTTGGCCAAGTCTGAGTCCTATACATTCTGGAATGGGTTTTCTTCTTGGACTGTTCTGTATTTGCATTTATCTTGCCCTCAGTTCTGACCAGTTTCCTTGTCCCTGCCAATAAGAAACACTCCAATAGCATGATGATGCTACTACCATTCTTCATCATAGGGGTGGTATTAGGCAGGTGATGTGAAGTGCTTGGTCTTCATCCCAAGTAGTACATGCAGTTCTGCCTAAAGAGTTCAATTTTTGTCTCATCAGACCAGAGAATCTTTTTCCTCATGCTCTCAGAATCCTTGAAATGCCATTTGGCAATCTCCAAGTGGGAATTAGTCACTCTACCATAAATGCCCAATTAAGTAATGCTGCTGAAATGCTCACAGTTTTGACAGGTTCTCCTGTCAGCAGAGGACTTCTGAAACTCTGTTAAAGGAATCACTGGGTTCTAGGTCACCTCCCTGAGAACAGTAAGGCCATGCTTACTGGATTGCTCAGTTTTGCCACATAGCTAACTTTAGGAAGAGTCCTGGTGTTCAAAACTTCAATTTCACAATTATTGAGGCTACTGTGGAACTGGGCACACTCAAAGCTTTAGAAATGGTTTTACTCTTGCCCTGTCCTTGCCTCATCATAATTTTATTGGAGGTCTAAATAGAGTTCCTTGGACTCAAAGGCTTTGGTTTTGTTCGGACATGCGGTGTTAGTTTAGAAACCTTATATACACAGGCACATGCATGTCTTTGTAAACAATGGCCAGTCAATTCAGTATGCCACAGGTGGACTTCAATCAAGTTCAAGACACATCAAGGATAAAACAAACAAAGAATGCACCTGGCCAAAATTTCAAGTGGCAGAGCAAAGGGGCTGCATATTTATATGAATGAGAGATTTCTGTTTTTGAATTTTGATAAATTTGCCAACCTTTCTGAAAACATGTTTTCATTTTGTCATTATCGGTTAATGAATGTAGATTGATGGGCAAAAATAGCAAATGTATCCATCCAAAATAAAATCTACAACACAATAAAGTGTCCAGAAAGTGAAGGGGTCTGAGTACTTTCTGAACCCACAGTATATCATAGAAATGTGATAGATACATTCCCACAAAGGATACAGCACAGCAGACGTTTTGTAAAAGCCATTCCCACCCACACAGTTAGGTCAAGCAAACCAGGAACAACAAACATATACTGTTAATTTTTTCCCTACTATGTATTAAATCTCCTGTGAAATAAGGAGTTACAAATGAAAATGGACAAAGCATTTGTGTTTGCTCCATTTTGAAAGCTTTAACTGTACTGACCACAACTGCATTTTTTTTCTGATCTGTATTCTGAATTGCCTGTTAATACAATTGACCATTTTAAATATGACTATATTACCATTCTGACACACCTATCTACTTTACTGTGACTATTTTTTATTTTTGCCTTTTACTAAACCATTTACCTACACAACCTACTTTCTAAAAGTAACAGTAACATTTTAAAATCTCAAATTAATCTATCTATAAATAACTAGACCAAGAATTGATGCAGTCTTTATCTTTAAAAGAGAAACTCTGTCACCTTCACAGGCACTATAGCTACCACATACCACTGATCTCTTTGTAAGAGAGCAATAAAGTACATGTTTTCTGTGTCTGAAGGGCTGTCATTGGAATAGAGTACAACCATAATCTGCCTTCTAGGGAAAAATGCTTTGAATAATAATACCACTGAAATTCAATCCAGATAAATAGCACAATTAAGTGCCAAAAAGGTTTCTATCAAAAAAGCTTTTTTCTAAGAATACCTGTAAGCTGTGTAAAAGGACGGCAAAGCAGCCATTAAACAAGAAGAATGCACATTTCCTTGGAATAAACACTGCCAAATTCTGAAAAAATTCCTTTTATCCATAGGCTAGTTTTAATGTTCATCCAAAGAAATCTCCAGGTATTTGAATACCAATTCACAAAGAAGCAGCTCTTTTTTGTCATGGAACAGACCCAACAGTTCACAGAATGAGAAAGGAAGAAAGCAACAATGATTTAAATGGTTGTAAATTCCAGACTTAGTAGAAAGATGCTCACTGCACTTTCAGAAAACTATTTGGAGATGCTACTTATGAATACTTTTAATCAGTTGACTTGACTGATTTAAGAATTAACTATTTTATCATATGATTTAATTAACATACACGGTCCCTGATAAAATGCAACAAAGAGTCACAAAAGTGTGCCTTCCTTTTAATAGTACCCATGTAATAACAGGCAATATAGAATTCTGAATACTAAAGCAGTGGGTACTAACATTTGAATATTTAAAAAAAGACAGTAACTTCTAAAACCTCACCGTAAAGAATCTAATCAAATTTTAACAACCATTAAACATTCTCACAAAAACACTTCCTATATTATCCTTTAGACTTTAGATACATATGCAGGTGGCATAATGCAACAAACATTATTTTTGCACAATACAACAAACAAATTTTAATATGTAAAAATTAAAGTAGCAATTTTAAAAGTATTTAAACCTATGAAATTTAAATGTTTTTAATTACTTATCTTTTCAGCATTAATGTAATTGTTCTAAAATAGCTAGCTACAATAGCACTCAAACCCAAAGTAGTATAAACCGTAAAGGGATTAAATTCTACTTATTATTTTACATTAGAACTACAGATAAAATATATTGATGTTTACAAGCTTTAACAATAACCTCAGTCACCAACTATGAAATATATACTGGCATGGATTACCTTGTAGCATCTTGTATCGTCAGTCATTTCACAGTAACACTCCAACCCAGGTAATAAATTATCTTTTGTGAACTACGGCTGTAACTTTAGAATATGTGGAAAGAATCCACAGTATCTGGGTTGAAAGAGGGTAAACATTAAAGTAAAAACTGCTGCTTGGAAGTTAAAGTCAATAAGCTTTTCCGTGAGGCTTGAATTACGGAAGTAATGTAAAAAAACAGTTAGTGCAAAATTTTACTAAAAAGCAGTTAGTACATAAAACATGGCCAATTCACATGTAAAACTGCAACATATGTTAATTTAAAACGTTTCATAGTGTGTCCAGATAAAAACTTCCCGCTCACAGTGTTATAAATTGATTCCTTACCTTATGTCATATACAGGAGGCCTGAGATCATGAGGGCCATGAGCAAAAGCACAGTGAAGTCCATTTTTGACACAGTGCCCTCGAGCATCAGTTTCATGGATGCAAGTGCCCGTCTTATAGTACCGAAGGTGATATTTTCGTTCTGTGTCACCGGTAGTTCGATGTAGGTAAGGACAACTGAAATACAGGAAAGAAAAAAAAGCACATGACATCTCTACTGTCTCATCCATCAATCCATCCATTTCTCAACATAGCTACTACAGCAACCTCGGGTTAACAGCAATAATCTACCCTGGACAGGCAACACATACTTACATACACACAAACACGCATACACGGCGAATTCAGAATAGGCAATAAACTTAATCTAAATATTGTTGGAGTGTGGGTTCTATTTTATGCCAATCTGAAACTCTCATTAAATCGTTTCTCATTAAAAAAGGGTTTAAAACATTAAAAAGTATAGTTACATCATAATAAAGTGCATGTGTCATACAAAGGAAATTTGTTTTTATTATTTCAATACAAGCTTGTCTCATCCCAGTGTATATAATCACAGTAAAAGTACAATGTTACATCAAAAGTATTCGGACAGTTTATATTAAATTTTTTGTGAATCTCCTTAACTTAGGGTGCGTTCACAGGCTGACAAGGTAGCATATTCTTTACTGTTGGGTCTTTTCAGGGGATTCAAGTAAGGTGCTTCATACAAGGTAAGGCCGGGTTTATACTTCACGCGATGCGACGTGTGCACCTGCATACACTACTGCTACGCAAGCGATGTACTGTTTATACTTGAGCACATACTTTATGTAAATCTGGAGGATTCCAAAAGGTGGCTGAGATATCATCACTTAGCATAATATCTCTGAAAAAAGCAGATGTTTAATGATTACATCCATCAATCCAAGGATGTGCTCCTTCCAGCTAGCATCAGGCGCGAGGCAGAAACAATCCCTGGACAGGGCATTAGCTCATTGCAAGGTGAATACAAGCACATCAACACACTAGTGCCATTTTAGCATCACCAAATCCCAAAACATCCATGGGATGCGAGTTAGCAGCACTAACACTCTGCCATTGTACTGCTCCCACATGTGTAATTAACAACAGTATTAATTAGTTAAATGAAATTAATGATTTATCTGTAAAATGTAACATACATGCTTTAACACATTTCATCATGAAAGTGATATCAAGTATAAATCTAAAGATTCCAAATGTGCAGGGAGCTGGAATAACAAATTTAATGTGTTCTGTGTGGCAATCACTGCCCGCTTCTGCTGTCTACGTAGGAAGAAGCCCCAGAAGAACATAGCGATTAACAAGTGGGCTGGTTTTAAGATGACGTTTACAACGTTCTACTTTAATGACAAAATAAACTACGAGATTAAAGTTGAATTTTCCAATTTAATCATGGAACAGACCTTTTTTTTTTTTGGCAGGCAAAGTTGACATTTTTCTATTTTAAACTTCAAGTCTTATTGCACATCAACAATACAAATGTATTCACTCTCACAAAAGCTTCTGCGTAAAGATTAGCTGTCACATACACAATATATTTCTTACCTTTTATTCACAGCTGTGATATGTAGTACCAAAGACTAAATATAGATAACTATACATCACAGGGAAGGTCTGAAACTCGGCTATGTAATAGTAGTGAGTCTTTCACAGTATGTAACTCGACTTAAGTGGGATCACTGATAAAACCAGATTCACTTTGCTGATGCACTGCTCTTCTTGACATATACTTGTGCAAATCAAGTATTTTACTAATGAAAGAGAGTAGACTACATGGAAACATATGATTTATTTGAAAGAATGGTATGTAAAAATACCATTATTGCTTTTGATTGACATGTGGGTAAATTGCAACATACACAAACAACTTTATGGTAGTGTCCTGACACCTTGTACATAAGTGCCTACAGAACACTGTACAAGTCATAAGCACCTCATGCTTTCCAGAAACACAGGGAGACAAAAATATATAAATAAAAGAACTATAAGAAAATCATAGGGGTGCAAACATACTGTATTTTTAGCACTGTAATACTTTTACTACATCATAGCAACATAAATTAACCTACAAAACGATGGGATGCCTCCCATAAATCATATTTATTCAAAAGATTTGTTGCAGTAATATTTGGTAAATGGAGTTTTGAAGACATGTATAGACAAAAACAATACATTAAAAATGTTTACATATTTTTTCTGTCAACGTCATGTCTGTCTGTCTGCACGAACCAATTTGGCTCCCACAGGACCAATATTGTGAACTATGACTTGTACTTTGTTCTTTACTTTCGGTGAAGAGTGTGCATGAACAGCAGTGACACTGAAGTAAATGGATTTGAGGATAACTGAGTTTAGTTTGCCAGTGAACATATTTACTTTGAGATTACCATGAACTGTTGCCAAAAGCTGAGCTAAGATGAGCTAAGTATAATAGGTAGAGCCGTCCTACAAAATCCTTCTTTTTCTCTTTTGGATTGTCCTTTTCAAGTGTTAGACAGGTGTCATCCTATACCACAGTTGATTTTCTTGAAGGTTATCCTTGCACATTGTTCATCTTTTTGTGTGTGTCACAGACTTTACTTTTCAGCTTCAGTTTTAAAGACAGTAGTCCACCATGGACATTTTAAGGAAATGACAAGGAGTGTCTTTAAGTTTAGTCGCAACACAACTACAAATTGGAAGCTGCCTCTTTCTACAATCCAAGTCAAATTTCTCAATGTTGTGAATTGATTTTAGTGCAACAGTATACTTCAGTTTCTTTTTAGCCTTTACTTTAAAAAAGTTTAGTCAAGCTTCTGCTAAAGTGCATTTTAAACAAAGACCATCGAACACCAGCCACATCTTTGACACCTGCTGTGCACTTGCATATTTCCACTAAAAAGAGGATTACAGAATTCTGAAGCTCCATTCTGCAATCAAAAGCAACTGCAACATTTAGTAACATCCTAGACACGAAAGCTTAACGAAATTATTCTTAATAATAAAACTGACGATTTGGGTTGGCTCTTAGTACTTAAGTCAGCAGTACTGATTTAAAAAACAAAGTTACAAAAGTTACAACATTATTCAACATTTCTTTGATGACCACACTATGGCTGAAGTTTTTACTGTTGCAGGCATAGAGGTTGGATGCACAACACCAGCAGACCAATGCACAAATCCAGGAAAGAGTACATTTCCACCACAACGTGTTATACAGGTGTCACTATAATTTCTCCCTGAGCATGAGCAAACGAAGCAAAAAACAAATGCAAAATTTTGATAGAGGATATGATTTTTGAAATTGTATTGTATTCCACTACACCCCAAAGCAAAATAACTGCAAGTCCAAATATGTGATAAAAAAAAAAAATCATATTAGCATTCTTTATCCACATCAATAATACAACCCATTTTTTGAGCATGTCAACAAAATAAAGGAACAAGAACAAAATAAAAACTTTACTTAAACTGAAATTTTAACAACTAAAAATGTAATGTGACAGTGACAACACATACAGCAACTAATGAACAATAACACTGTCTATTTCACCTCTAATTTTAATTTGTATATTACATGCTGCTTTGTTAATTACGCTCAAACCAATGTACCCATTCATTATCTGTAAAGTCAGTTTCTTTTCTTAAGTCTTTCACCTTACCAAAGCAGCTGTTAAAATTGTAATTATGTCAGTTCACGAGACAAATCTAAACAAAACAATTAAAAATTAATAAAAATGTTATTTTGTAAAGCTGTAAATCTTCTTCCAGAACTAGTACACTGTATGCAAGTTGGGGCTACATCCTTGATGAAAATTAATAATTATGCCTAAAAAGAAAACTTTTTTAATGTAACCTATTAAATAACACACTTAAAACAGCAGACCTCAGGTGAAACAAAAATATACTACAATGAACAAGGTTAGTGCAAATAGACACTAAAGGAAGATTGCCATCTGTCATTCACCCCACCACAAAACTGCTTATCATTTGCACATTAGTCACATATTAAAATTCACATGCAACAACAACTAATAATAGGCACTGCTTAGATGGTGTTTTGACTGTTTCTTAACTGCTAAATGAAAAAAAATGAAATGTACTTCAGACAAATAACACAAGCAAAAGAAGCCAGTCACAACTGATCAGGAAAAAAAGATCTTTATTTCCTGCTCCATCGTATTTAAATATATGACCTAAATTTGTTGTTTTTTGAAAACTTGGGTATCTCATTATCTTTATACTGTATGACTTACAAAAAATTACAACTGTAGTAGGTGATATTAAGTAGTTAACAATGGTCAACATATACATGCTATCGAACTGACAGTATTATCAGCTACCAACAGTCACTGAATGACCTTGTTCAAGCAAGAAACAAAAAGAAGTTTCTATTTTTAACTTAGTACAAACATACTACTAATGTATGCCTTTGTCTGGCATGCCAAGCACTAAGTTACATTTTCACTCAAGGGGCTAAACTACAAGTTGTAATTTCACAATTGCATTGTTTAATTTTTATTTACAGCAGTTAAGCAATTTCCCTGATCAATGTCTGTGATGCATTCATTGTTTAAATATAACAATAAAGAAATATGGAGAGCAGTAACAAAATGGCATCAAAATGGGACATAGAAACTACAAAAAAAATTTCAGAATCAATTCAGAGTGATGGTACACCTGGAAGGATATTCAGGTAATCATAGATTATATAACCTAATTCACCTTGTGCAAAATACACTAGTGCGAACTTGCCAAAAATATTAAAACCCATTATGCTTGCTTTAAACCCAACAGCACACTGACAGTAGAAGGATCTCACAATACCAGGAGTTTTGTATTCAACACCTATTAATTTTTTTTATACTCATTCAATAAAGGCAAAAACAGAAATGTCATTCAACTGTTTTTTTTTTATTATTTTTTAATTAAAAGTACCTTCACTATTCAACTGAACAATATTGTGTTTTTCCTTAAATAAAACATAAAATATATACTGTATACAATAAATAGTAACAGCAAAAAATGCTTTAAAATACTGGTATACCCATCAAGTACTTACCCAACTATTATTGGCATTCATAAATATCAAGATACAATGAAGGTTTTGAATTTTAATGTGTGACAGACATGGGGATTCTCAGTATCTATGGTATAATCTTGAAAAGATTTCAGAAGGTTATATATATATATATATATATATATATATATATATATATA